>CAWUFW010003669.1:0-580000 GCA_963921515.1 Calotriton arnoldi | reverse complement strand
CAGTAGTCTGGCTTCCGTCTCCCATTCCATCAGATGCTGGGCCTGTTTATAGACTCAGTCGGCAGTGTGGATTTTGGGGCAATTCTGGGCAATCAGTGGTGTTGGGGAGATTGGCTGCCATCTTGGCATGACATTGGCGTAACCAGGAATATTGCATTCCTATTGTTGTGTCCCACTTTTGTCGCAGTGACTATCTGGTCAGAATCTTTGAGAAATAAGAGTTTTATATTTTGGTCTGACAACATGGCCATAGTAGAAGCTATTAATAAACAGGGGTCTTGGCTGGGCTAGAGCCTCATCTCTGCTCTAGCCCAGCCCCCCTCAGGCTCCATTTTATCCTCCTATAAAATCTCTAGAACATAACTTGTTAGCCATTTTCAGGTACTCAATAGAATTCTTGATCATGAATAGGTTTTTTCCAAGGTGGCTTCAAAGATAGATTCTAGGTCAATAATGTGGATCAATGTTTTTCAATTACAATATCCTTGAATCAAATTGTTCTAATGAAATCTGTCAAAATTGCATTTTGTTTGAATCATGTTTAACCATCATACCCTCCAAATGCTTACCATCTGCCTTTGCCACTAACATATCCCTCACCTCTTTTACTATCAAAAAGTCTGTTTGGCTCTCACAGGAATTCATATAGAGATGCTTTTCTGTATATAATGTGATCTTTAAAATACATTTAATGCAACCCTTCACATATTTAACCTAGGGGGTCATTACAATGGCGGGCGGACAAAGTCCGCCCGCCATCACAACGGAAAGAGGGACCGCCCGCAAGAGGTGCGGTGGTCCCGCTGTGCGTATTATGATGCCACCGCCACTGTGGCGGTGGCATCTCTATTCCCAGCATTGTGGCGGGCGGTGCTCACAGCACCGCCCGCCACAATGCTGGGAATGCACGTTGTGCATTGACATGCACAAGGTGACAGGCACCGCGCGGTGCCTGCCACTTTGTCCATGCCAATGCAGGGGGGTACTATAGGTACCCCCCATGTGCACCCCCCACCCCCTCAACATCCCGCTACGGGCCCCCAACAGCGAAGACCACATGCCTTTCCATGGCGGCAATGCCGCCATGGAAGGGCTGCTTTCCGCCATCATCATAATATGCAGACACCGCCACCATATTATGCATGTTTTCCACCCGGTCGACCGGCGGGAAAGCGGCGGACGGTCTTTCCGTCCGCCGCGGACCCCCCAGCCATCATAATATGGCGGGGGAAAATGTTAGGCGGGCGGTGTAAAATAGCGGGCGGATCGCCACCGCCATACGGGCGGTGGCGATCCGCCCACTATCATAATGACCCCCCTAGTTTGGCAGCCAGACCATGTTTGACATATGAATAATTTCAGTCTATTTCGGCTCATATGATTTTGGAACCAATGAGGCTAAATATGTAGTAAAGAAAACAGCTCATGTCATTACAGGATGTTAGAGACATTATCTGAAGACAAGACAATGGGCCTTATTTAGAGTTTGATGGATGTGACACTCAACCAAAATGTGACTTGTATCACGCCTGCCGCATTACAATGGCCATAGGGTATAATGCACTTCAAATATGATGAATGAGACATTTGTCACGTTTGTGATGGACTATACTGCTTGCCAAACTCTAAATAAGGCCCATGAACTGTGTTTCACAAACACAAAGATTCCCCTCAAACATCCAGCCATACCTTCCTTACCTTACATTATTTCAGGTTTTCATAAAAATTAGAGCTTTTTTTCTCAATATTTTTGCTTATCATATTGATTATTTTTTGGAACACATGCTGTTTACTTTTTGTTTCTAACCTAATTTTGCTACGAACAGTTTATAACCATGCTTTTCAAACTGAAATATGTATGTATGTTTTTCACTCCTTATGGTGATTAAGGCTGAGTAACGCAGGATTGCTTCACATCACTCATTTATATGAGTCTTGCCTAAAGGGTTTTTGCAATATTTTTCCACCATTTCAACTAAAGTAAACTTCAATAATTGATTATTCTGGCATTGCATTAATCATAGCCTTTGTTTACCACATCATTATTTTCACATATTTTTTTCAAGTTTAATAAAGTAAAAAAATAGTTTACATAAGAACAAACATACCACTCCGTTAGCGCAATATTAAAGCAAAGAGAATACGTTATCAAACATGGTTCTCAGCAAATGAAAAAATTATAATGTGAATCTATAAATGCATCTCAATGGAAGATAGTCATATGAATAAGTGTTGAGGAAAGTTGGAAGGAAGAAAGAGAAAGCAGAAGAAAAAAGAAGGAGGAAGAGAGAGAAGAAAGTATTCAACAATAAAAACTTCCTGTAACATTATTGAACATATCTATGATAAAGAAGTCCTAAAAACAACAAGAGATAGATATTAAAAACTAAAAAATGAGGAACAGTATGCTATACCTTGGAAATCAACAAAAAGTATCACTTGCAATTGAAGACAAATATCTGGTAAGTGGTGCCCATAATATTTCGCGCTTGACAGATATAAGGGTAGAATGTAAATTCTGCCGATCCAGTCGATGATTATGACAGACTAAGTTCCACCACTCTTAGAGAGGGATAGTGTCTTTAGACTTCCAGTTGGAGGTAATCACGTGCAGGCCGATATCTCTGGAGTGGGATACCCTACAAGAAGCATTTAAAGTACAAGATAGTGAGGAGGACAGTGTACACTAGAGCCACATAACATCATTCCAACTCAATGTTGGGTCTGCGCTAGCGAGGCTGCCCCTTCCTTGCAGTGTACCCTAATATACCCTACCTTATTGTCCATTGTACTTGTTTCTACCCACATTCCAGGTGGGTGTAAGTACTTTAGCTTCTGACTGTGTGCAATAATAGACCTGTCCAATTTGTCTTATACATTTTAAGTGTTCTTGAGATGACGGTGACCCCACAATATCACATCAATGTTAGGTGGGTGGAAGACAGTTATTGGGTGTAGGGTAGTGGGATTGGGGTTACAATTGCAAGACATGTGTGCTCTGTGGTGAAACGGGCATTGTTCAATTCGTATTACATGTGCTGTAGTGCTCGAAGTGATCATTTATTTATTATTTTACACTTATGTATATGAATGGTATATATAAAAACTGCAAATAAAATTTGTGTTTAAAAAAAAACAACAACATTGGGGCAGAAAGGACTAAGACAGGTGGAATACTCCATATAACATTCTGGTGCTGAAATACAAATGGAAAGAACTAAAAAAGATAAATGGGGATGTGACCCGGAGTGAAACAATAATAAATAAGGAAAAACAGAAGGTTAGACTTAAAAAACAATCAGACTTGGCAGAAATAACAATAATGTTTTAGCAGTGGCGCCAGTCTCTATGTCTTCGTGCTGATGTTGATGAAGGAAGTCCTTCAGTTGAGCTGGGTCCTCAAAAGTATAGGAGTTCTCTTTGTAAGTAATTTTGAAAAAGCAAGGGTGGACTAAACCATATCTAATGTTCAAGGACTTTAGCTGTGGACAAAATTCAAGGAAGCATTTCCTTCCAGCAGCTGTTGCAATGGAGACATCCTGCAAGAAATAGAACTTGTGTCCAGACCACTGCAAGAATCCACTTGTTTGGCTGCAGAGAGAATATGCATCAAGTCGGTAAACTGCAAAAAGAGAATAATTATTCCTCTTGGTCGGGTAGGTGGAGCTTATTCAGATGGTTTGGGGCCCAGGCGAAGAGCTCTTTGGATGCTAATAGGGCTATGATCTTGTAGATGGACAATAGAAGGATGGCATTTTGCAGAAAGGAAATCGTGTTGGGACCTTCTGAATTTTCCGGAATACCATGAAGCTGCAAATTATTTCACTGGTTCCTGTTTTCCAAATCTTCAGTAATCTTTTTGAGTTACTCGATTTCCTTTGTCAGCTGAGTCGCGCCTGGGATTGAGTCCTCCACATCACTAATCCGCTGTTTAATAACTGTGCTAGGTTTGTTATGAGTGGACCATTTCACCTCAATGCGTTGAAGGGATGCATTGGTTTCCACAAAAAAAGTTTTTAAAGCTCTAATTTCTTCCATGACGTTCTGTAAGGTGAGAAATGAGGGTGTTTTGGAAAGAGAGTTTGACAGAACTAGAGTTTTTTTCACATATATCCAGAAGCTGATGTAGTACCTCCCATCCCAAAGTCACTGGTGGCCCCCTTGAGAACTGAGAAGTTCTCAGGGGCCTTTGGTGACTTTCATACCATATGGCGGTGGAGGATGGGAGGGGTGTGGCCTTTTACCTTCTGCTTCAGAGATCTGCCCATAAAGGAAGATGAAGTTGACAAACTTGTTCAATAACCATGCGAGTAGAAGAAAAAGATGAACAAAGAGCAAGGAGACTGCCACCAAATGCGTTGAGAGCATTAAAAAAAAAAAGCATTGAAGAGTCCAAGTGTGAAGCCAAAATCAACTGTACTTTGTGACCAGCAGGATTAAAATGCAAAAAGAACAATTGATGGACAGAATATTGAACAAGGTCAAACATTCACCCCAGTACAGAGATCTGGGCCTAAATCCATTGTTTTTTTGCTCCCCATGCCATTCCAGTTTAGACCCAGCCATATGCAAATCAGTTTCAGCGCTCCGTCCATCGTCTCCTTGTGTTTGCTTTGTTCGCCCTAGGTTGGCAGGGTATGCCCAGACGTGGGTCCCTTGCTCACTTTGTCACTGGATTCAAGCTAGCCTGGCTGATGAGGGGAAGACCTGACTTGGCAGTTCGGGCTGGACTATTCCCATGAGGAATAGGGTCAAGACTGGTTTGCATATGGCTGGGTCTGAACTGGGGTGGCAAAGTGAGCTAAAGAACGATGATGGATTCAACCCAGATCTGTGACTGGGGGTGAGTGTCCGAAAAGTTTCAGCACTCCGTCTATCATCTCCTTGTGTTTGCTTTCAGCAGGATTAAAAGACATACACAAAACCTGAAAAGACAGTGAAGCTGATAGAAAATATACAAAAATTAGGAGCTTTGTATATCCAACAGAAAATGCTTCCCCTGCAGTGAGATTTAGTAACCATGAGGTTAAAAGCAGTAGCCCATGTGGCTGCAGAGAACAATCAGCATGGTAGAACGTAGAGATAATAAAGTGCAAAGAACCACTGCTGTGAAGAACTAAACAGCTGCAGGAGATATCCAATAAAAAACACATTTTCCATGAGGAGAGCAAATAGGCCCATTGCTGTATCCAAATCACTGTTGCATTAGTACCCAGAATTGGAATATGTATGTCTCATAGCCACCATGTCACAGTATTAAACTCCCCTCAGAAGAACATGAAGGCATATAATGGCTTCGCCCCGTGACGTGCGCAGAGTAGCATGAGGAATAAAATTCAAACGCGCGAAAGACATGAAAATTGGCTGTGAGTGGTGCCCACATTCCGATTATGTATTCCAGGCAATAGAGGAGCAGTCAGTGTGATGAAAAGCTTTGCTCCTGGGGGTTTGCCGGAGCTGCTCAGGAGGATTCGAGCTCGGTGGCCATCTTGTGTGGCGCTCGCGTCATGCTCCTCTCACAGAAATTTTGATTCATGTGAAAGCAGAAGTTTGCACCTGAATCAGGATTCCATATTTTGCTATAATTACTGCACCTACAGGTTTGGCATCAACCTATTTTTTGCAGGTAAAACGTGCCGCAATTTGTGTGTAGAAAATCCATTTAATGTTTTAGCACTTGAGAACGGGGAAAACATGTATTGCTACTTTACCCTCCATTTTATTGAGTAGAACTTGGAATGATGTAAGAATACCACACCCGGTAAATACCCCACCTCATGATATTTCTATTTTTGGGTGTGACATTACTACACTAAATGACCTCTGGGCTCATAATGGGGTCCTACTGAGATGTGAATTCTTCAGATTTTTCAGGCATGTATACTAAGGGCCTTATTACGAGTTTAGGAGTCCTCCTGTCGGTCCGCCACCACAGCGCCGATGGGAGGACCGCCAAGCTTGCCGTGCACCCACCCGCCGGATTGCAACTGTAATCCATGGTGGGAAGGTGGGGCTGCGGTGGTCTCATGGCTGCGGCTGTATAAGGCTCATAGGTGAGCCTTAACAGCAGGCGCTGCCGCGACAGCACCTGCAGCATGTTCCTGCATGGTGTGGCATGCATGCCACACCGTGCAGGAACTGGTGTCAATTCCAGGGGGGCACAACCTGTGCCCCTCCAACATGCACCTGCAAGCCCAGGAGCGTCAAAAGGGTGGCGGAGAGGCATCCCGTAATATGCACAGCAGTGCTGCAGCTCCACCATTAGCATATTGCTATCCGCTGCGGGACCGCCACGGGATCCTAGATCCCCGGTGGATGCATTGGTCCTGTGGGTATCCGACCGCCAAACTCCTAATACTGCGAGCCGGCCTACGGTGTAGCAGTGGTCGGACCGCCACCATGATTACATTGGTCCTATGAACCGTTGTACTCGTAATAAGGCCCTGAGTCATTGCATATTCGGTATTCTCTCATATACATTGCTTCTTTTTATTTTTTTATTTTTAACGTTACCGTTGTCATTAATTATATCTCTGTTTGACATTTAGACAGGGAACAGGCCACACCTAAACCTAATGCGGTGCAATAACAGGTGAACTCGTGCTGAAATACAGACTTTCCAATCAGAAGTCTATAATTTGAGATGAGCTTCAAGTCCTATTGAGGATGGTACATTTTTGCAAATCTTCTAATCATCTATTGCATAACGTACTATTTGTAGCATGTCTTCAGCGCACAAGTAGACCGACTGCTCTATTAATTGTGTGCTGTGTACCGCAAGCCCTAAACACAATAATTTTCATTTTACTCTAGTTGAGACTGAGAAATCTGTACATCCGGCCATTCCAGCTCCGCCTTTCAGCTAAGTGGCCTTGTACATCGGGATACAATATTTTCCTACAGATGAGAGGCCCTGCGTCACTTCCCATTCCGATTCATCCTCCGGCGGAGAGGTCTCGCTCGATTGCCCCTTCTAGCAGTGTCGCCAGTAGAGACGCTCCGAGTTACTTCCATTCCAGGCACGCCATCCAACAGGGGTCTAGCGCAGCTTTCCTATCGAGCTCTACCTCCAGCTGAGAGGCCCCGTTTCTGTGAGGCTCTGTATATCTTCCATCACTTTCGACTAAGGAAGGACTTCAAGGTGAGCGACGTAAAGGGTGTGTCTGGAGGGCATGGCAGGGGCGTAACACAAGTGTCTGCAGCAGGGCCGGCTTTAGCGCTGGTGGCGCCCTGTGCGACAATGTTTGTTGTCCCCCCCCCAATGACCACCTCCGCCATGGATTCCTTAACTACCACCCTTTAACAGTGCCTCTCAAGTCTCCATAACCACTGTCTCTCAGATTCATTTAGTTTTATAGCACCACTCATACCAGTGTAAGGTGTTAGAGCGCTTTACATCACACACACATTGCACAGAGACAATCATATGCGTGTAAACCAGTGTATAGGAAATGTTACATCAGACAGTACTACAAAGTGTAGTGTAGAAGTGACATGTCATCGATACTGGTAGGCAATATAGTTAAAGTTCTTATTCAGGAAAGGCACAAATTCAGAATTTAAAACGTAACATCATTGTTAGGGGTTCTCTTTCATAATAAGAATTGTTTTCTACCCAAATGAACCCTTTTCACAAGATTAGGATAATGAAAGACTGGGCAAAAAAACATTCAGCTCTAACATATACCTTGCAGTTTGCAGCAGCTCTAGGGTGACAGTTAATACCTTAATGTTCTATATTAGGATTTTGACTTATAAACTGCAAGTAACAAAAGGATCTCTCTTACAGGAGCAGTAACCCACTGACCTATTTACATTATATGCACTTCGTAATGTGCATGGTACACGTTCTTAGCAGCAGGCCTTTTAACCCTCTGCGCTGCCTTAGGATGAGTCAAAACTTCCACTAGACAAACCTCCTCTCTTTCTAGGAAGGCGATTAATCATTGGACTTCTCTTGACATTTTAATTGATGTCTGAAAGTTGCTGGAGGCAGGAAGGAGGCAGCAGGTGCTTTTAAAATGTTAATACACATTTTTAAAAATGACGCCCCCACCCCAAGTCAATGCCCGGTGCGGTCGCGTCGATCGCACCGCCCTAGAGCCGGCCCTGGTCTGCAGCCCCTGTGGTGCTGGCGGGTCCACGACCTTTCATGGGCTCCCCAACTCTTCTGTGGGGCCCCGTTCCACCCCAAGACCAATATGTGAGCTATGGGAGACTTAGGGACTCCTCTTCACATGCAGGGGGCCCCATCATTTTACGGTATGCCACTGGCGCACGGAGACTGTCTGCGAGTCACGCGCCTGTGCAATATACTGGCTTTGGGGTGTAACTCGGTGGGTTCTAGGTGGTTTGGGGAGTGAGGAGGCTGAGTCGGGAGTGTTTGGTGGAGAGTGTGTGTTCAGGAAGAGGCACGGGTGAGGGACATCGTGGAATTTGGGGAGAGGAGGTGCAGGTTATGGGAGCATTTTCTCCAGAAAATATGTGAAAGTTCGCGAAAATATTTCCAAACATCTGAAGGAAAAGGGTGTTAGATCTGTGAAAAATTAATAATGTTTCTTAGACTATTGCCAAAGAGAAGACCAGGCTGCACTCAATCGATAAAACGTAAGGTGATGCCCCCTTCATCCATGCCTTTCTTAAACTACAATCGGTGACTCTCTATGATCAGCTCTCTCGGATATTTCCCCTCGCCCCACAGTCACATTTTACCACACACGTTCGTTGACCTGAAGCCACGTATCTGCATCTTCGCACACCATTCCGCAGGTCTCTTTGCACCTGTGTGCACCTAGGAACAGGGCTTTAAGTGGGATGAAAAAGTGTGTGTGTGTGGGGGTGGATCTCTAAACTGGAGTGGCGTGTGCCGTTAAGGTCTTCGCTTAAACACATTGAGCCCGATTCAAAAAAGGCCTCCGCACTCCAGGCGGAGGCCCCACAGTTGTGGTGGCGGGGGCCTGTACTCGTGGCGAGACCTGCACAATGACAAAGTGCAAGGTCCCGCCACCAGTGCAGGGCCCCACCAATGGCGGCTCCTCCGTTATGGTGGAGGAGCGTCGCCCCACTGCTTTTGAGCAGTGCAAAGTAAAGGAAATATAAAATGATAATAACTTTGAGTTATTATCATTTTATGTTTCCTTTGTTCAGGGCTGCTCTGCACTCGGAACAGGGCAGGAGAGAGTGCTTTGGTCGGCACTCTCGGGTCACCCAAACCAGTCATGCGCACTTTCCTTGTTCTCCATGCCGGCTGCCTTACAGCCTGCGTGGAGAACATGCCCAGGCCCCCATTCCCTGGTGGACCATTGAACCAGGACGCTCAAAACCAATCACAACACTGCAATGCAGCGTTGTGATTGGTCAAGGGAGCCTGGCTGTTCTTCCTGGCTTCCTGTTCCTCGAGTCCCATGAGGAGAGCAGGAGCAGAGACGTGGGACCCGGCTGCAAGGTAAGTGTATATATACTTGACACAATCAATTAAAAGTATAATAACACCATTCCATGTTGTGTCATAGGAAAAGTAGGCCCACTGGGGCTTGATTTTGGTAAAAATATAAATTGCAAACTGTTCTTTTCCTTATTATTGAATTTAAAAATGCATTTATTTAATTCACGACTTATGATATTAGAATGCGGCATACCAAAGGACAGCGCAGGCTCATTAGAGCGTAACTGTGCAAATGAATGCAAATAATATTGCGCTGTAATGTTAATACCACAACCTGATGGATTGAATGATCGTTTATCGTGGATGGTATTTAAGGAAATTAATTTTTACAGTTTATGAATTTGATATCAACTGGAAGAGAAGTAAATGTCAATATGATTTTGAAAACACCGTTTAACTAAGTGAAAAGAAGAAAACAACTACGAGTCTGTTTTCACTAGCATTGTGTTTGTAGTTGTCATGTGACGCGTTTGATTCACGGAAGTAAGTTTAAAAAATGGCCGCGCTCAATACCTCGGTATCAGTGAGCAAGACTGCTGTGCAGTCGAAACGCGTTCGATGGTGGCTGAAAATAAACTTTGAAAACCGCACATGGCGTATATATATATATATATATATATATTCTTTTTTTGCATTGCGCAACCCTGCCCCACCAACTCCCCCGCCCCCCCACCCGCGAGTCAGGCTGGCCGCCACTGGGCCCCACTACAACTGCGGGGCCTCCGCCACGAGTGCGGAGGTCCTTTGTGAATCGGGCCCATAGACTACATTTCTGTGATTCTCATAGTGTGCCCGGAAACTTGGTTTCTCTGAGATTTCATTTTTTGCATACACATATATAACACAGCAACTGACATACACCGTAAACCAGCCAGGATTATTGGCTTTGTCAATGGTTGTTAGCTGTTTAGGATAAATGAAAAAGAATGATTTTGTTGTAAATAATATTGAAAATGTTTCAACTGTGAAATTGTGAAACTGTGAGTTAAACATTACTGAGTCCTGTGGAAGGGGTAGTGACTTCGGAGTGCCTCAGTCACACCTGTTATGTTCACTCTGTTAGACAGGTTCGCCCTTTTTCTTTCCACGGCTCGTCCAGCGGCTTATCTGACACCTCATCTCTCCTCTTTAGCGCCCTCTTTCACAGTCTCCTGCGTGCACTGTCTCGCATCTCCTTCACGTCACCACCCTCCATACGCACTCGCTCCTCTGTAAACACAGCCTTTTCTTTTACTTTCGCCCTGTCAATACCGCCTTAACACATATTTGCACAGAATCACAATTGCAAATGGAATATGTGACCATTGCTACAGGCACTCTGCAGAGAGTCGAAGGACTGAATGGTCATGTAGTCCGAGCATCTTTTTGACCCACTCACAGTGACTGTTCTAAACTTGCACTGCCTTCAGCCTCAACTCCAGAGCTCTCAATCGTGGCCTTTTACATCACCTGGAGGCGACTCATTTCAAAGTATGCATCTATACAAGAGTAATATGCTACACTACAGAAACACAACATCCTGGAAATAGCTAACACTTAGAGAATGCAACAAGGGAGTAGCCAGAAAATTAAAACCACCCCTACTTTGAACTAAAGCACTGATGCCACCAAGCAACAGAAGCAAGTGAGCCAAACCCTCCCTAGAACGGCTTCCTTGTCTTTTCCATCACTGCATCTATCCACTCATTCTTTCACCATTCCATCCACCTGCTGATATCCACTATTTCACTTTTATATTCTGTCATCCTTTCATCCATACATCATTCAATCATTCCAATTCCAACCACCCATACTGCCATTTGTCCATCCATCCATCCATCTATCCATTCATTCTGCCATCTATCCATCCACTCTACCACTCATCGATCTATCCACTCTGCCATCCATCCAATTTGCCATTCATCCATCCATCTATCCACTCAGCTATCCACCCACCCATCCACTCTGCGAATCATCCATCTAGACACTTTGCCATCCCTCCATTCATCCATCGATCCATCGATCCACCCATCCCTACACTCAGTTATCCTTCCATCCATTCTGCCATCCATCTATCTATTAATCTACTCTGCCATCCATCAATCAACTCTACCATTCATCAACTCTGCCATCCATCCATTCATCTACTCTGCCACCCATCCATCCACCCGTCCACTCTACCATTCATTCATCGATCCAACCAGCCACCCGGCTACTCTGCTATCTATCCATCTACTCTGCCATCTATCCGTCCACTCTGCCATCTATCCATCCACGCTCTCATATATCCATCTAATCTGCCAATTATGCATCCACTCTTCCACTCTGCCATCCATCCACTCTACCACCCACCTACTCTGCCATTCACCCATCAATCCTTCCACACTGCCATCCATCCACCAAATCATCTACTCTTGCCATGCATCTATCCACTCTGCCTTTCATCGATTCATTTATGCATTCACTCTGCCATCCATCCATTCATTTTGCCATCCATCCACTCTGCCATCTAACCACTCTGCCATCGACTGTGCCATCCATCCATCATCCACCCATCCAATCTGCCTTCTGTCTATCCACTCTGCCATCTATTCACTCATCTTTCACCCACTCATCCAGCCATGCATTTACTCTGTCATCCTTTTACCTGTTCATCAACCTATCCATCCATCCCTTTACTCTGGCATTCTTTCGCCTGCCCAACCACCTATCTATTCACTCCCATCCATCCACTCTGCCATCCTTTCACCTGTCCATCCACTATCCATCCATCCCTGTACTCCATCCTTTCATCTGTACATCCACCTATCCATTCACTCATCCATTCATTTACTCTGCCATCCTTTCACTTGTGCATTCACCTATCCATTCACTCACTCATGCATCCATTTACTTTGCCATCCTTTTACCTGTCCATCCATCTATCATTCACTCATCCTATCACCCACTCATTCATCCTCATACTCATTCATCCACCCACCCACTCATTCATCCATACTTCCTTCTTTTCACCCCTTCTATTTACCCAGCTGTAGTTTATGCTTGCTCCTGCTGCTCTTCTATTGACACTGCATTCCAGCGTTAAGGGACGACACCACCGCTGTAGCTGCTAAAGCGGGGGTTCAACACGCCCTGGGAATGCAAGATTAAGCAAAACATGAAATATGAACAGGAACTAAGTCTCTCACATGGATTACCTACATGTTTTTACATTAATTGTTCAGTGTTTTTTTGCCAGTAAAATTAAGGACCTGAATATAGGGCCCGATAATGACCCGTTTCAATTTAAGCTTTTAATTACTATTTGGTCTAAGACCCAGAGGGATCTGGCCAATTTAAAGCATTGCATAGGAGCCCACTTGTGCTTGCTACATGTCTCCTCCACTGACGCATAATTCCAACTGAATTATGCGTAAGGGGAGGACAAAATTATGCCGCAGGGCTGATTAAACTATGCTGCAAGAATAAGCAAATTATGCAGCATAATGTGGCACATTTTGTGATAGTATCACTTCATTATTTTGTAATTTTTACACATGGTAACACTGGGCAAAGATTTCACCTCATTAGTACCAGTTTAACAACCAGATACAGCAGTAAGCAACTGAAAGAGGACCGGTCTACCTTTGCGAAGGGCTTTCTACTGCACTGAAACACGTTGCCACATTTTCAATACATTTTGATCCGTTTTAGGAAGAAACAGTTTTTTGTTCAAATCTGCAGATTATAGAGCAGATGATGGAATATGTGGCAAATTCGGCAAATCTATAATTCTGTGGAAAATGTCGCAGGCATAAAATCACTTAATTCCAGTGGCCCTGGCTACAGTAGACAGGAGTCACTCGGAGACTGAGTAAAGAGCCTGTGCCTTCCCTCAAAATACCTATTATGCCTGCGTCCACTGCTCAGCCCAGCGTGTAAATCATCTGAGTGGTCATTAAAATTAATGAGAAGCTCATGTAGTGCCTACAGAGTTACTAGTCTAGGTTAATACCTGCAGCTGTGGCTACTCCCTGGCATCAGTTATGCCTAATTTCTTCCCCTTGTCTCAAGACACATTCTTGCTGCCTCCAAATTCAGATGCTGATAGAAAATCTGTGGGTAAATAAAAAAAATGACAAAAAGCTGCTGAAAGTTTGCAAAATTTCAAAAATTTGCTGGTAACTAATAAATCGGTGTTTTATCTAGAAAAACAAGCATTGGCATAGCCAATAGGTCTCGCCTTTGGGACCTTATAAGTGTTTAGCCATGCAACAGTTGATGTTGTTGCACCAAGGATATTGTGCTGGATAACTAAACACTTATAAAGTCCCAAAGGCGAGACCTATTGGCTATGCCAATGCTTGTTTTGCCCTCTGTCACTGAAAGCAACTATCCCAGCAGAAAATCGCTTTCTGGTGCCCCTTCATATTTCCTTTTATGAGCGCCATATTAAAGCAGGCAGGACGGCCAGCTCTGCGCCTCTCACACTAGGAGCGCACTCGGGCATGAATGGGGCGGCTTGGGACCGCTCCAACAGGATGAAAGATTAGCCGGGGCTGGTCGTGCACTGATTTGGAATCCTCTCGTCAATTCTGTGAAAACATGCGGCGTTCGTTAGGCGCCTTTAGCACGCCAGCAGAAAGGGTGTGCACGTGACTATCTCGGCTGAGCGAAGCGTGCATCGTCCGCTTCCGATCCCATTTTATTGCCATTGTGCACTACAAATTGAAATTGGAAAGGAGGAGATTTTAAACGGGAAACTACGGAAATAGGTTATGGAAAATCTGCGCGCAGTCAACCTCGGCAAAACCAATGCAATATTTTAGTGCACTTTATAAAAAGAGAACTATTCACGTAGAGTTATTTACATAATATTTGCATGGTACAAGAGAATGGTATTTCATTAGAAATAATACGAAAGCGCAACACCCTTTAAAGCATGCACTCAAAGTGTGCTGAGGGACTCCCTGTAATTTGGAGCGCTTTAAGACTAAGCACTATATAAATAATGCATATGGAGTACCTACTTGCTCCAATCAAAGCGCTTTAGCCCTCCTAAGAGGTATAGAAGGGGCTATGTAAATAGTAACAAAATATAATAAATCCCAAAATGTCGTGCCTTTCAGTAGCCCTCCTGCTGTGTCCAAATGCTGACAGGCTAAACGGCCCTTCAGCTAAGGTCATGACCTTTGGATACCAAGGAACCCGCTCTTCCCCACCTCTCCCAAAGGGCAAGTTTACATGTAACACAATCCACTTGCCACACTGAGCGCCTAAACCTTGCATCCACTCTCCACCTGGAAAGACCAAAGCAGAAATCTAAAATACAAAAGACAGAATGATCTCAAGATGTAGAACAGTGAACTGCTCTAAAATCAAAATCTACTTTTCGGAAACTGTATTCGCAATAATTTGTGGCAATAGAATGGAATCTGAACCTTCTACTGTAGTAATAAATGTGATGATGTTCTTTTATTAGTAGAATATTAGTACAACATACAACATGCATGTTATTCTTTTAAGCAGTTGGAAAAAGACAAACACTGTGGTCGTAAGTTACAATAATATCAACTTTTATTCTTCTTGACAAAGTTGAGCTCTAGAAGCCAAGACGTTTTATGAGCACGCGTTGCTCCAGGACCAGGAACACACGGGAACAGGATCCCAGCAGCTGTTCAGGCATTTCCTTAAAAAATGTGAGATGACGCGTGCCTTTCGCTGAGCTTGCAGACTTCAAATGACTATTCTAATTTAAGTCACCGCTGTGGGCTTCGTTATTCAAGGGGTCTCTATATGTTGACACCAGTGGTGGCTGGTGACATTTGAAAGTGGTGGGGCGTAAAATTATTGTCATACTGCACCTTAGCGAGCGAGCGTAGCGAGCGAGCCCGAACAACCTAAGGGGGTTCGTGGGGTTCTCCCCCGAGAAAATTTTGAAAAAGAGTGGACAAATGGTGCATTTTCAAGCAATTTGAGAAAGCAGGATGGTTAATAAAGCAATTGTGAAAGTGCAGTTATTACATTAATAAAGAGATGTCATATAACATAGGTAGCTGCTTATTCAAGCTTTCTTTCACCCCATAGTCCAGCAGGGTCTTGATACAAGACAGATAAGAGAAAAAGCAGTGTGGTCCTCGACCAGGAAGACACTCATATTTCGTTGGTAAGAAGTCAAAGGATTGGTCAAATTGAAAACCTGAAATGCAATATGCAATGAAACAATTTGCAAGTACATCTCATCTATGTTCAACAAGCCATGTTTTACCCATGATTGGAATTGTGAATCACCAAATAAACTGAGCCACTGCAATCAAAAGCAGAGGGCCTCCTCAAAAGTATGCCCTTAAGAGAGTTCTCTCATCTCATGTCCTCTCTATATTTTCTCTGGAAGTTGAAAACTCATCACATTCTACTGCACAAACCTGAACCCTTCTGCATATTCCAACACCAGAACTCATTCTTGGCCATTTAGTTTGGAGCCATTCATACCAGGAATACAGAAAATACCTTTAAATAGAGTAGAAGGTTTATGAATACAAGCACTTAGCAATTGTACATATACTATGAATGAGAGCCAAAGGAAACAAAAAGGAATAAAGAAGGAAGCAACACTCAAACACAACTCATGCTCCGGAACGCCATAAAATTCTCTATGTGGCAAGTTCATCACCTATAGCAGAACACAGTACATTTAATGTATCCCTCAGTTTAGCATATTAAACAATAGCAAGTGGTAATTCTTGTGATATGTACTCATCACTGTAGACTATTGTAGAGTCACTATATAAATACAATTAATACAATATGTGGTGTTAGGTGTAGAAAATCTAGACTCACACCTGTCTATATTTTTTTTGATGTTTTATCCTTGATAATGTGCCCTATTGATACTCTGGGGACCATATTCAGTGTGCGCGCCCTGAAACCGCTCATAAACTCGAAAAGTAAATAGAAATGCCCCCTTCTCCTTCCATGTTTCACTACCCTTCCCTTCAGCTTGTCTGTGCACTGTCTCTCTCTCCCTGGCAGTCTCTCTCCTGCCCATGTCTCCCTCCTTGCCTTGGATCTGTGACTGTAGTATGATTCCAACTGTCTCCTCCCTCTATTCAAAGCTTCATGCTCATTCCTCTGCTCTCCCCTGTCACGGCCACCAGTCTGTCTGTGCCTGTCTCTTTCTCTGTCTTACTCTCTCTGCACTATATATATTTATATATCTATTGTACGTAGGCTGAAATATGCTATTTATTACCATTGCTAAGTCTGGAGGGAAGCCATGACTGTCGACATACAAAGCCTCAATCACTCCCACAACAATGAGTTGCAGGTATCAATTATGATTGAACAGCGGTTCTTAAACTTCTGATTTCTGTGGACCCCACTGAATCACATCTGGAAGCCGGCGACCCTGCCTAAGCAATCTCTATGATTTAAACGTTTAAAAAAATACAGCAACAAGTATACACCATTACACAAATTCCAACATATTTTTTTAAATCTCAAACACAAAATATGCACAAAAAAGTTAAATTTTAGTGAGAAAGTTGTAACATTCAGTATTTTACTTCACTTCTAAATGACGAAGTGCTATGCTATACTCTAGCCTATTAATTTAGCTTTTTGACTCCTAATTCATGCTGTCTTTTTGTCAGTGCGTGTCAGCGCTTCATTTGAGGTTACCAATCGTTCATCCTAGATTCTGTTGGCTGTACTCACGCTGCTCCCACCAATCAAGCTGAGGATATTAACCTTACTGTTTAGCCTCTGATTTCCAATACCTTCACGTTTACTGATCGTTTACATTTTTCATTTTTACATTTTGCTTTTTGTGTGTACATACTATTAATCTGCTAAATATATTTAACGTTGTAAACAGATGCGGACTTTCAGGGGACCACGGACCACCAGTTAAGTGCCTCTGAGCTAGGCAATTTTTTCACGTATAGAAGTAACAAAGTTATTAAACCGAACTGCAGCAGAGAGGTTATATAAAATTTCCTTAACAGGTACCGCAAGGCAGAGCAGCACACGTACAAGTGGACAGAGCAGGGTGGGCGAATACAGGCAGACAGAGCAGAGTGGACAGATACAGGCAAACAGAGCAGAGTGAACAGATACAGGCAGACAGCAGAGTGGACAGTTACAGGCAGGAAGAACCGAATGGGCAGGTACAGTTAGGCAGAGCAGTGCAGGTACAGGCAAGCAGAGCAGAGTGCGCAGATACAGGCATAGAGGAGAGTGCAGAGACAAGCCTACAGAGAGGAGCGCACACAGACAGGCAGAGGAGATTGCGCAGATACAGGCAGGCAGAGGAGAGTGCTCAAATATAGGCAAGTGGAGGAGAGTGCGCAGATACAGGCAAGCTGAGGAGATTGCGCAGATACAAGCAGGCAGAGGAGAGTGCGCAGATACTCGTAGGCAGAGGAGAGTGCGCAGATACAGGCAGAGCAGCAGAGTAGCAGTTACTGACAGGCCCAGCCGAGTAGCAGATACAGGCACGCAGAGATGAGGAGAGGGTCAGGCAGACAGGACGCAAATACAGACAGACCGGAGGAGCAGGCAGGCAAAACGGGGCGTGGACCCCAGCACAAGCAGAACCAAGTGTGGGGCGCGGGCATAACAGGCAGGGCGAAACCGTGAATAATTTGCAAGACTGATCAGTAAGGGTTGTACCTGTCCGTGATCTCGATGTGTGTGTGTCTGTGTTTATGTGCCTCCTAGGGGGTCTGGATATGTGTGATCTGTGTGTTCTCTGTGGAGTCTACAACCGTGGGTGATCTGTATGGTGTACGTGTGTCTGTGCGTGTATGACTTGTGTTTTTTCTAAGTGGTGTGTGCGTGAGGTGACTCTTACTTGTGCAGGATGGACTAGTGCTTTGCTTGTCTCTGTGAATGACGTGTGGAGTTTGTAGGTTTGTGTGGTCTGGTGAGTGTAGGTGTGATTTGTGTGTGTGTGAACTGTCTGATGGGTTAGGTGTGAATGCGTCTGTGTGAGGGAGAGAGCGGCTCTGTGTAGGTGAGTAGGGGTGTGTGTGTGCATGCGACCTGTGTGAAGAAGTAGGTGTGTCCGTCAGAGTGATGTGTGGGTGAGCAGGTATGTGTGTGTGTGCATATACCCCTTGTAAAGAATGAGGTGTTTGTGCGTCCGAGTGATCTGTGTGGGGACAGGTGTGTGTGTGTATGTGACCTGTGTGAAGACGTAGGTGTTTGTGTGTGTCCGAGTGATCTATGAGAGGGAGTAGGGTCTGTGTGTTATTGAGCTGTGTGAAGCAGTGTCTGTAGGTATGTGGATTCGCGTGTTTTAGTGTGCATGTATCCGTGAGAGCCGCAGAGTGCGTAAACGGCCCTTACCTGTGCAGGAGTGCAGGGGCTTGGGCCTCACCAGCAGGGAGGGGCACACCGAGTACAGGGACAGCTTCTCGAAGTAGCCGCACGTCTCCTTGGATAGGATCTCGTCGATCATGAAGGTCTTGTAGCGCCGCCTGGCCGCCTTCATCTGGCCCGAGGAGGAGAGCCGGAGCTCGGCCTGGCAGTGCATGCTGTGAGTGTGGAGAGGTGGGCTTCAGAACCCCCGAGGGCGGTGCTGATAGGAGCGGACACGTGGCTGCGGTGGACACCGAGTGCTCCAGTGTGTACGAGGGTGGACACCCTCGAGGCTCCTGCGCCACCACAGGTGTGCGAGGGCTGTAGAAGGGGCCACGTTTTGGGATTTCTCATGTGTCACATTTCTATGGTTTCAGTGTGTGAATGAGTGGCAATCTACTGCTGTACGAGTGACAGTCCCGCGTAAGTAAATCAGAGCAATGTCTAGTATTTGCATGCCTGTGTTTGTTCTATTATTGTACCCAGACATATAACACAATAAACAATATACCCCTAAAACAAGCCAGACCTGTGATTTAAACATTACTAATGTCAGTCGAAGCGAAGCGGCCTTCAAAGTGCTTCAATCTGTCATGTTCTATTAGTCAGACAGCCCTCTACAGTTTCGCACTCTTTGAGCCAATGTCATTCTTTCTCGCTCTCTCTTCATATCTTTTTGAAATTGTCCATCTGCACTGTCTGGTTGCATGTCTATCACTGTCTTTATACTCTGTCTTTCTGCAAGTATCTCCCTGTGTCGCCCTCGACCCCCTTCACCATGCTCTCGGTAACACACACATGATCCACTCCTTCTTCACAGATAAGAACATTTTCTTTCCCTTTGGAGCTCTCAGTATTTCAACAGCTTTGTATCTCCTTCCCACACCTCCTTATAAAATCGTAGTTACAATTACCACTGTGTGATAATATTTCATCGCTTTGTGCGCACTTCAGAGAGACAAACGATTAGACAGGCTGCAGGCAGTAGGTAGCCCGTAGCCGACCATTAAGATGCACTGGTCGGCAAGCTGAGAAACACGCACTTCCACTGCCTGGAGGCACACCCGTGCCCTATCATGATTAACACCAACCATCAACCTGAACTCAGTAAAACATGAAGGAACCACAAGGTTCACAGAACGAACTGTTTGTTGCTTTATTGCATTGCAAAGGCTTGTTACCTCTTTCGATGGCTCAGCTCGTGTTGTGTGGCTCTCAGAGCCAAGGCAGACCCATGGCTCGGCTCTCCCCAAGGCTGCCCCTGTAGCACGGCTCCCCACCCGCCACCCACCAAGAATTGTAGTGTCTCCTTCGCCCTTGAAGAGGACCATGGTGTGAGCCGGATCTTCCGTCCCTTATGTACTGGAACAAGGTATGATGCGGAGCGTGGGCACACCCGAACCTGGGATACCGCCCGTCTGTTTGCACATTGTCGTGATGTGAGCTGGCACGCTAGATTGTGCGTCTGCCGTCAGTGCCTATTACTCCCTAACTGTGCACGGTCCTCTCTGATTTCTGCTGGGGCTCTATTCCCGGGCAGGGCAGGCAGATTCCCATAGGTCCGTCCAGCTCTCTCATGCCCGTCTCTGCGGCGGTCTCGGTTGTTCCACTCCACTCCAACCCATGTTCTCTATCCAGGCACGTGTGCTTCGCACTTCCTCTCTTAGTGTATGCTCCTACCTTGCTCCCTTGTTGTTCTCGACTTGTGCGTGCATCCTTCTCAGTGTGCACGTGCTATGCCCTCCTACTTCCACTGAAGGTGGGGAAGTATTTCTCATTTTAGTGCACATCCCCTGGCCTTTTGTCTACTCTACATTTTCTCTTGTGCATATTCCTGCGCGAGCACAGTTGGGTGTTACTGTTCTGTCCCCTCAGCTGAGCTCGTTTGCACAACCCTCGCTCCTGAGTGTATTCCCTGTGCACTAACATTGTTGGAGTGTAGGCACTCGGTGTTCCCTGCTCCTACACTCAGTGGACACTGTCTGGACACCTATATTTGCCTTACCCGCAGGCTGTATGATCCTGTGAGGGGAGGGGAGGGGGTGTGGGGTGTAAGTGTACGCCCGCATTGGGTTTCGTGCTCTTTCGTATATGTTACGAATGGGCGTGCGCTTCTTTACGTGTGTGCCGTCTCCCTACTCCTGTGTGCCACTGCTGAAATGTGTGCATGCCTTCCTCTGGATGGACAAGTGGAAGTAGGGGAAATGCCTCCTGTGAGCTCATGGAAGAAAACTGTGCACGTCCATTTAGTTGTGTGCACACTCCCGAAAAAGTGTTTGCTCCCCTGGTATCCACACGCACTTAAAATCATTTCACCGGTGTCTCTCACTCCGTAGGGTGCATGCAAATTCACCACTCCAGTGTGCACGCGCCCTGCTCTTCGTACATTCGCATTTCAGTAAGTGAACACTCTTGAGGCACTCTCTCTCGCTGAATTGACATACCAGAGTGTATGTACTCTGCTGGGTGTGTGCCCATTCGCTGCTCCTGTGCACACGTACGTTCTCTCCGTATTGTTCACAGTGCACTCTTGAGATCTTGGAGTACGTGAGCACTCTTCTTGGGGTATATACGCATTCAATGCTAGCTTATGGATATCTCTCTCTCCTTGTGTGCATGGTTTCGTGGATACGTGCCAACGCTAGACATCGTCTCGTTGGAAGGCGTGTACTAACCTTGGTGCAGACACACTCACTGATCTCGTGTGCACACACTCGGATCGTCTGTGCATGGAAGCTAACTTCGTTATGTGCTCATTCTTGACGTCATCTCTTTGGAAGGTGTGCACTCACCTTAGTGTAGGCATGGCCACAGAGCTCACGTGCATGCATTCCCCTCGCCTGTACATAAACCGGGAGAGCAGTTTTAGGTACAAGGAGAGAAACAGCAAAGGAAGGCAGATTTAAGCAAAGGGACTCGGGAGAACAACTGTGAGCAAAAGGTGAGAGGCAGCAGACGCGGCTCGCGGGGGGGGGGGTTGTTTTGGGGGCCCGGGGATTTTTTAAATTAAAAAAAAATCCTACCTGACTCTGGAGGTCCGCCGTCCGCGCCGCCTCGGGTCCGACTCCGTTTGGCCCTGGCTGCCTACAGCCCCTCTCAGCCAATCCTGGCGCTGCTGGCAGCGCCAGGATTGGCTTAGGGCACGGTTACCTCTCGCCCGCCTGCCCATTAGGAGACCGAGGTTTGAGCCTTTGCTCAACCCTCGCTCTCCTAATGGGCATGCGCAAGCCAGTGCACACACAAGTGCGCATGACTGGGCACGGCGCGAAAATTCGGTGCCCTTGCCCACTCATGCGCACTTGTGCTGCAGTGCTGCCTGCTGCCCCTGGTCCCTCTAACAATCATGTCAGTCAACATGACGCAGGACCGCCCACCCCCTTCAGACTCTGAAGGGGGTGGGCGGTCCGACGTCATGCTGACTGACATGATTGTCAGTTCTCCCTCGGCTCTTTGAACTTAAGTAAACTGATTCAGTTTACTTAGGTTCAAAGACGCCGAGGGAGCTGCGGGCGGGGGGGCTACGCCCCAACGCCCCAATGGACGCACCGCCCCTGTTGACACTTTAACGCATTTGAGAAAGGTTTAGAATACAGAAGACACTTAAATACGAGCGTGTCCGGGCATGAGCAGAAAAGGCGTGGCTGGAACTTAGAAGGTTGGCAGCCTGGACAGGAATCAACGACAGGGGGTCTGGTTCCTTTTCACTGGGTCAACTAGTTACTAGAGCGTTTAGAAACGGCAAGATACGGTGCGAAGCGCTATGCAGAAACAAGTTATTATGACTGGGTAGGTTTACGCTGCTGAAAAAAATCGAATGCTAACTAAATACAACATTGATGTGACCTGGTTATAAGAAGGCCGGCGCAGCAGGGGCGGGAAGCGAGTCACAAGCAGACGGGAGGTTGTACGAGGCGAGTAACGGGGCACGAGCCCAGGTGGCGGGGGAGGAGGCTGCCAGCATGGCTGTGAAAGGAAAAGTGCAAACTTCCGTAGAGCGCAAAAGGCAGATAAAAAGATAGATGATGTGGAGGGTAGACGAGAAAGGGAGGGTGAAAAAAGAAAAGACGAGAAGTCAAATGACTATTCTAATTTAAGTCACCGCTGTGGGCTTCGTTATTATCAAATGCAAAAACAACAGTTGATGGACAGAATGCAGAACAATGTCATACATTCACCCCAGTACAGAGATCTGGGCCTAAATCCATCGTTTTTTTGCTCACCATGCCATTCCAGTTTGAACCCAGCCATATGCAAATCAGTCTTGACCCTGTGCCTCATGGGAACAGTCCAGCCCGAACTGCCAAGCCAGGTCCTCCCTGGACTGGAAACAAGCATCCTAGGACCGGTTTCGGGTTTCACCCTCTTCAGCCAGGATAGCTTGATTCCAGTGGCATGGAGAGCACGGGACCCACGTCTGGGCATACCCGTCCCACTCGGGGTAACAAATGCAAAAACAACAGTTGATGGACAGAATGCAGAACAATGTCATACATTCACCCCAGTACAGAGATCTGGGCCTAAATCCATCGTTTTTTGCTCACCATGCCATTCCAGTTTGAACCCAGCCATATGCAAATCAGTCTTGACCCTGTGCCTCATGGGAACAGTCCAGCCCGAACTGCCAAGCCAGGTCCTCCTGGACTGGAAACAAGCATCCTAGGACCGGTTTCGGGTTTCACCCTCTTCAGCCAGGATAGCTTGATTCCAGTGGCATGGAGAGCACGGGACCCACGTCTGGGCATACCCGTCCCACTCGGGGTAACAAATGCAAAAACAACAGTTGATGGACAGAATGCAGAACAATGTCATACATTCACCCCAGTACAGAGATCTGGGCCTAAATCCATCGTTCCTTGCTCACTTTGCCACTGGATTCAAGATAGCCTGGCTGATGACGGCTGTAAGCCAGAAACCGGTCCCAGGATGCTTGTTTCCGGTCCAGGGAAGACATGGCTTGGCAGTTCGGGCTGGACTGTTCCCATGAGGCACAGGGTCAGACTGATTTGCATATGGCCATGTCTGAACTGGGGTGGCGGAGTGAGCTAAAGAATGATGATGGATTAAACCCAGATCACTTGACTGGGGGTGAGTGCTTGCAATGTTCAACACTCCGTCCATCATCCCCTTTGGTTTTGCTATGTTTGCCCTAAGTTGGCAGGGTATGCCCAGACGTGGGTCCCTTGCTCACTTTGCCACTGGATTCAAGATAGCCTGGCTGATGACGGCTGTAAGCCAGAAACCGGTCCCAGGATGCTTGTTTCCGGTCCAGGGAAGACATGGCTTGGCAGTTCGGGCTGGACTGTTCCCATGAGGCACAGGGTCAGACTGATTTGCATATGGCCATGTCTGAACTGGGGTGGCGGAGTGAGCTAAAGAATGATGATGGATTAAACTCAGATTACTTGACTGGGGGTGAGTGCTTGCAATGTTCAACACTCCGTCCATCATCCCCTTTGGTTTTGCTTCCTTATTATCACTCAAGCAAGAAGCAAGAAGAAATACGGTTGACAAGGGTGGGCGAGGGTGAGACAGGCAGGGGAGCGAGAGTAGAGAAATGTCAACAAGCGCGCGCGGCCACGCTAATTGGAAACAGATGGCCCCTGCGCGCCATTGCTCGCTCCAGCAAGGTGGATGCCGCCACAAGCACGAGTGCTTGAAAAGTGCAGACCGATTCCAAAAGGTCATCTCCTGGAGCATCGCATGCGCGCTGCGCTAGGCTCGACCTAAAAACTGAGCTACGTGGTTGGACCGTTCTGGTTATGGGTGATCGATAAAGCCTATCAGATTACGTAATGATCAAGAATGTTCTGAAGCCGAATCTCATGCTATTGGTTGGAGGGGAAAAAAGTTGATATATAGGGGAGGTGTCTGTTCACCCTTAGACTTCTCTTTCAATTTTTTGGGTTCACAGTCCTAGCACTTTTACAATGAAGCTCTCAGAGCATACTGTGCACTACTGGGCAGCTTTTCTTCCCAGGGATTGCCTCCTTTTCATGCAAGCGGGTGCCCTGGAGTCCAGCCATGAGTAATAGGAGCAGGGCTTAGTAGTGTAAGTTGAAATTTTGTCCACCTATTACATTTGTGGATGACTTCCTAAAATTCCACTTTTGCTGGCCGTCTTACAGATGTGCAAAATCCTTGAGCTGAGCAGGAACCCCCAGTGGGCCTATGTTATTCCCCTGACAGAGTCACAATACTTAAATGACAAATAACAACATTATGCCTCTATGTTGTAGCTGTATTTTCAGAGGGTTTCCTTCATGCCAGGAAAGTTGGTGATTAAATATGTGCCTACGAAGGGGCTCATAGGGCTTGATGTGTATTCATTAGTGTTACTGTCCCACGTAAGGCACTTTTACTGCATCCTGCTGAATTATGTATAATATACCAAGGATTATGCAAAGTGCCAAAGGGTGCAATGAGTATGTGCACCCACTTTTTGTGCCCCTATGGCACTTTGGTATTACAGAAGGGGCCTGATAAACTGGTGTGACTTCTAGAATATGGATTGCATTGGCACAATCTCAAGGGCCATCTGCATCCTTTGCTGTGGGTGACGATCATGCAAATAAGGGACTTCTTTGCCTTACACCTGTGCAAATTACAGACACTGAAGTAGTGGCAAAGAGGCCGTAAGCAGTTGCACTGACTGTGCGCCATATAGAGGTGGCACACAGTCAGTGAGCCCATTGGAAGGGGTATTTGGAGGTCCCAGGGACCTCACAGGCACTCCCTATTATGTTGGTGTAGTCACTCACTGTACCCCCTGCAAAGGCCTCTCTGCCCTTCTTCAAGTTGAACAGCATACCTGATACGAAAGATCGCACTGTCCTGGTCTGTGCCCAGTCCTCACACTTAGGGCCTTATGTACAAACACATTTTCCCATAGACACAGAATGGATAAAACCGTTTGATACATCTGGCCCTTAAAGATGCACTTTAGAGCAGAGTGGGACAGTGTTCCCTATCTAAATGCAGCATCTGGTGTATTTTTACAGAGCACTTTCGCTCCAAAAGGTTCTCTTGGAGCCGTTGTCGATAACAGATGTTTATTATTAGGAACTGAATGGTATTCATTTTATTGGCCTCGGAAGATTGAGTTAAGCTGCCAGGATTTGAACCAGTGGCGGCTCCTCCGATATGACGGAGGAGCGTCGCCCCACTGCTTTTAAGCAGTGCCAAGTAGAAACATAAAATGATAATAACTTAGAGTTATTATCATGTTATGCTTTGTGTCCTGCTGCTTTATGGTCGAACGGTTGGGCGGGCTGCTCTGCTATCGGAGCAGGGGAGGAGTGGTTTTCCCACTCCTAAGTGCGCAATGACTGTTTGGTCGGACCTCTTGGGCCGCCCAAACAAGTCATGCACACTTTCCCCGTTCTCCATGCAGGCTGCATTACAACCTGCATGGAGAACATGCCCACCCCTCCAGCCCCTGGTTGAGCGCCGTGTCACAGCGCTCAGACCAATCACAATGCTGCATTGCAGCGTTGTGATTGGCTTAGGGGAGGGAGCCTGGCTGCCTGCTTCCTGTTCCTGGAGTCGGAGGCAGGAGAGCAGGAGCAGAGAAGCGGGACTCGGCCTCAAGGTAAGTTTATTCATTTTTTATTCCCCCCGCTTGACCCCTCCCCCTGCGACCCCTCCCTGCGACCCCCCCGTGCGACCTCCCGCGCCCACCCCGCCACCCGTGAGCCATGTTGGCCGCCACTGATTTGAACCTGTGATCATTGGTCCAAACACAGGTCTCTGACAGTGAATGCATAAGTCCACTGAGCCACCCAACACCGGGCTTTAAATGGGCCGGTGCTGACTGACTCCGATTACTTGCATTTATTTGATAGGACTAGTGTCATTGCTTCTTTGCAGGGATGTATGATTATCAATGGGGGAGTACGAGCACTTCTCATCAGGAAGCAGGTAACCTATGGTCGTTGGTAGCTGCACTTCTCTCTATCTATTTCACATACTGCCTAGACCCCTTCAGAGCCTGCTGTGCACAGGCAATGGAAGGATTTCAGGGAGACTTATGCAGAGTCGGAGAAAGCCACAAGACTGGCGCTTTCTGTTGAGAAAGCTCTCCGGTTTATCCACATCTTACCACAGAAGGTCATTGAGAGGGGAGCTTCTGATGGTCTTTCGTTTCCTATCAGTACAGAGCTCTGCTCGAGAGCAAAAGACAGACTAAAACTGTCATGGCTGTGGGAAGGATGATTAAATCATTTACCTTCCGAATAAGGGGATGCTTCAGAATATGGCTTGAACTTGGAATAGCAGTAACTGAGGAGACATACTTAGCAACACATCAAGTTTCAGTTTTTGTGTACAGCACTTCCTTGCTTGAGGCACCTAGCGCCAAGAAACCCTATGGGATTCAAGGGAGCTTAATAATTATGTGACATAGCCTACTAAATGTTCACATGCCTGGGTTTCTTTACTCCGTTTTTTCCTTCAACCTGTGGATGAATTCTCCACCACCCTAAATTTGTAAAATACATATATAAGTGCAGGGGTCCTATGTTTTTCTTCGGTGCCCAAAGTTGGCACTGCATCTTTTAAACAACAGCAATGCTTTCTAGCTTTGATTCCACTTCAGGCTTCTTTCTTCGGCTGCCCTGCACTCTTGTCTCTTTACCTCACTTTTGCAGGTTCTTTTTCATCCTTGAAGTTTTCCTTTGTCAGTGATTTCCTATCTTTATCTTCCTCATTTCTTTCTCCCTTTGCTGCCTTTCTCACTCTTGCTGTGGTTCGAAAGATGCAAGATAAGTCCTGGTCCCCAAAAATGACTTCTGGTCCCCACCACCTGAAACCAATGGCAGAAATTCAGGACAGCTCTCCACCCCTGCACTACTCAGATTGCTGTTGACCTCTACCCAGAGTGCCCGAGTGGATTTATATTTAGAACCCTGTCGTCTCTGGGGCAGAAGTCTGCAAAGACCTTCATATTATTGCATTCTATTAAATGCAGACCTGCCAAATCACACAGTGCCACCATGGGTCACACGATTTCTGCTCCCCGCACCCGGTTAGGAGCCGAAATTACATGGTGGCGGGGAAGACAAGCTTAAAACCACTCCAGAGATTGACTTCCCAGTTTCTCTTTGGTGACTTTAAGCAGCCGATGTCCATTAAGAGGTGTGAAAACACCCCAGGACATGGGCAACAGTCTTAAAGGCACTTTGTTTTTTGTCGGTTGGGAGGAGGTGGGGAGCTTGGAGAAGGGCAGAGTGCATTTTAGGTAGGTCTTGGCACGAGGCACTGCCCCCTCCAAGGCCCGGCCCCTCTCCTCACAGGGTGAAATTCATTTCTAAGTTGGCAGGCATGTAAATGTTAACTACCCTCCACAGCACACCTATAACTCAAGCCAATTCTTCTCCAAAGTATTAGGTCTGAAAAGCAATCGAGTTAACCTTTTGCAAGTAGGGTGTACAACTGGATCTGGGGTCCAGACCTGAAATCATTGCCTGGAGTAAGCCTTGACTGCTTGGTGTAACTACCTTAAGAGAGTCAAGTGCTTAAAGGGAGCCACTTGTGCATCCAGATGGACAGCAGTAGGACCTGTGGTCCTGGAGCACCAGTGGTAAACAACAGTCCCCATCACATATACTTCACAGTACCCACTGATCACTCCAGAACATCAAGGAAAGACCTTGCAACGTTTGTGAAAACACCTTTAGGATCTTTGGTTCTGTTCAAGTCTCTTTAAAATCTTCCACATACTATATTTGCTGGTGAATCAAGGGAGCCAGAGATGTGCTTCTTCTCCCTACAGCGCCCCACCTGCTCCTCCTCTGGGATTTCCCTTTGTCCTAAGGTTAGATTGATGCTGACCCTTGACCTGTTTGGAGAACAGCCAATGGTACTTTTGGAGGAGAGAGGATGGTATCTCTCTCACCTTGGTGTGCTTCTCTGATGGCGAACAATGGCTCTATTAATGCTTAATTGGTACCAATGGTTGTAAGTAGGAGGCACCAGCAGTCATTTTTGGGGACCATGACTTATTTTTCTTCTCAGACTTTAAACCAGAGCAGTAGAGAGAAAGGTTTAAAAGAGTAATAGAAGAAGGAAGAAAAATGCAGAAAACCAGTGAGAAAGAGGGGCGGGGTGGGGGGGGGAGGGTGGTGGCAAAAATAAACACTGCAAGAGTGAGATAAAGAGACAGAAAGTGTAGGCTGCTGGAAAAAATGAGAAATGATGTCTCAGAATTTTCAGATACAATGTATTACTTATTTTTTCATTTGAATAAAGGACTTGTTTTATTGCTCTGCGAACGTGGCACGCAAGAAGACGCACTGCCTTTGGCAGAGACTTTATTTTCAACGTGGGATTAATGGTAAAGACCGTTTTGCTAAATAACAGCTGTTAATACTCTCCACACCCAGGCTTATGCTTTGTGATTTCTGGGCTCCTGCTAAGCCAGAGGAAATTTCCATAAACATTAGTTTTATTGTAGCACTTGTAAACAGTGGTCGAAGTGGGCGGGATCAGAGGGGCAGGACGCGCCCACCCTTTTTTAATTTATGAGAAACTGCTCCCCTACTTTTTGTAAAAAGACAGCCCTCTTGGGACGATTAATTCCGATAGTTTAAAAGCCCCAGTTGAAGTGTCGTTCAGTGAGTCTCCTGTGCTGTGAAACCGAAACCGGGTAGACGGCTAAACAAGGCTTCCTGCTTTGGTGCCTGCTTGCCTGAAAGAAATGCAAATGTGCACAACAAGCTAATTCTGTAAATGTAAAGGGTAACCTGCAAATGTAAAGGATGCTTGGAAGCCGTTACTGGTTGATTGAATCACTCGAAACTTTGTGATGACAAAGATTTATTCTTTTGGAATGCATTGAGCTGTGAAGTATGTGCCTTTAATTGTATTTATATAGCACCTACTTTCCCTAATGTGTTGAAGGGACAGTTATGGAAAACTAGTTGAATTATGCACAGTCTGGGTATTACTAAACATCTATATTTTGGAAGCACCATTTATCTTAAACATTTTTGCACATTTTGTAGAAGTCTATCTTATACCGTATATAATGCAAGTTTAAAATAATGACTTACATATTCACAGTGCTTTCTGTCACAGGCTATGACCTCATAGCATTAAAAATACACGTCACTATTCTCCACTGCACCAACCAAAATGTTATTCTGTGGCTCTCTGGTTACACACAGACCTTTGCAATGCATTAACTAATCGAGGTTTCATAATGTACTTTGGTGCATTTCCCACTGAGTACATATTTTTTAATTTATTTTTCATTTACATTGTGCATTATTTCATTTGTAGTATCTGATGGTGAAAGACCAAAAAAAGTAAAGCAATATTTAGTTTTTTAAGCCTCATCTTTGACCCTGCCCCCATGCTCACTGACCCCGACCCCATTGCATGCAGCATCACAGTTTCCATACTTTTATTAATGCACTTCGACCACTGCTTATAAAGCGCTTCATACCCCTGTGTGGTGCTCCGAAAAACATTTTTGGACAGGCAGCTTGCTAGCTCCAGTCTGGTGTCATGACTGCAATAGAATTGTAGGTCAACAGGAATTCTGCAAGACAGCACATGCTCTTATTTTCATCAGGTCTCGCAGTGGAGTTCTTGGAGGGGTTCATTATACATATGCAGATTCACATTGTGTAATATCCTTTATTACCATTGTTGAGTAAGGGCAGGTGCCATGATTCACAAGAGGAAAAGTATGAATGGGTCATTATGCCCCCACTTCCCTCAGGAAGTGTGATAAATGGCATATAACTTAGTGTAACTCTACATGTATGGTGTATGGAATTTGACACATTTGCACTATTGTAGTAAATGTGTGATTTGTGCTTATTAGTAGGCCTGGGAGAAATTTCCATTACACCAGCATAATCTCACACAATTTTGAGAATTTTGCATTACACTTGTCATGTGAAATTCCCAAAATTATGCCATGCATCGTAATTACACTACATTTGCGGCAAAAGTTTAGCTTGAGAGCATGGCAACTAGGCAAACAACCAGAATGTGATTGCTGTTGTTCTCAGCACTTGTATTTTTTTAATGTTATAATTAAGTGTGAAAATGAGTTAAAAACGAATGCTTAAAAAACAAAAAAACACTAAAATTCGCCAGGTATAGTTCAGTGAGCTAACTACTCCCCCACAGGCACTACTTATGACCTCACATATTAAATCACTCATTACATGTTAAATGACATCATTGATGACATCACTGATGTCATAATCTAAACTACTGCTCCTCAAATTACTCTATAAACCGCTCAATCATTTTTTAAAAGACAATAATCTTGCTGGTGCTGCATGGTTGGCTTGCTGCCCTAGTCCCCCCTGTTTTTTCATAGTCCGTTGGTCTGCCACTGCCCCTTCCGCCTGCCTTGTGTGGTCCTTTGAGCTGCAACTCTCTCTCCCGCCGCCCCCCCCATTTTCAGCTTGTTGCATCTGCCCAAGTTTCCTCCCCCTATCTTCCGTTGCTCAAGTCCATGCCCCTTCCCCTCCTTCCCTTCAGTTTTTTAATTAACAACTACAGCATTAACACTCTGTATATATGACAAAAACATGGCACACCTAAAGTCATCTTGATGGAATCAAAACTATAAAACCTAAAGCATTTCCTTTACAAATGAAAAAAGTTAGGGTGCTTCCTCAAAGAAATTATGTTTAATGCTCCAGAGAACTACAAGTACAGTACATTTTCTGAGTTTTCAAATAGCAACAAAGAGCTTTTAGACTAGTTACTATTTTTATGTTTTTATCCAGTTAACCACTTGATTATTTGTTGCATGAGCTAGCACGCTTCTACCATTGAGCTATATTTAGGCTACATTTAGGTGATAGTTGGGCTCTTTTTAGGTCTAAACCTACCAGACAATGCAGCTGCCTGGTTGCAAAAAGACTCCTTGGGGAGATTCTGAAAGTTTCCCTGGAAATGTATTCCGCCCATTGCTTACCATTGACTGTGTGGTTTGTAACTCACATTTGCTTTCATTCTATTTGCTGGCTTTATCTGTTTTAGGCTGTCCAGCATGTCTTTGTCCCTCTCGTGGAGTATAGCCCGTTTACCATCGCTCGACAAGTATTCCCTCTCTGTAAACAGGCCTTTACATTTTGTTCTTATCTTGTCACATTTGCTGTGCATTGAAAGATCGAGGTCAAATGTCAGGCTCTGTCTTCCAGGGAACTTTGTGTTTACTTTTCTTTGGATGACTTCAAAGTGATAGGAATTATGTTACAATCCTGCTGGGTACTTGGGGTGGGAAAATAAAGTTTGTTTTCTATCACCAACAAAATTTAAATGTCTGTAAATGAACTGTGCAAATATTTCAGAATATATCAGAATTAGGAAAGCACAAATGAAGCTCATTTTTTTGTAATTCTGAAGTGTGGTAGAAACAAATATTTTAATACGAACAAAAGAAATCCATACACTAAGTGATGCCATTTCCACACATTATTGTTTGTCCACTGTATAGTTTTATCAGTAAAACTGTATGTGCAAATAAATGGTAATTTCACTTGAAAATGTGCTGTCTGTAATGGCAGTGCGCTACCACAACATGCATACTGCACTTTACACCACTTTGCACCACTCTGCTCTACGATACTCTACTCCACCCCATGCCACACTGCGCCACTCTACGAACCTGCACTCTACAACGCTCCACTCTATGGCATTCCATGCCATTCCACTGTACCCCACTCCACTTTACGACATTCCACTTTGCGACACTCTACTCTATGCCACTCCACTCCATGACAAGACACTCCACGCCACTCTACGCCACTCCGCTCTACTCTATTCTTCTTCACTCTATGCCACTTCACTCTAGGCCACTCTACTCCACTCTATGCCACTCCACTCTACTCCACTCCACTTTATGCCACTTTCTGCCACACCACTCTGACACTTCACTCTATGCCATTTCACTTTATGACCGCCCTCTCTACGACACTTCACTCCACAACACTCCACTCCATGACAAGACACTCCACTTTATGCCACTCTACGCCACTCCACCATACTCCACTCACTTCACACTACGCCACTCTGTGCCACTTCACTCTAGACCACTCTACTACACTCTATGCCACTCCACTCTAGGCAACTCCACTCGACGACACTCCACTTTATAACACTCCACTATACTCTATACCACTCCACTCTATGGCACTTTACCCTATGCCATTTCACTCTATGCCAATCAACTCTACGACACTTTATGCCACTCTATGCAACTCCACTCCATGCCACTTTACTCCACTCTAGGGTATGCCACTCCACTCTACTCCATTCCATTCCACCCTGCTCTACACTACTCCACTCACCTATCCTCTACAACACTTTGCTCCACTCTACACTGTGCCACTCTACGCAATGCCTATTCACTTTACACCCCTCCACTCTATGCCATCCCACTCTGACACTCTACTCTACTCCACTCTGCTCCACTCTGCGCCCCTCCACTCTACACCTCTCCAATCTGCGCCCCATCAACTCTAAACCACTCCCCTCTAGGACACTCCACTCTAGGAGACTCCAATCTATGACACTCCACTCTACAACACTCCACTCTATGATACTCCACTTCACTCTACAATACTCTATACCACTCCATGCTACTCTACTCCACTTTACTCCACTACTCCACTCAATGTCACTCTGCTGTACACCACTCTATGCCACTCCACTCTATGCCACTTTACTCCACTCTCTGCCACTCTATTACACTCTACTCCCTCTATGCCACTGCACTCTATGACACTGTATGCAATTCCCTCTATGCCACTTTACTCCACTCTACGCCACTCCCCTGTACTCTACTCTACGACACTCGACTCTGAGCCACTCCACTCTACTCCATTACTCCACTCTACACCGATCCACTGTATGCCACGCCACTCTTTGACACTCTATGGCACTCTGCTCTTCGACACAACGCCACTCTACGTCCCTCCACTCAACGCCCCTCCACTCTAAACCTCTCCACGCTACTCCACTCTAGGACACTCCACTCTAGTAGACTCCACTCTACGACTCTCCACTCTATGCCACTCTATGGCACTTTTCAACACTCTATGACACTCCGCTCTACAACGCTCCACTCTATGGCATTCCACTCCACTCTTTCCCACTCCACTTTACAACACTCCACTCTGCAACACTCTACGACACTCCAATCCACAACACTACACTTAATGACAAGACACTCCTCTCTACACCACTATACGACACTCTACTATGCTCTACTTCCATCTAGGCCGCTCTGTGCCACTTCACTCTAGGCCACTCTACTCCACTCTGTGCCACTCCACTATACGCCACTAAACGATATTTCACTCTACAACACTCTATGCCACTTCTCTATGCCATTTCACTCTATGACAGTCTACTCTACTACAATGCACTCGATCGACACTCCACTCTATGACAATGTGCCACTCTACTCCACTCCACACCACTTTACTCCACTCCATACCACTCCACTCCACGCTACACCACTCCACTCTGATACTTTACTCCACTCTAGGTTAAGCCACTCTACTCCACTCTGCTTTACACTACTCCACTCTAATCCACTCTACAACACTTTACTCTACTCTACATCCCTCTACTCCGCTCCACTGTATTCCTATACACCCCTCCACTCTATGCCACTCTACTCTATGGCACTCTACTCTACTCCATTCTGCGCTGCTCCACTCTACTCCCCTCCACACTACACCACTCCGCTTTAGGGGACTCTTCTATTGGAGACTCCATTCTACGACAATCCACTTCTTTCTACAACACTCTATGCTACTCCACTCCACTTTACTCCACTAGTCAACCCTGTGCCATTTTGCTGTACGCCACTCTATGCCACTCCACTCTACGCCACTCTATGCAATTTCCTTCACGCCTTCCACACCACTTTACTCCACTCTATGCCACTCCACAACACACTACTCTACGACACTCCACTCTGCGACACTCAACTCTTCAACACTACACTTACACTCTACAGCACTCCACTGCACTCTGTGCCACTCCACTCCACTCTACGACACTCTACTTCACTACTCCACTCTACGCCCCTTCACTCTATGTCCTTCCACACTACACCACTCCACTCTAGGCCACTCCACTTTAGTAGACTCCACTCTAGGAGGCTCCACTCTACGACTCTTCACTCTATGACACTCCACTCCACTCTACAACACTCAACACCACTCTGTGCCTCCCCACCTACTCCACTACTCCACGTCACTCCATGTACACCACTATATGACACTCTACTCTACTCCACTCTATGCTACTCTACTCCAATCTATGCCACTCTACTCCACTCTACACCACTCTACAACACTTTACTCTACATCACTCTACTACACTACACTGTATTCCTATACACTCAACACCCCTCCAGTCTACGCCACTCTACTCTATGGCACTCTACTGTACTCCATTCTGCGCCCCCTCCAATGTACACCCCTCCACTCTACGCCACTCTACTCTATGGCACTCTGCTCTACTCCATTCTGTGCCCCCCTCCAATGTACACCCCTCCACTCTACTCCCCTCCACACTACACCACTCCACTCTAGGGGACTCTTCTATTGGAGACTCCACTCTACGACACTCCACTTCATTCCATGCTACTCCACTCTATGACACTCTACTCCACTTTACTCCACTAGTCCACTCTGCGCCACTTAGCTGTACGCCACACTATGCCACTCCACTCTATGCCACTCCACGCAGTTCCCTCTATGCCTTCCACACCACTTTACTTCACTCTATGCCACTCCACTATACGACACACTACTCTACGACACTCCACTCTTCGACACTTAACTCTTCAACACTCCACTCCACTCTGCTGCACTCTGGGCCACTCAACTCCACTCTACGGCACTCTACTTCACTACTCCACTCTATGCCCCTCCACTCTATGTCCCTCCATGCTACACCACTCCACTCTAGGCCACTACACTTCAGTAGACTCCACTCTAGGAGGCTCCACTCTATGACACTCCACTCCACTTCACTCTACAACACCACTCTATGCCTCTCCACTATACTCCACTACTCCACTCTATGTCACTCCATGTACACCACTATATGCCACTCTACTCCACTCTATGCCACTCTACGACACTCTACTCCACTCTACACAATTCCCTCTATGCCACTCTGCACGACTTTACTCCACTCTGCATCATCCCACTCTACTCCACTTTATGACACTCCACTCTTCGACACTCCACTCTACTCTACTCCATTAGTCCACTCTCCACCACTCTGCTGTATGCCCCTCCACTGTACGACACTCTATGCCACCCACTCTACAACACTCTACTTCACTCTATGTACCTCCACTATATGCCCCTCTACTCTACGCCCTCCAATCTACGATACTTTACTCCACTTAATGTCACTTCACATCACTCCACTCTATGCCTTGCCACTCCACTTTGCACCACTTCACTTCACTCTACTCTACAACACTTTACTCGTGTCACGAACCCCTCATGTGCCCTCTGTGTAGTGAGCCTAATGTGCAGGGTTTATGTCACTGATTCCAATACCCATGATTCTGTGTAGTGTTATTTCCCAAAACCATGAGTGTACTAAATCCTTGACTCTGTGTAGTGTTACCCCTGTGGCGCTTCTTGGCACAATATTATTTCATGCCCGAGTTTCCCCTCTCCCTCTGATTCCATTACGCCCAAGCTTGCAAGCATTCCCTGAACACGTGAACCAATGATTTGCCTTGCTCCCACTGTTGCTGGGGCCTTAGAGTGTTTTTCCCTTGTGCACGTTTAGATGAAACAAAACATTTGTTCCCTGTTAAATGGTTCCATCCTTTAGCTTGCACCTGCTCTTTCTTAAAAATCAAGCGTGTGGGGGGCGTGGCTTGCAGCCGAACAAGATGGCCGCAGCCTAAGAGAGCTCCGGGACCGGGAGAGCCTCCATCAAAAATCAGAGCACTAATCCTGCCTGCATACGGCTGAAACGAGGAGCGCTAACACCCGAAAGCAGGCGGAGCAGATCGCGCCGCCCTGGGACTCTGTGGGACGATTGGCCGCCGAGAGATTTGCAGTGGAGTGAGAGGGCCTTCTGGCCTTGCTGAAGCCGGGACCTCGAGTAAGCTTGATCTCTGCGGCCTCGGAGCGAGTGGCGGTGCCAGGCGACGGCGGAACCGGGGGTCTGGCAGCTGCATTGCTCCAAAGACTTACGAACAGAACGGGGCCCCGCGGACTGCCTCCACGAACAACAGAGGGAGCCCTGTAACGCCCGCGTAGCGGGGGAAGTGAGAGAGCCCCACCGGCGAAGGAGCGACTATACGAAGGGACGAGTGGGTCGCGTCGGCGGCGCCAGGAGGTAACGGTCTCGCTGTGGGCCCCCTGGGCCTCGGGCGCCGCGCACAACTCCCCCAGCCATACAGAGACAGCGGTACCTGGTCCACCATACCGTCGCGCTGGAGAGTGCGGGGGGCACTCGGAGAGGCCGTGAGACTTGTCCAGACAACACTACACCAGCTTCGGGTGGCTACACCTCAGAGACCCGGGGCATGTATCGCTGCCTGCGGCCCTACGTGCCCTAAACAGACGACACAGCCCCGGTGCGACCCGGATCGCCGGCAAGCCCTAGCCACAGCACAAGAATCGGACTCCATCTGGGAAGCTCCCAACCCCGCTTGCATAGATCCCTCCCAGAGACATTAAACTGGCACTGATCGCCGGGAAGTGAAGCGGACCGACATACCTGAGGCCTCATAGCGTACTCTTTCTTGGGAGGCATATCACACGCCACAACACCACCTCCTTCGTCCAGCATTGCGGGGGGACACTAGGGGCAGGAACCCGAAAGGCCGCACGGTGCGATCTACACCGCGGCAGGCAGCGGCGACTGCAGCCCCACCTCCCCCCCCTTGGCAACCAACGGGACAACAGATACGTGGGGCAGGATGGCAGGACGTGGTCCACGTGGGGTGCCGGCGGGCAAGCTGGAGAAATTTGCATACACCCAGAGTCAGGCCGAAAAGCAGCCACTAAACCCGGCCCAGGTGGAGACTCCCACGCCGCAAGACCCAGAAGCAGTCACGCTAGTGGACATCATGGCCGCCCTACAGCAAGTTCAGTCATCTATAGGTACGATCTCTACAGACATATCTCTGATACGGGCAGATTTTTCAAAATTGTCTGGAAGACTAACTGAGGTCGAGTCTACGACAAAGGTACTATCCACAGATACAGCTGCGCTGCAACGCCAGGTGCGCCAGTTAGAGACGGACAATAAGCTTATCCTCGCCAAACTGGACGATCAGGAAGGCCGCTCACGGCGCAACAATATTCGCGTCATTGGCGTGCCAGAGACTGTGGGGGGGGCCTGCTCTGGACCTTTTTGTCGAGGACCTCGTCAAAAATCAGCTGCAACCACGTGGACTGTCGAATTTCTTCTCCGTGGAAAGAGCACATCGTGTACCGGGGGGAAGGCCCAAGCCGGGGGCACCCCCCAGACCGATTCTGGCACGCATCTTTAACTTCCGGGACCGAGATGCTATCTTGCAGGCGGCAAGAATAGCCCCAACAATCCGCCTGGAGAATCAGGTGATCACGCTTTACCCGGACTATACAGCTGCGGTAACCAAACAACGCCGCAGTTTTCTAAAAGTTAAAAAAGAGCTGAGAACCCGAGAACTCAAATACTCGATGCTCTTCCCGGCGAAACTACGAGTGGAGGCAGAAGGGAAAACATGGTTCTTTGACACACCTAAGGAAACCCGGGACTGGCTGGACGGATGGCGCCCAGCGACGAAGCCCGGAACGGCAAGATCCCAGCGGCAACACCGACGCCAGGAGTCACAAAGGTCAAGATCTACTGAATCCAGTGGCAAAGGGGACTAGCTTATCTCGAACGATTATTTGAGACTCTTTTATGATTCAAACTCAGCTACAGCCCACCCCTCCTTAAAAGTGCACTGACTCTACCGTTTGCCCACGCCCTACGGGTGCAGACCATTGTGCGCGATAACCACGTTCCTGAGGGCGGTCACTGTACCTCCTGATAAGATGTAGGCCTATGCTGTAAAACACGTCAAGGGGGCCTCCGACGATCTCGGACAGACTTTCACCCCCCACGCAAGTACCAGTTCTGGGGACAAAGCACTCTGCTCTGTTGGGGTGGCGGGCAGTTTGGGGACCGCCGGGCAGGGAGGCAGGGAGGGGGGAGGGGAAAGAGGGACAGTTCTTGTTATTAAGTTTGTTTTATGTTCAGTTTATTAGACGGCATACACGACAATACATGACGGTGAACAACGCAATAAGCTCCGCACCCCTATTCGACTACATGGTCAGATGGCACACACCGGCCCGATAGCAGACACCATGGATAGCCCATCCCGGAACCCTGGGGGGCCTCCCCCTCCTTTCACAGTGCTATCATGGAACGTAAATGGCTTAGGAGACAAGATTAAAAGGGGTCTGGTCCTCCAATACCTAAAACGCAAAGGTCCAGCGATAGCACTCCTACAGGAAACACATCTGACAGGTTCAGCCACTAAGGCGTTGGACAGATGGGGATTCAAGATGGCACTACACTCGGAATTTACCTCCGGTTCTCGTGGGGTGGGAATTTTGGTAAACAAACGCTTCCCACTGATACTCACCGGATCCAAAACAGATGAGCGAGGGTGCTTTGCAGCACTGTCATGCCAATGGGAAGGGCGTCCCTATAACGTAGTTTCAGTATATGTCCCACCGACACTACATCAAGCCATCTTCCCAGCATTGGGCAAATTTTTGCTGTCCCTGCCACAAGGAGACATAATTATGGGGGGAGATTTTAATGCCATATTGGACGCATCTCTCGATAAGCAGCCACCCAGAGATTCCGGCAGTACGACTCGCAAATTGGCAGATTTCATAGAGGCAATAGGCTTAATTGATGTTTGGAGAACTAAATACCCGCAGGATAGACAATACACATATCACTCAGGGGTCCATAATAGCCTCTCTAGAATTGATTACATATTCACGATAGCGACTGGGTTAGATTGGGTCATAGAGATTCAACACCTACCCCGGGGAATATCAGATCACTCACCTCTGTACATGGCGTATGCATCCCATAGCACAATAAGACGGCGGATATTCCCCATACATCCGGGATATCTCAAAAACCCCAAAATACACAAGGGACTCCGCACGGCCACAAAGCACTACTTCACCGAGAATGAACACTCAGTGTCCTCCCCTTTAATACTCTGGGAAGCCTACAAAACAGTACTACGTAGTCAAGCGATTTTGATAACGGGACACAAGAAATCGCAAAGGCAACAATTGGGAGACCTGGAACAGGGGGTGGCCGATGCAGAGGCAAACCACGCACTAGACATTACTGACGCCACAACACATGCTTTAAGCTTAGCGCAGCAGGAATATAAAGCTTTTGCGTGGGAGGAGACAAAAACAAAGCTCATAACTACACAGCATGCTATTTACGAGTTGGGTGATAAAGCAGGCAAGCTTCTAGCCTGGCTGGACAAAAAAGACCGCGCCAGCAGGTGGATAGCCCAACTTAATATGGACAACGGGGAGGTAACTGCAGACCCGCAACGGATAGTGGAGGCGCTCGCCTCCTATTATACGGGGGTATACACGCCCACAGCCACGAATACAATTGATGACAATCTGGCCTTTCTACAGGATATCCGTATGCCCAGGCTGCCCTGAGATGCGGTTTCGGCACTTGAAGCCGAGCTAACGGCAGATGAACTTACCTCAGCAATTGGGGCACTACATACTGGGAAAGCCCTGGGGCCTAATGGCATTCCGGTAGAACTCTATAAAACAATGGCGACCCAACTCACGCCACACCTCCTCAATATGTATAGGGCCAGTCTGGAGATGGGAGAACTCCCTAGGGATCAGCGCCTGGCGACCATAGTTGCAATTCACAAGGTGGGCAAGCCACCGCAAGACTGCGCGTCATACAGACCAATATCTCTCATAAACGCTGAGGCGAAAATATTGGCCAAGGTATTGGCAACACGACTTCAGCCATACTTAACTACGCTGATCCATCCGGACCAATCAGGCTTCATGCCCCGTCGTAACACGGCCCTGAATCTCCGGAGGCTCCAAGGAGTCATAGCGCGAAAGCCCACCATCGCAGAAGACGCAGTCATTCTCTCGTTAGACGCACGCATGGCGTTTCACATGGTTGAAAGGCCCTTTCTCTTCGCAGTTCTTCGGCATTTGGGGTTTGGGCCCAGATTCTGTGCCTGGATACACCTATTATACAATAAGCCCCTGGCGCACGTTGTTGTGAACGGCCGAACTTCGGAGGACTTCCCTCTTGGTAAGGGAACAAGACAGGGGTGCCCACTCTCCCCACTCTTGTTCGCAATGGTACTAGAGCCGCTGGCGGCCTGGATACGCCAAGATCCGGTGATCAGAGGGTTAAAGTGGACGATGGGATGGGAAGACCGCATATCACTATATGCAGACGATGTACTGCTTTACATGGCATCCCCATCTCGATCCATTAACCGTCTATTAGATATCTGTGCGGCATATGGCAAAGCTTCAGGTTATACCATTAATTGGTCAAAATCATTGTTATATATTTTACATGGCCCCTCGCCCAGATTGCCGCGAAACTGTGAGATTCAGATAGCGGAAAAGGGTTTTAAATACCTCGGCATATATATCACCCTCAAGTCACGCTCTTCACAGAAGAAAACCTTATGAAGCCCCTGGTTCGTTTTTGACGTGATGTGAAACACTGGCGCTCACTGCCACTTACCCTGCTGGGAAGAGCAGCCCTCTTCAAAATGATGGCACTACCCAGATTCTTATATGTCTTACAAAACACCCCCTTTCTGACCCCCCCCTCGTTTTTCGCATTGATAACTACTGAAGTGACTAAACTTCTGTGGGACGGGGGATCAGCCCGTATCGCTATGAAAAAACTAGTAAAGGGCTGGTACGACGGGGGAATAGCCCTCCCGCATATACAAACGTATTACTGGGCGTCGCAGCTCAATGTGATAAATCAGTGGCTCCACGCACCACAAGAAGACCCGGCGTTTCGTCTGGATCGGCACCTCCTTGACTCCGAGGGGATAATGGGGGCGCTATATAATAATTTTAAGAAGACACATTACACAGGCCCCACGGCCCACACATTACAAATTTGGCATGCGGCACAGCGGGCAATGGGCTGGGAAGGGACTCTTACGCAAGCGACGCCACTGTGGGATACCCGAGCATTAGGGAAACTACGAAACACTAAGGGGTTCCAACAGTGGGATCTAATTGGTATCTCCAGGGTGGGGGACCTCTGGAAAGAAGGCGGGGTTATACCGTTGACTCGACTCCAGGCCACTTACAAGCTGGCACAGACAGAAATTTACAGATACACGCAGATCCGACACGCACTACTAGCAGTGATTCCAACAGGCACACAATTGCCGGAGGCCTCCCCGTTAGAGGACAGACTACTCACAGAACACCTCCAAACAAAAGCCATTTCTCTAATATACCGTAAGATAATAAATAATCAGCAAGACCCCACGGTGGCCCTTAGGGAGAGATGGGAGGCAGACCTGGGAGACATGGATGAGGATGACTGGCGAGCAGCCCTGGCGTCCCCGAGGGAGGTGGCAATACCCTCTACATTAAAGTTAGTACAACTGAAAATCCTTCATCGTATCTACTACACGAGAACCCTGCTGCACAAGCTAGGCAGGTCAGATACTCCCTTCTGCCTCCGACGATGTGGCGCGGAGGGTACCTTCTGGCACACAGTCTGGGACTGCCCAATAATCACTCGCTACTGGGTGGCTGTTTTGAGTACAATGTCACAAGTTACCAGAGTAGAGATCCCGTCCGAACCAAAACGCTGTTTACTTAATATCTGGGAGCCGACGGATTTGAATCATGCAGACCAGGACTGGGTGACACTGGGGACGACATTAGCCAAACGGAATATAGCGCGGCACTGGGGTTCGAGGGTGTCCCCGACACAACAGCAATGGTGTCATGATATGGACCATACGATGGTGACAGAAAAATCAGTATATGTTCACCGTGGCTGTCCCCAAAAATGGTCGTGGATATGGGGAAAATGGAATCGATCTCGGGGCGACATTTGTGAACCCCCCCTGGTAGAACAGGTGTCAGACGTTAGCGATTAATAGAGAGAGGCAGATGGGACAAGACACATAACATAACGCACATAACGAACCTACCACTGAAGAGTATTGGATGTTTAATTGTAGCTTCATAAATTGTGCCATTATTGAAGCCATCTCGATCTTCGTTGATGAACACCAATGTATGTTTCACCTGCTATGCTATCTGATTGTATTCGTATAACTTAAATGCCAATAAAAAAAATAAAAAAATCAAGCGTGTGTACTAACACGTGCTTCCTTCAGGAGTCTTGGAGAACCTTCCAGATTGTCACATGTGCCACGTACCACACGTGATCCCGTTGTATCCATTGGACTCTGAACCTGTATATAAATCATGCTCTAACCTGGGCTCCTTGCTTGGCTTATGCTCCCTGCGGAACAAGCTTCGTCCCTACCCACTCATCTGAAGAATCGACTGGTCCTGGGCAGCGCTCTTCTCGGCTGCAGTTCAAGTTCCTCTAGTGATTCCCTTGGCTCCAGTTCCCTCGACGCATCCTTCGTCTCCGCCTCCTGCTCAGATTCTCCAGTTCTTCAGAGACTTCCTGAGTGAAGAACTTGAATTCTTCTTCAGACGTAGGACAAGTTGAAGTACTACGCTAAGGACTTGATATCAGGTTAGTACCCACTATCCTTTTTACAGTAGTAAACAGGCCACAGTATTGGCGTCCTCAAGACTATATACTTGCCTTCAAGTTCCTTCTGATTGACTTCACTCCAGCTCACCTTGATTGTTCTTGTTCTGGATTCTTCCTGCAACCCTGGCAATTGAACTGCATTATTTCAAGGGCTAGAGACTTGGCTCAGTGTTTCCCTGATGAACAATAGTGTCTCGACAATTCTCTTCAGATTTCTTGATTCTTGTGTGATCCATGTATCAATATCAATGTGCCTAGTATACCTTGGGAGTGCCATACTCCAAACGTTGTGCCTAGTTTTGACCGTGGGAGTGTAATGCTCCAATCTGTGTTCCCAGTGTACCTTGGGAGTGTTATACTACTATCCTTGTACCTAGTCCTAACCTTGGGAGTGCCAGTAACACCAATCCATGTTTCGGGTGTATCCTTGGGAGTGCCTGTAACTCCAACCCAAGTTTCAAGTGTAACCTTGGGAGTGCCAGTAACTCCAATCCATGTTTCGAGTGTGTGCTTGGGAGTGCCTGTGACTCCAACTCATGTTTCGAGTGCAACCTTGGGAGTGCCTTTAACTCCAACCCATATTTCGAGTGAAACCATGGGAGTGCCAGAAACTCCAATACTTGTCTCGAGTTTTACCCTGGGAGTGTCAGAGGCTCCAACCAGTGTTTGAAGCTCATTCTCGACGGCTTCAGTTTTCTATCTGTGAACCTGGTTGTCCTATTTACTTACTGTGCTGTACAAGAAGCATGTAAGGGAATGTTACTAAACTTGATGCAATGATAATATATAAGAAGGACTGCTAGTACACTAATGGTAAATGCCTCTTCTTGTTATTTCCAGTTTCCACTCTCTAAAGGTATTCCTTTTTGTGACCCTTAAAAACAGGTGTCACTACAATGCATTTCCGTATGGACCATGTCCCGGAGCATAGCTTCCAAGTTTATAGATTGATAATGTGTGACATTTGCATGCCTTCAGTGTAATTATGAGTGGCATTCTAATGCCAAACGTGTGACACTTTGAGTGACGTTTTATCGCAAGTAAAACCACCAATGCAGCCGAGGAAAAGGGATACATATCAGAAAATACCTCGTTTTAGCAATGAGAAACTCTAAAACAACCATGAAACCGCTGCAAAACCCCTGAAATGTAAGGTCAGTAACCTACTAGGGACCTCATTGCAAGCAGCCCAGTTAATTGCTGTTTCTGCTCATATCGCAATTATAGGTTTTGTGATAAATATCGGCAGGTCAAACCTGCTGATATTTGTCAGTTGAAACATGCTTCGTATTTACCAGAACATGCAGATTTCGGTGCAGTAAGCACCAAATCTACATACTATTCACCAAAACTCGTTATTGGGTGTATTTATTGCAGCCGATAAATTCTGACTCAGAGGAGCCAGATTTTACTAGGTATGATAACTATCACCCCAGCTACCGGGCCACTCACTATGAAGGCCTTGGTGATTAATGCACGTGCTGGATAAAAATGTGTGTAGACTGGGCTCAAGTTTGACTGATGATGAAATATAGCCTAGAGGGTTAAAGTGCCTGCTGCAAAAGTCACAGATTTGTATTTTAGGTGAACTGCTCAGTAGGTTACTGCTTCTACTACAAAGGTTAATGGGTTCCATGTAGGTGATAGTTTATAGTTATTGTAATGGTTCAACAAGTTGTGAACTTCATCAGGAGCTGCACGGAAACTGCAAGTCATAGGTGTAGAACTTTACTGTTGCTAAAAAGAGTCAAATACTACATCTTGTAAATATTTCAATCTTGGACGGTGCTGCCTGGTCTCTCTCTTCAGTCAGCTGTCATGGTCACTTCAGTACAGCCAGCTGTTGTCTGTTGATTGCCTTAATGCTGGCCGGACTGCGTTGCGCTGGTAACTCGGCTCTGTGCTTTGGTTCTTCTGTAGTTGATTCCAGTCGATGACATCCTCAGTCGGACTGTCTGCCAGTCAGTCTTCATCACTGCCGTTACCCACAGTCACTGGCTGGTCAGCAGTGCTGCGCTTTTTAGGTCGAGCCTCGAGTAGCGCGCAAGCGCTGCTCTGCGAGACTTATAGTTAGGGAGTTTGAAAAGCTGACCAGACGCTCGTGCGTCATGGCCTTTTTCCTGCGGTGACGCGCGCAGGGCCGACATCTGTTTCCCATTATCGTGCCCAGACGCGTGCGCGATAATTGGAAACACATGCCTGCCGTGCGTGTAATCGCAGGCAAAAGGCCATGACGCACGAGCGTCTGGTCAGCTCTGCAGGCTGCCGCGCTCGCTCGCCCTTGCTCCTCTCTTGTTTTAAATTGTGTTTAATTCAAGCAAAAAAAAAAAAGCAGCAGCAGAAGCTCCGCTCCTTGTCCCTGAGCAGAGCTGGGAGCAGAGCAGCCTTCATCCGGGCCCGAGTGTGAGTACTGCCCTCCTCATCCTCACTGCGCCTTCATAAGGGTGGTGGGCAGTAAATAAAACGGGGATACAGGAAGAGCATGTTTGTGTATTTATATTTGTGTGCCTGTGAAGTTTTTGGGAGCAGGTGCAGTGCGAGCGGGGCCGGGTTTTTGGTCTGGAAGGGGAAAGAGAACTTTTTTCTGCGTTTCCTGGTGTGTATGCCGGGGGGGTGTACCCTCGTTGTGAAGTTGGGGGCTGGCCGGGGGAGGGCTTTGGCTTCCTTCCCAGAGAGAGGAGCACAAGGGCTTTTGTAGTGAATGGAGTCAGTCGCGGCTGGGAGTAGGGGAGGGGATGTGAGGGGAGGGGATGTGGGGGGAGGGGGCAGAAGGAGGGAGAAGGGATCCATTTGCAGACAGCAGGTCAGTGGGAGCCGCAGGAAACAAGCAACAAACAAATGGGGGAAAATAAGAGACAGATTTATGGGAAAAGGAGGAAACGGTATTGCAGGAAACGAGAAGGTGCAGGAAGTGACCTGTGGATGGGGGTGGGGGTAAGTTGAACAGACCTCGGGACGGATGGGGGGAGGGTGCGCCGCCATGAGGGTAGGTTCCGGGGTTGGAAGGGGGTATAAACCAGGTGGGGGCGGGTGGCGCGCCGCCGTGGAGGTGTGGGGCGCTATCGCTCGTATATTTTTCATCTGCGAGGGTGGGGTGCCAGAGGGCGGGAGTGCTCGGGGACGTTTGGTTTCTGCTGTTTAGCTTCCTTTGATTGTGTTTTCAGATTGGGTTGTTGTTAGGGTAATGGAGGACTGGGGTGACGGGGACTGTGCCGTTCGTTGTTCGATCCATGAGAAACGGAGTGCATCGTGGGCCCCAAGCGGCTCAGTTTCTTGGGGATTGGCGCGCGTGCCCTGCGCCAGCGGGCCGATGGCCCTCTTTGGGGGTGTCCTATACTATCTGGGTCTCCGTAGGAGGGCTCTTGAGCAGCAGAGTGAAGCCGGGTGTTCTTGGTTTTTCAAATAGTCAGAGCTCCTAAAAAGTAGGGTGACTGTATTGGGGTGACCCGTATTGAGATGGGAGGGGTTGTACACCTAGGCTTTACCTAATGTATGGTCTGGATAAGTGTTGGGCAGTTTACGTTTGGGTGCCGGAGGGGGTGCCTGGACGCGTATGTGAGGGTTCCCATACAAGTAGATGTGTGTGTACGGGGTTCTGTACAGAGGGGGTTGCCTATCGGCTGGTGGGGTGCCCTCTTTAGCTGGGTCCTGTATCGGTGCTTGTCTGAGTTGAGGGTTTCTGTGCAGCTATGTCTGTTCGTGTGTGGTCCTTTTTTGGGGGTCACACACAGGTTGTCTGGGGAGAGTCGGGGGATTTTTATAGGTGGATCCAACATAGTTCGCAATCAGAAGTTTTTTTGGGGGGTGCCCTCTACAGCCAAGGTATCTGTTTGAGGGGCGGTCCTGCACAAATGGGCTAAGGAGGGGGTCGGGGGTTCAAGTCCTTTACGGGGGGCTGATACACGGCTAAGGGGGTCTGCAGCACGTCTGTGTGAACCACGATAGAACCGCTGATCCACTGATACCAGTACAGCATCGTTTCTGATTTCTTTGGGAGCGTGGGCAGCGCTGGTTTATTGAGGCTGGGGGTGGTCTGGAGCGATGTATGTTGTGCGGGGGTGCTCAGGTGCTGTACTGGTTAATGTGTAGGCGGGTGGTGATGAAATACTCAGAGCTGCCTCAGTCTGACACCTGCTCCTCACCCCCTCTTAATTTCCTGTAAATCTTTATTTATTTCTCATTTTTCTCTCTCTGTATGGAGCCGTCCTTGGCCTATTAGAGACGGGCGCCCCCATTCAGTTACAGGGTTTTATTTATTGATGTTTTTGTTTGTGTTATTGCAGAACTATATCAATTAACCGGGAGTGATATTTAGGCCAATTAATTTATAGTATATTAACGTACATGAGACGAATTTGAACTACTTAGATTTTAAGTACATACGTGGGATGGTATAGAATATACCATGTACGTTGTAGTAAGTATATCCATGTTTTTGAGGTTGTTTGTCCATGGTATACCGACCTACGTCACAGGCGGTTGGTTTACACTATATCCATGTGGTGAGTTGCATAGTGTGTACAGTGTGTTGTGAACGTGTAGGCTGCACAAACAGAATTGAAAATATAATTGCGAAAATCTCAACCTTGCATAAATTGGATCCATACAAAGAAGCAACCTGTATTTAATTCCTAGATATAACCAAACTAATTTCCAACTTATATGGGAATTATTAAATATCCTATTCTTGCTGTAGTCGGAACTTATTTGTGACTAGTACGTGAATATTGTTTGTAAGTGCAGGTCAAAATTTTGTGTGTAGCTATTTAGGTAATCTGTTTAGCAGTCTTTTTTTTTGTCAAAGAGGTTTTTACAGTGCATGTTTTCACATGTATAAGACGGTTAGTAGGCATCAAATACAGTTAACTGCACTCTCCATACTGCATCCTGCTTTTTCCTTGCTGCTTCTCTCTAGCGCTATTCTACTTCTTGCCTCCTCTCCAATTTTATCTCTTTTACACTTTTGCTGCCTGTACTCATTCCTATGTTTTGAGTTGATTTTGTACCAGTCATCCAGGTCCTATACATTTTTTTTTTTTTTTTTGTATTGTGAAGTCTGTCTTCACTCTTTCATGTAGAGTGCCACTGACCCCTTCAGGTTGAGTACTTTTTTATGAGTGTATAAATAAATTAGTTGGTAGGTTATCCATGTCCACGGATGAAGGTTTGTATAGAATATCCGTGTGCGTGGGGCGAGCTTCAATCACCAGGAGGTGCTTGTATATCCACCTATTTCTAGTGAGCTGGTTTTTTTTATACCCCCATTCGTGCTGTCTGCAGCAGCTAGTGCATGGCATACATAGGCTTTGACATGAACGTGACCTATATGTACAGTATATGGAAATACATAAAGCTGAGCTGAGGCATAGGTGTGCACTATGCTTCAGCTCACTGCACATATTTACTATAAACAACTTTGCTTTCTACATCAGTACACTGTTGAGCATTTCAGGTGGGCAAAATATCAATCATTCAGTATTTTGTAAAGTGCTGCTAATCACCCATGAGGGTATCCAGGCGCTAGGTTGCTGGGATCAGTTGAAAAGCCAGGTCTTGAGTCATTTCCTGAATTCCGCCACCGAGGGTGATATCCGGATGGGGGATGGGGGGGGCTCTTCCAGGACTTGACGGGGAGGTAGTGGAAGGAACAGCCTTTGCTGTGGCTTCAGAGGATGCACAGTGTCTGGGCGAGGGATGCGGAGCGAAGGTCTCTGGATGGTTGGTGGAAGTTCAGGCGATGGTTGATGTCTGCTGGTCCTAGGTCGTGGAGGGCTTTGTAGGCGTGTGTTAATATCATGAATTGGCATCTTTTCCGTATTGGAAGCCAGTGGAGGTTCCTAAGGTGTTGGGTGCTGTTGGTCTGTTTGGGCATGTTGAGGAGGAGTCTTGACGCTGAGTTCTGTATAGTCTGCAGTCTCAATCAGTTCAGTGGTGGTTCTTGCGTACAGTGCGTTTCCATAGTCCAGCTGGCTGGTGATTAGTGCTTGAGTGCTGGTTTTACTTGTGCCAATGGGGTGTCATTTGAAGATTCTTCGGAGCATGCGGAGAGTGTGGAAGCAGACCCAATATACTGCATTTATCTGTCGTTTCATGGTGAGTTTGCTGTCCAGGATGATGGTATGGTTGCAGGCGTGGTCTGTCGATGTGGGAGTGGGTCCGAGTTCAGCTGGCCACCAGTTGTCGTTCCAGGGGGAGGTGTTATTGCCAAAGATCAGCACTTCAGTCTTGTCATTGTTGAGCTTCAGACAGTTGGCCTTCATCCAGTCGGCGACATTCTTCATGCAGTTGTAGAAATTGGTCTTCGTGGTGGTGAGGTCTGCTGAGAGCCAGAGTACGGCGTAGTATATGATGTTGAAATAGTAGGTTCTGATGAGGTCGGCTAGAGGTCTCGTGTAGGTGTTGAAGAGGATGGGTACTTCATGGACATGAGGTGAGCTTTTGTATAGTATGCTCTTGTAGACAAGGTGAACTGATTACGCTTTATCTATGACTTTGACATAGCGCATAGTACGTTGTGTACTCAACCTCTTTGTATATATCCACGTAGGTGTGGCCAGCTCTTGTATTTATACATGCGGTGAACCGCTGTACAACATATGTGTGCATTTTCTAATCTGGTGTATGATAGATACCTTTTAAATGAGAGTGAGTTCTCTGCAGCATATCACTGTACATAGAATGAACTGATTTATATTATTGTTCAGTAGATAGAGCCTAGATTTGTATATTACCCTGCTGGTGTTTTGTATTGGGACTGGTGTGTAGAATGTGCATATATGAGCAAGTGTATATAGGGGCGTAGGTTTGTGGACTTGTTTGGGGTATAACCAAGAACCCCCCTTGGGCCTGTAAGGCCTAATTCAGGTCTGCTATGTCTGTTTGTTTTTCTGGTTGTCCTAACTTAAATATATACAGTGGTTGATTTACCAAAAGGTAGCTAATCTGCATCCATTGAAGTACTCATAAAATGGATACAAATTTTCTACTTTTTGGAATTTACAAATATTGTCAGTAGCAGGCTTGGAAAGCTGCACCAGTCTTAGGTTTCCAGGCATACTACTGGCAATTGAACACTGAAACGTGCTGGGAAAAATGCTTGTAAATAGTCTATCTACTGGCAATCACTCAAGCCGGCATCCCGAACCATTGTTTTCCACCCACCGTGCCTCACAAAATAGAGGGCCTGATTTAGAGGTTGACAAATGGAGTAAAGACAGACAGAGTGGCAAAGGACTTTACGTCTCGTTTCCTATCGTTACTCCACCTGCCAAATTTCGAAATGTCCACCGGCTCAGTGGACATCTCTATATATTGACAGGAGCCGCCATCACGGCAGTTCCTGTCAATGTAGCTAAAGTTTGACGGACAGCTCTATCAAACATGACAGCCAACCGTTAAACTTTTCCACATTTTTTAAGTTTCAAAAACAAACTCACATTGCAGGGTTTTATTTTTGAGAATAAAAAAAACATCCTAATAACCTCCCACACCATGGGTGTTCTCTCACGGTGTAGGGGGGTCATTTATTTATTTTTATTTTTTTTAACTGTCCCTCACATCTAGAATGGCGGCGACAGACGTTGGGGAAAAAAAGTAATCCGACCGCCCATTCTGAATAGGGCAGACAGTCGGATGGCTTACCTCCAACAACCCCTACTCAGTTGGGTCATTGGAGGAAGTTTTACACCATCTGAATACATTTTACTCTATCAGCGAAAGCTTGCAGCCCACCGACTCAAAATCGGATTGGCAGACATTGCGTTTTGTGGACAGGGTATTGGGTCGCCGTTGCAATGGAGTACTTGTCCGCCAAACTCTGTCAGCTGCAGAGGTCCATCTAATGCAACGCAGTGCTGACCCTTCTACTTATGGCAACAGTCCACCCTGAACCTGTCATCTCGTCCATTCACCCTGTAGCCCACTTTTTTTTTTTTAAGTTGGGAAATTCGAGATTCGTGCTCAGCAAATCTCCCTGACTAAGCTATGTCCCTGAGTGTATTGTGTGTGACTGTGTGTATATATGTGTATATCATCAAAAAGCAATGGCCTATTGTCCTTACTGATCCAACACTGAAAAGAGTTCTCCCGAAAACTCCTACTGTCACCTTTAGAAGAGCTTATTCGATGCGCAACGACCTAGTGAGGAATAGCCCTGAAAACCAATAAGATAGACAATTGGCTGTCCCCTAGAAAGGGATTCTTCAAGTGCAGCTCATGCCGGGCCTGTAAGTTCGGTATCAATACTGCCACATATTTGACACCCTTCTCAGACAGACCTATCGCACTCAAAGAACATTACACTTGTAGAACAGACTACGCAGTTTATGTGTTAAAATGTAGTTGTAATTTATGCTACGTGGGGAGCACTAAACTGCAAGTGTATGTTCGCATATTACAACATTTACGTGCGATAGTAAACTCCAATCCGGCCTACCCGGTCGCCAGGCATTTAAAAAAAATTCACAATAACAACTTGAATTGTTTACAATATTTTGTTATAGATGCAGAGGCACACAACAAACGGGGAGGCAATAGGGAGGAAAAGTTGCGCCAGCTCGAATCGAGATATATAGTCGAGCTGGACACAAAGACCCCCCATGGGCTTGAATATCGGAGAAGATTTACACAACTTTCTGTGAGAGGAAAACATTCATTTGTTAACTAACTATTGTTAACAAGCATTGGCATAGCCAATAGGTCTCGCCTTTGGGACCTTATAAGTGTTTAGCCATGCAACAGTTGATGTTGTTGCACCAAGTATATTGTGCTGCATAACTAAATACTTATAAGGTCCCAAAAGCGAGACCTATTGGCTATGCCAATGCTTGTTAAAACTGGGCAGGGTTCGCATGGACCAGACAGAAGTGACTTCTGTCCCACCAACCTGTCCTACCATGAACAGACGTGGAGGCCAGCAGCTCATCACAGAGTTTAGCCAGGTGGCATGGAGTCTGCCTTGGGTCCGGAGCTGAAGCTCGAAGCTAATGGACTGGCACCGGGTTTTTTCCGGTGGACCGGAGGGGTGAGGTCCGGTCTTGTGGCCGTGGGGGCTGGTTTTATCACTGGGGCCCGGTTTTGCAACAGTGCTGCAATATAGGCCTCCTGTAACAAAAGCGGGAGCAGTGTTCTTACTAGCACCCCCCCCCCCTCCCGGGGTCGGTCGAGCAGCATTCTGCCATGGCTAGATGCTGTTAACAGTCGGGCCTTAGGAGGCGGGGGCACAGGATGTGGCAAATATCCTGCCTGTGTGCCAGAATGTCACCTCCTCTGCATTTCAAAGAAGCACAGAGGTCGCACATGGATGAGAATAGGCACGGGTGCGGCAAGGACAACCAAAGCTGTCATCCGCCGTCTCAGGGACTAATCAATGCGTGGCTGTGGTTACAATTAATGGTGCCTTGCATGAAAACGACAATAGGCAAGGCGTAGCCCACGGATCTACCTGTGAGAGCACCACAGGGTCCTAGTTGCATTTATATTACACCACACGCTGGCTCTGAGACCACCTGGTATAATTGCTGGAGCGAGAGGCTGGGCTCAGATGAAACACCGGCCCGGCCACAGCATCAAAGTAAACTACAACAGTTGTTCTGTTGTTGCCGGCCTCTGAAAGTTATTAGCTACCGTCTATTTTAGAGAGCAACCACAAGCAGCTAAGAACAGCACATTCATTGGCAGCGCGCTTGCTGTTTAAATAAATGCAGCTTTACATTGTCAAGAGTCTCTCACAGGGGTCCACCAGTGTGCTATAAATGTGTGACTAATGCTTTTTTAGTGCCGTGATGCGGACACCACACAAGTCTAACCCCTGATGCGTGGTATTTGGCTGGGCTGCCAGAGTCCTTTAACCGCTTGGGTGCCGATGACGGAATGGTTCTGTCATCGGCTGTGGTGCTCCTGTGTCAATGACAGAACCATTTCGCCATGGCACCCACCCCTGACCCTCCCACCTTCGGCGATCTGAGCAGGCCAGGGATGCGCTGGAAGCCGTTGCCGTTGGTGAAACAAGTACGTTTTTTATCCTGGGGGAAGCGGGGATGGCAAAGAAGCATGGGGGGGAAGGAAGAGTTTATCTTTTCCACACTGTCTCTTTGCAGTGCATTCGTGCTGTGCGATTTCAGGCGGGGCCGCGATCGCGCAGCACGAATGCGCCCACTAGGCCGCCAGGGATTTTTTGAGCATATTGTTTTGTAGGGGTTCGGCCCCTTGGCGAAGGGTTGCTCAGCCTTCAATTTGGGCACTGTTTTGACCGTTGTCTGCCCCACCCTGGGGGCAGATCAGCCTTATTTTTAGGCCCATCTGCTCCCAAGGGGCCAGATTGCTACTAGACACCAGGGATTCAAGTTATCGATATGTTGGGGAGCGGCCCAATGGGCAAGGGTCTCTCCCCATAATGGGGGCATATTTTGGACATTTTCTGCCCCCCAGGGACAGATCTGCCTTATTTTTAGGCCTATCTGCTCCCCGAGAGGAGCAGAATGCCACTAGACACCAGGGATTCAATGTATTTATATGTTGGGGAGCGGCCCCTTGGGCAAGGGTCACACCCCATTATGTGGGCAATATTTTTTGCCTTTTTCTGCCCCCCCGGTGGCAGATCGGCCTTATTTGTAGGCCATCTGCCCCCAAAGGAGGCAAAAAGGCACTAGACACCAGGGACTTTACTTATTTATATGTTGGGGAGCGGCCTCTTGGGCAAGGGTCGTTCCCCATTATGAGGGCAATATTTTGGCCATTTTCTACCCCTTCCGGGGGCAGATTGGCCATATTTTTTAATCCATCTGTCCCCCAGGGGGTCAGAAAACCACTAGACACCAGGGAAAGTTTATGTGTGTGTGAAGTAGAGTTCGGCTGACTGTCTGCGTGTACTGGCGTTTGGCTGGCGGTGTGTATAGACTGGTACTTTGCTGGTGGTGTGTGTAGACTGGCACCTGGCTGGCGGCGTGTGTGGATTAGCACTTGGCTGGTGGTAAGTGTGGACTGGCACTTGGCTGGCGGTGCGTTTGGACTGGTGCTTGGCTGGCGGTGCATGTGAACTAGCGCTTGGCTGGTGGTGCATGTGGACTGGCGTCTGGCTGGCGGTGTGTGTAGACTAGCGCTTGGCTGGCTGTGTGTGTAGGCTGGCGCTTGCTTGGTGGGTAGTGTGTGTAGACTGGCGCTTGGCTGGCGGTGTGCATGGACTGTGGATGTGTTGGTGGCTGGTAGCCTGTATGTATATTGACTTGCTTGAGGTGTGTTTGTCAGTTGTCTGATGTTTGGGTGCTTGATGGTAAGATAGGTGTGTTAGTGCTGTTGGCATATGAGAGCGATGAGCCCCTGAATGGCACTGTTTGTAAATGTTGTATTGTGTTGGGCCTGCAGCTGGCAGTGGGAATGGTTTTCTGTGTCTGACCCGTGAAAGGCAAGTGAATGGACTGTAAAGCAGTTGGTGCCTTGACTTAGCTCTACAGCTCACAAGATGCAAGTCAGTGGTTCTTTGATCAAAAGTTGAAATTATTAACAATGACTATTGCGGATTGTATTTCGTAAAGTCATTGGTGAATACAGTTTTTTTAATGAACCATTTACTTACCCTTGTGCCAAATCCAACCAGAAGACCTGTGATTGACTAGTGGATGGATGTGTAGTAAGGTTTTGATGTTTTTTTGTGCTTTTTACTGTATACTCCCTCTGTAGTGAGCACCTTCTGCCCTTACGTCTATTTGGAAACTGGTCACCAAGGGAGTATTATGTGGTATGTTTTGTATGGATCCCACAAGGTTTACTTACCCAGAAGCCCTTGTAAATTTGATTAATTGACAAAAACATATTTTTTCCTCACATTTCTGTGTGGGGAAGTTGTGGGATCACCGGGTCGGCACAAATTTCCTACCACCCATTGATCCCCAGGTCTCCCTATAAAAATGCTACCTCACTTGTGTGGGTGGGCTAAGTACCTGCGACAGGGAAGGGCCCAAAACGTATTATGGCAGCATTAAAATTATTGATCACAAAACAACCTGGTTTTGCAAGAGGGCCACCTGGGTTTTTGGTCCCGGGCTCGGTGACCATCTATGGAAACCTACTAAACCCGGACGTTTCTGAAAACTAGACACACTGGGGAGTCCAGGGAGGAGTGGCTTGCATGGATCCCCCAACAATTTCTTACCCAGAAACCCCTGCAAACCTCAACTTTAGCTAAACAATCTAATTTTCCTCACATTTCTGTGTGGGAAAGTTGTGGGCTCACTAAGCCAGCACAAATTTCCTACCACCCAGTGTTACCCCAGGTCTCCCGATAAAAATGCTACCTCACTTGTGTGGGTAGGCCTAGTGTCTGCAACAGGAAACGTCTCAAAACGTATTGTGGAGACATCAAAATTATCTATTACAAAACAACCTGTTTTGCAAGGGGGTCACCTGCGTTTTTGGTACTGGGCTCGGCGGCCATCCTGGGAAACCTACCAAACCCAGACATTTATGAGAACTAGACACATGCGGGAGTCCAGGGAGGTGTGGCTTGGGTGGATTCCCCAAAGTTTTCTTAACCAGAATCCACTGCAAACCTCAAATGTAGATAAATAAAATCAATTTTCCTCATATTTCTTTGTGGGAAAGTTATGGGATCACTGGGCCGGCTACCTCACTAGTGTGGGTGGGCCAAGTCAGGGAAGGACCCAAACCATATTATGGAGGCATCAAAATTATTGATCACCAAACAACCTGGTTTTGCAAGGGGCCTGCACAAATTTCCTACCACCCAGCATTTCCCAGGTCTCCCGATAAAATGCTACCTCACTTGTGTGGGTGGGCCAAGTGCCCGCATCAGGGAAGGGCCCAAAATGTATTGTGGAGGCATCAAAATAATCGATAACAAAACTACTTGGTTTTGCAAGGGGGTCACCTGCATTTTAGGTCCCAGACTCAGCAGTCATCTAGGGAAACCTACCAAACCCAGACATTTCTGAGGACTAGACACCCAGGGGAGTCCAGAGAGGTGTGGCTTGCGAGGATCCCCCAACTTTTTCTTACCCAGAATTCCCTGCAAACCTCAAATTTAGGTAAAAAAGCACATTTTCCTCACATTTCAGTGTGGGATCACTTCGCCGGCACAAATTTCCTACCACCCAGTGTTCCTCTGGTCTCCTTAGTAAAATGATACCTCACTTGTGTGGGTGGGCAAAGTGCCTGCGACAAGGAAGGGGCAAAAACATGTAGAGATTGAGGGGATATATCTGTGTGTTCATAAGCGTAATTTTTCTAAAATTAATTTTTAGGTTGACTCTGCTTTGGGCACCAACACAAGTGAGGTATCATTTTTATTGGGAGACCAATGGGAACGTTGCGTGGTAGGAAATATGTGACAATGCAGTGATCCCAGGCAGAAATGTGAGGAAAATGTGATTTTTTTTGCTGCTAAATTTGAGGTTTACATGGAATTCTGGATAAGAAAATGTTGGGGGAATCCCACACATCCCTGGACTCCCCCAGATGTCTAGTTTTCAGAAATGTCAGGGGTTGGTAGGTTTCCCTGGATGGCTGCTGATCCCGGGACCAAAAACGCAGGTGCTCTCTTTGCAAAATCAGGTCCTGATAGATCATTTTGATGTCTTCACAACATGTTTTGGGCCCTTCTCTGTCGTGGGCACATGGCCCACCCACACAAGTGAGGTAGCATTTTTATTGGGAGATCTGGGGGAACGCTAGGTGGGAGGAAATTTGTGCCGGCCCTGTGATCCCGCACTTTCCCACTCAGAAATGTGAGGAAAATTTGATCTTTTTTTAGCTAAATTTGAGGTTTGCAGGGGATTCTGGAAAAGAAAATGTTGGGGGATCCATGCAAGCCACACCTCCATGGACTCCCCCAGTTGTCTAGTTTTCCAAAATGTCTGGGTTTGGTATGTTTCCCTAGATGGCTGCAGAGCCCTGGACAAAAAAACGCAGGTGACCCCCCTTGCAAAACCAGGTTGTTCTGTGATAGATAATTTTGATGTCTCAACAGTACATTTTGGGCCCTTCCCTGTCGCTGGCACTTGGTCCACCCACACAACCGAGGTAGCATTTTTATCGTGAGTAGGCCTGGGCGGAAAACTACGCTACGCTCGCGTAGTTTGCGAAGTTTGCGCTACTTCGCACTACGCGAATTGCACGTAGCACAGTGCAAACACGCGTAGCGTAGCGTAGTGCAGCGGTCATTTTTTGCTTGCTCGCGGTCCTCAACGTCAAGTTGGCGACCGCGAGCAAGCAAAATGACATCCCGGCGAGACTTTTTCTCGTTCGCGATCAGCAACATCAAGTTGCCGATCGCGAGCGTGGAAAATAAACCTCCCGGCGAGATTCTCAACGCGGGGAGGTCAGGTTTCTCATTGCGAGTGGTCGCGTATGCTCGCGACCGCTCGCGATGAGAAACTACCAGTCCGCGTTGAGAAAGCTGCCGCTCGAGTAAAAATCTACTCGAGCGGCAGTAAAAGACAGCTCGCACTGTGCAAGATGCCGTTTTTAATGATTGCACAGTGCGGACAAGCATCCGGCACTGTGCAATCATTGCGAACACGCACTACGCAGTTCGCGTAGTGCTACGCGTAGCTCGCGTAGTGCGAACTGCACTTTGCGTAGCTTCGCGAAGCGTTACTTCGCGAACTACGCCCAGGGTTAATCGTGAGACCTGGGGGAATGCTGGGTGGTAGGAAATTTGTGCCGGCCGGTGATCCCACAACTTTCCTACACAGAAATGTGAGGAAAATGTAATTTTTGTAGCTAAATGTGTGTTTTGTAGGGGATTCTGGGTTAAAATACATTGGGGGATCCACTCAAGCCACACCTTTCTGGACTCCCCGGGTGTCTAGTTTTCAGAACTGTCTGGGTTTGGTAGATTTACCTAGATGGCTGCCGAGGCCAGGACCAAAAGCGCAAGTTTCCCCCTTGCAAAACCAGGTTGTTTTGTGATAGAACATTTTGATGTCTCCACAATACGTTTTGAGCCTTTACCTGTCACAGGCACTAGGCCAACACACACAAGTGAGGCACCATTTTTATTGAGAGACTTGGGGGAAGGCTGGGTGAATGGAAGTTTGTGGCTCCCCATAGATTCCAGAACTTTCCATCACAGATATGTGAGGAAAATTTATTTTTAAGACAATTTTGAATTTGCAAGGGATTCTGGGTATCAGAACCTGGTGAGAGCCACATAAGTCAGCCCACTCTGAATTTCCCTGGGTGTCTAGTTTTCAAAAATGTACAGGTTTGCTAGGTTGCCCTAGATGCCGGCTGAGCTAGAGCTCAAAATCCACAGCTAGGCACATTGCAAAAAAGGGTCAGTTTTCAGTCGAAAAATGTGATGTGTCCACGTTGCGTTTTGGGCCATTTCCTGTATTGGGCACTTGGCCTACCCACACAAGTGAGGTGTCATTTTTATCGGGAGACTTTGGCGAATGCTGGGTGGAAGGAAGTTTGTGGCTCCCTTCAGATTCCAGAACTTTCCATCGCAGAAATTTGAGGAAAATGTCTTTTATACAAATTTTGAGGTTTGCAAGGGATTCTGAGTAACAAAACCTGATGAGACACACACAAGTCACACCATCCTGAATTTCCCTGGGTGTCTAGTTTTATAAAATGTACAGATGGACTAGGTTTCTCTAGATGTTGGCTGAGCAAGGGACCAAAATCCACAGCTAGGCACATTGCAAAAGAAGGGTCAGTTTTCTGTGTAAAAATGTGATTTGTCCATGTTGCGTTTTGGGCCATTTCCTATCGCAGGCACTAGGCCTACCCACACAAGTGAGGTGCCATTTTTATCAGGAGACTTAGGGAAACACAGAATATTACAACAAGTGTTATTACCAATTGTCTTTCTCTGCATATGTGCCTTCCAATAAGACAGTGTGCAAAAAAAGAAGACATTTTGGAAAATGCCCTCTAATTCACAAGCTAGTATGGATACCCACAAATTCAGAGATGTTCAAATTACCACTGCTTCTAAACTTCATATCTTGTTCTCATTTCAGAAATACATAGGTTTCCTAGATACCTATGTTGGACTCTATGGGCACGATTTCGATGTCGTTCGGAAGGCCTCCGAATTGGATTTGGCTTTCCCAGATCCGATTCGTAGCCCTTGCTTCCGACCGAATCGTACACTGGTCCGAACGACCAAGTACGATGCGAAGATCGTGTACGCATCGACCGGATCATTTCCGGGACCCGAACCTGTCTGTATGACTCGTTCATAGCCGAATCGTGCCGCGCAATGGAGTCGAATTCCGACCGAGCGAGTACGATGCACAATTCGGACAGCCGCTTCGCCTCGGTCTCAGAGAGACGAAACGGCTGTCGGAATCATACTTCAAGGGGCCGTAGCAGGCCCCCCTTCACCCGGGGCCCTCCGAATCTGTCACGGGGGTGTGCCCATGGACAGTGTGGCGGGCACCATGGGGTGCCCGCCAAAGGTGTACGCTTTTCACCACCCACCCCTTTTTGCTTTGGGAGCCTGTGTACGCGTTCGGTACACAGGGTCCCATTGAAGTCAATGGGAGTCCGACCGAATCGTATCCGGATGCATTCAAATGCATTGTACTTGATCGGACGGACTCCCCTGACATGAGTCGTACGGAAAGCATTCCGGACACGAGTCGTTCAGTTTGGAATCAAGCCCTATATTTTACCAAATTAATTGCTGTATAGCTGGTACACACTGAAAAACCATTGTAATGTGCAGCTCAGTTATTGGCTCTGTGTACCTCGGGTTCTTTTTTTGACAATCAACTTTATTGATTTTGTAAAACAAAGACAAAGTAGCGTTGACAGCACAGTGTGCAAGTTCACATGTTTGACATTAGAAAGCATCAGAGCACATTGGACAAGCAGTCAACATGACGAACAAGGAAGGATAGTGTGACGAGAACAAGCGTCCCTCTTCTCGGCCCCGTTAACCCATTTGGTCCGCCCATTTGCCCCACACCCTTTGGTACTTGGCTGGACAGCCTCTGGCCTCAAATAAGGGGTTCTCCTGAGCAGCGCACCAGTCCACACCCCGGCGCCATTTGGCGATCGTGGGGGGTCCGGTTGCGCCCAGGCCATGGCTATATCTCGTTTGGCCACAACGATGGCTGTTCCCAGGAATAGTTTGTCTGCGCGGCCCCATCTAGACCATCAGTAATGCCCAGGAGAAGACGCATGGGATCGTGGGGTACATGCCAACCCAATATGTGTGTAAGCTCCGTTTCTATTTTATCCCAATACCTCGTGAGGCGGGGGCAGGACCAGACCATATGGAAGAAGTCTGCCGGGTGGTGCCCGCATCTCGTGCATTCGGGCGAGGCCTGCAGCCCTGCTTTGTGCAGTCGATCTGGAGTAAGATATGCGGTGTGGAGGTAATAGGTCTGGACAAGACGGAGTCTAGCCGAGGTAGTGATCAGTTTGGGGGCCATCAGGGCGTCTCGCCAGTCCTCCTCCTCAAGGGGACCCAGCCAACCCTCCCAGCGAGCTCTAAGCGGGTCTAGAGAGGTGGGGCTGTTGTTTATGAGAGTGCAGTAGATGCGTGATATGCCTCCCTTCCCAAGATTCCCCATCATGACCTGTGCTTCTGGTGGGCTGAACTCAGGAAGCGTGGTACCCGCCGGGATATGTGAACTGAGGGCGTGCCGTATTTGCAGGTATCTATAGAATTGTGAGGTGTGTAGGGAGAAGCGACTCTGCAAGTCTTGAAAAGATCGTATGTGATCCCCTGTCCACACATCACCCAGCTGGGAGATTCCTATGTGGTCCCAATGTGTAAACCCTCGCAGTGCCGCCACTTCGCTGAGCCATGTACCCTGCCAGAGCGGCGTTTGTTGAGTCAATTTGGGGTCCCAGCTTGTGTGACTCAAGGCCGAACGCCAGGCCAGGAAGACTGTTCGGGTCACCGCCGGGAGCGTCCGGGGGACGGGGGAGCCATACAGGAGGGCTAGGATTCGAGGAAAGTCCATGCCTCCGAGTTCGGTTTGATAAGCCGGGTCAGACCACCCCCGTGAACCAATCATGGAGGACAAGCAGCCTAGTCGCAAGAAAGTATAGGTACAGGTCAGTCATGCCCATTCCTCCGTCGAAGGACGGAATACGGCAGCGATCGAGGGACATGTGTGGTCGTCTCGTGCCCCATAAGAATCGTATGATCATTGAGTCGATCTCACGGAACCAGCTACGAGGGTAGTGGAAGGGAGTGTTTTGGATAATATATAGGAACTGAGGGAGGATCATCATTTTGAATAGTGCCACTCTTCCGAGTGGATTGAGTGGTAGGGTCTGCCAGCGACTGAGATCCTTCCTGGTCCTTTTAACAAGTGGGGTGACATTCAGTGTCCATTCCAATTCCGGGAGTAGGGCAACCCATATGCCGAGGTATTTAAACGACTGTCGTCTAATAGGTATGCTAGATTGCCAGTCGAAACATTCCCTGGAGGGATGGAGGGGCACCAGGGTTGACTTGGCCAGGTTCAGCCGGAGGCCCGAGACGCTCTCAAAGCGCCGGATGGATTGGGGACATCTGGGGCCGGAGTGGGCCGGATCGGCGAGGAAGAGCGGGACGACATCCGCATACAATGCGATTTTGTCCACGTGGTGGCTTCCCCACACCCAGCCTTGAATCAAGTCGTCTGCACGGATGAGGCACGCCAGGGGCTCCATCACCAGAGTGAAAAGGAGTGGGGAGAGGGGACAGCCCTGCCTCGTGCCCATCCAGATTGGAAATACCTCGGAGAGAGAACCATTGACCAATACTCTGGCTAGAGGGTTGGAGTAGAGGACGCAGACGAAACGTTGGAATGGCTGACCCATGCCCATCATTGTAAGTACCTTGTTGAGGTAATGCCAGTCCACCGTATCAAAGGCCTTCTCGAAATCTACGAGAAGGAGCGTTAAGTAGGGGGTGAGTGCCTGACGATTAGCGAGTGCTAGGTGGAGGCGTCCTAGGCAGTGTCTGGTGGCACGAGGGGGCATGAAGCCGCATTGTTCCGGGTGGATCAGAGTGGATCAGAGTGGGCACAGGCGTTGAGCCAAAACCGTGGCGTAGATTTTAAGTTCGGTGTTGATCAGGGAGATCGATCGGTAATCCACGCATGACGACGAGGGTGGCTGGGTTTTAGGGATGACCACAATGGTGGTTATGTCCGTCTCTGGGGGAAAAGCCCTGACCTACGCCACATGGCGGAACAAGGCCGCGAGATGGGGGACCAATAGGTCGTGGTAGGACGCGTAATACTCTTGAGGGAACCCATCGGGGCCTGGAGTTTTCCAGGACCCCAGTAGGGAGATCGCCACACCTATCTCCTCTGGGGAGAAGGGAAGGTCCAAGCTAGCGGCTTCCGATTGCAACAGGCAGGGAATGTGGAGCTGAAAGGGACTAAGGAAATCCGCGAGAGTATCGTCCAGCTGGTGCGCTGAGTATAGATAAGAGTAAAAACCAGCAAAAGCTTGTGCAATCTCCAGAGAGGTATGGCGAACGGCTCCTGAGGGGTCTCGGATCTCAGGAATTATCCGAGATGCCAGGGGGTAGGAGGCCAGCCTGTGGAGGAGTTTCCCGTTTTTGTCCCTCCACCAATATACACGGGCGGCAGATGAGCGTCATAACAGTTTAGCCGACTCCAGTGCGGTTTATTTAATCTCTTCCCGCATGGCAGCCAGCTGCCGTTCCTGGGTCCCTTTCGGGCATCCGGTCAGGTCGATCTCTAGCCGGAGCGCTTGTGCTTCGAGGAGTGCGAGGTGACCATCTCGGGTTTGCTGCTGCGCCCGAAGGTGACTTCTGGCCATCCCTCGGATGGTGGCCTTACCGGCATTCCAAAGGATACTTGGGGAGGTCACCAAACCCAGGTTTGTGAGGAAGTATTGTCTAAGTTCCTCTCCCACGGCCTTGCGAAATTCTTTATTTTGGAGGAACCAGGCGTTCAAACGTCATATAGGGCGCAGCCCAACGGGGGTGCGGCCTAGGTGCATGAGCACTGCCGAGTGGTCTGCGATTACCCGGGGAAGGATGGAGGCGTTGGTCACGCGTTGGCATAAGAATCATGTCAATACGGGCGTGCGAGTGGTGCGCCTCTTAGGTATGTGTGTACTGGGGGGTGCGAGGGTTCCAGACCCTCCATACATCGCAGAGGCCCAAGGTGGTTGCCCAGTCTGACAGTTTCTTGGCATGGAGCAACCTGGTAGGGGAGGGTGTACCTGTAGAGTCAAGAGTGGGTTGCATAACCGCATTGAAATCTCCGCCTAGGATCATCTGACCGTCGGGTAAGTTGGAAATGTTGTTGGTGAGATGTTGTAGCGTTGAGGCAAGTGTCATGGGGGGGACATAGATAAGAAATGAAGGACACTCCCGCCCAGCGTCCCTGAGAGAACCACAAATTGTCCCTGCGGGTCTTCAGTAACGTGGGAGAGGACAAATGGAAAGGTCTTTCGAAGTAGAATGGTTACTCCTCGGGAGCCCTGTTAAAACCGGAGTGCCACACTCTGTCGAAACCATAGTGCGCCAAGAAGGCACAGTGGGATGCCATGAGGTGGGTCTCCTGGAGCAGGAGAACGTCGGGAGAGTGGCGCTGGGCATACTTCAGGACTGCCGTACGTTTGATGCGATCAAGCAGGCCGTTTACATTCCAGGACATGACCCAGAGAGAGAGGTGTTCTTGGGATGTGGGTGTCATGTAGAGTGAGTGATACAGAGGGCACCCCGGGTTGGGCTCAGTGGCGGGTCAGGGGTGAGAGACGAGCGTGACGCTTCAAGCTGCGACCATTGTGCAGGGCCGCCATGTGTTTGCGGTGCGGTCGCGTGAAAGTGCATTGTGCTGTCTGGGATGGAAAATATGATGTAGAACCTAAATTGAAACAGAGGACAACGGTCCTGAACCCCCTCTACCTCCCCCCACCCTATACTTCCGGAACTGAAGCATCTGTCACCCTTCAACGTGATAGAAACCAGCTAAACAATAGTGTTTAGTACAGGAGATGCGTGGTGGACCCCTCCGCTTATGTCGGATGTGAATGCAGCATTGGCAGTGTCAAATTCTACAGTATGACATTGCAGGATAAATAAACCTATGACTCTGGATGGTAATGATTCCCCTCGTCGGCTTTGTCGCCCCATAGGGGAACGTTCAGATTACTGGACTGCGTGAGAGGTCGGAGTCTGTGGCCGCCCGGTCCAGAACACCTTGGGGAGTGCGTTCTCTGGAGGAGTCATCAGCTGATCTATTCCTTGGCCGGGGATAGGAGCCGGAGGGGGAGGGCCTGGTGTCAGGCCCACGGGTAGTCGGGCTCAACGATCTGGGCTCGCTTGCACGACCCTCGCGCCTTCTGCGAGATTGTGTGCGCCTCCTGCGTTGTTTAGGGGACAAAGGTCGCGAGGCCTGTGGGCCCAAATGGGCAGCTGGGGGGATTGGTCAAGGCCCCAGGGGACGCTCCTCGGTCAGCCAAGTCCAGGCAGCCTGAGGGGAGTAGAAGAATTGCGTTTTGCCTTTGAAGATGACCCGGGGCGGGCAGGGAAGAGGAGTCTGTATTGGAGGCTAAGATTTCTCATTTTCTGCTTGACCTCTGTATAGGAGCGTTGCTGAGTCTGCACTTCCCTTATATAGTCTGGGAACACCATGATGGTGTAGTTCTGGAACTTCAGTGGGCCCAGAGTCCGAGCTTCACGTAGGATTGCATCTCGATCTTTGAAATTGAATACCCGGGCAATTATAGGGCGATGAGGGGCCCCAGGCGGTGGCTTGGGTGCAAGCGAACGGTGGGCTCGCTCGATTGCGAACCAGGGAGAGAGTGTGTCTTTAGGCATCCAAGATGATATCCAAGTTTCAATGAAGGTGGCCATCTGACCCTGTTCGCTGTTTTCGGGAAAGCCCACCAAGCAGAAGTTATTACGACGCGAGCGATTTTCAGCATCCTCAGCCCTCTTGTGTAGGTCTGTAGTGTGAGATTGTAGGCGGGCCACTTGTTCTTGTAGCTGATGGACGACGTCTTCCACTGTGGAAAGGCGTGATTCAGCCTCTGAGATGCGGGCTGTGGCATTACGCAGGTCTTGCCTGATGAGGGACATGTCCACCCGGACTTCCCCGTTCTTCTCCTCCTCTGATGTCCTGGATGCGTCTACGGCTTGGAGGATAGCAGCCAGGTCATTACTTGGAATGGATAGGTTGCCCACCGCCCCCTCTGGGGGGTTTTGGTCCACTGTGGTGAACTGGTCCATTTTAGTTTGTGTGTGTGTGGCGGAGGATTTCGGGCCACGGTCTCTCCCCATGATTGATGAAGGAAGGGCTCGTTGGGTCAGAGCCAGCAAGCCTCTGGGTCAGAGTCTGTATACAAAGGTCACCAGGGCGCTCAGTTCCGATGTCTTATTGCGGGATTGGTGCTTCCAGGGCCCTCGGGAAACAGGGTCTCAGTGTCCCGAAGTCGTGAGGTTGCGGGCCAACACCAGGACCGAACAGGGTCACGATGCGGGGGAAGCAGAGGAGCGTCGGGCCGGGTCGCCACCAGCCAAGGGGTGGGAAGGCCAGGAGGTCTTGATGGAGAAGTGGGTCTCACTCCTGCAGGATGCTGAATGGGGTCACCTGAAAAGAAAACAATGTCACGGGCGCATGGATAGTAGTCCATGAAGGCCGCTCATTCGGGTGATGGACATGGCTCGGCAGGGCAGCGGCTCGCCGGGGACGCGCGTGGATTGCGTAGTTGTAAATCGGCGGGTGTGCAGGTCGTAAGGGGTAGGGCCGGGCCCTCACCAGGAGTCTACCACAACTGCTACCGCCACACAGCGCCACCTCGGAGCCCCCTTGCGCAGAACACCAGGCAGCACCCCCCCAATGGGGCTTAGTAGTGATAGTGCAGGCCCGGGCTGGCGCGAAAGACTCCTCGCAGACTGCACCACTCGGCCGCCAGCGGGATCCCAGGAGATCCGATCCGAGGAGTCGGTGCGGGACCAGCGTGCTTCAGATATTCAAGCGCAGCCTCAGCAGGAGCTCAGGAGTTCGCCAGGGCTGTGGGAGGCCATGGGTAGCGGCGAGATTAGTACAGAGGATCAGGAGACAACATCACTATGGCAGCAGCGCCAGACTTCAGTGTGGGTGCGTCGTAAAGACAGGCCTGGGGTACAGTCGTCAGGACTCCACCAAGGAGGGCCAGGTATTGGGGGGCGTGGCTAACCACCAAACATGGCGGCCGCAAAGTAACGGAGCTCCAAGGCAGGGCCCGTTCATCCTGCTATAATCGCCGGGGGCCATCTGACCCTGATTTCCCCTGATACAGGTACAGAAGTGCGGCAGCAGCGTACTGTGCCGGCCAACGAGTGGAGACTATATCTGGGGCGGAGAACTACCGCTCAAAAGTGGAGTCCTGCACTGCGAGGCCTGACAGAGACTGCCTTGAGTGCTGGTCACTGCGGGCTGCTGCGCCACAGACTACAGCACAAAGCAACGAGATATCCTAGTGGACTCACCGCCGCGCGGACCTGAGCGGTAGCCCCTGGTGCTGTCGGTGCGGTGGTGTGAGCCTGTGGTGTGGACCGGCCGCGCCCTGCTGACTTGGCGACAGATACTGAGTGGGGCTGGGCCGTGCCTGCTGGCCACGGCGGTGGCGCTTTGGAAGAAGACTGAGGCCCCATCAGGGACTTGCCGGAATACTGGCGACCCTGGTTGCTGGACACCGGAGTGGGCCCATGGGACCGGCGCCTTGGAACGGGGCGCACCCGATTGCCACGAGATTGTGGACTGCGGTGCCTGAGGTGGGGACTAGGACAGCCGCCGTAACAACACCCTCCCAGGTGGGGAAGAATTTTGAGGCGGACTGGCACTGGGCCTCCTTCTGACTCGAGTGGAGACACGACGGCTGAGGGCTGCTGCCCTGGCGGGGCTGTCCGGACCCTGGGTATGCTTTCCTTGGACGGAGCCTGACCATAGTGGTGCGAAGTGAGTATGGACGAGCGCCCCCCTCCCGCTGTAGCCAACGGAGCTGCAGTGTAGGCACTCCGGCTGAACTGCACGTGCCGCTCCCTGCGTCTCCACTGCGCCCCGGGCATTCGGCAGGGGGTGTGATCGGCCTCCCTCCCCAACACCACTGGGCAGTACATGAAAATGAGTGCTGCCCCTGTGTGTGTGGAGCGCCAAGAAGAGAGAATAAGTTCCATGAGACCAAGCGCTAGAGCGGTGCATATGAGACTCAAGGCTGTACCTGCTTGCCACTACGAGCCCAGGAACCTGCGAGGCCAAGTATATCAGTTGTAAGCAGTGTTATCATTGCTCTACAGGACCCACTGGATAAAGACATGGGGCGCGGCTGAGCATAGATTGGGACCCCTCCCCCCGCTTGTAAGAACGTTTCACAGGGGGCATACACGTAGCCTTGGGGTAATTGGAAACCGGGTCTTGGCATTCATGCAAGGAACGATCTGACTATAATTGTATCATAGGGCTGACGACCTAAAACACAGTCCCTTGGACTCGAGTTGTGGAAAGAGACCCCTAGGCCCATCTCCACTCCACGACTGAGTGCGGTGGGTCCGGGTTGTGGACTGAATCCTCAACGTAACCAATAATCCGGTGCTGCTGCTGGATGACCGACCCCAGTTGAGATCACTACTCCTTCTCCCCAAACAGTTTGGCAAAACAAAGCGCAATATATAATCACTACGCCACGGACAATACAACCCCTACTGATTCCCAGCTATTGCACTATGGGGCGAACAAAAGGCAAGACATCGGAGATGCCACCTGTTGACCAACAGACCCAGGGGGAATTGGACATAACTTCGCAATCATCCTCGATCAGTTGTGTCCCACCGACTAACGAGGAGACCCCTCCGGACAAACTGGACTTAATCTTACAGGCGATACGGGACTCACGTAAATCTATTGAACAACAAATAGGTTCCCTGTCCACTGGGTTTACCCTTATGAAGGCTGATCATGAGAAGTTATCTGCTATAGTCAAAAACAATAAACAGTCTCTGACGGAACTTCTACCGAAGCACAAAGAACATTCCGAACATATTACCCAAATACAAAAACAGTTGGCTGACCTACAGGACAGGGCACAAGACGCTGAGGGCAGGGCTCGCTGCAACAATATCCGTGTGCTGGGTTTGCCGGAACGCTCAGAGGGCCCAAATGCAACACAATTCATGGAGCAGTGGCTGCGAGAACAGATAGCACCGGAAGGATTGTCGCCTCTCTTCTGTGTGGAACGAGCGCACCGGATGCCACCGGGTCGTCCGACAGCTGGAGCACAGCCGAGAACAATGATCGCCCGTATCCTAAACTACAAGGATCGCAATCTCCTCCTCCACAGGGCCAGGGAAAGAGCACCCAACCAATACGAAAACCACCGGATTTCCCTATACCCCGATTACACAGTTCTGGTTCAAAAGCAGCGTGCTTCTTATCTCCCTTTGAAAAAGAAACTTCAAGCACTAAACCTTAAATATGCTCTACTGTTCCCTGCTCATCTGAAAATCCTGCATGAGTTGAAGTCTTATTTTTTTTGACAGCCCGGAGGCGGCAAATGACTTGCTGGAGATAACCCTCTCACCCCAAGCTCTGGCCAATATAGATCAGAAGACATGACAGGCTCAACAACGGCCATCGGGACAGAGAACACGACGGACCAGATCTTCCCGCAGAATAGCAGCGAAGAACCCGTCCCCGGAGCAGGCTCTGCTGGGTCAAGAGTCGGCGCTGGCCACGGCGGCCGCCATGCGTGATACCAATCCGCCATCCTCTTCTGAACACTCAGATGATAATATGACACATTCTGACTCTGACAGTAACGACCTGTTGTTTCCATCGATCACCCCGCAAATAGTGCAGACACTGTTTGGTTGAGAGGGTACGGCCTAAGAAGTTGATTCATACCACATCCTGATAAGAGTCCACGATGGAGTGAAATAAGATTTTGTCAATGTGCCTTGTAATGTTTTCCTCCCCCTAGGTGCCCCATATTCTCTTACATGTGACAAGGGCCCTGATAAATGTGGAGCTCCGCCCAGAACGAAGGTTCTATGCTCTGTCCAGGAACCACCCCCTCTGCAGTTTCTGCATTAATTAGCCGATTGGACCTTCAGATTGTTTTGCTTAATGTTTGGACCAGCAAAGTTTTAATGCTAGTCCTAGTATTGGGATTTTTAGTTGCGTTGTACTTTTTGGGGAAATGGCTCACTCCAAGTTTCGAAACACATAATATATGTTGTGTATACCGGGGCTGCTACAGTACCTATGATCAGATGCATATATGGCTGGGTTGGGCAAATATAAAGTGTTAACATGGAATGTTAGGAGGATGGGCTCCGTGCACAAACGACATCGGATCCATGTTCAATTAAACAGAAGGAAAATACAGATAGCCTTCCTCCAGGAAACCCACCTAACTGACTCCGAGGTAATCAAACTACGTAAGAAATGGAGAGGCCAGATATTCACTACATCATACTCTGCATTTGCGAGAGGAGCACTCATATGGGTCAGGCACGGGGTACCGTTCGTGAAAATAGAACAGCGAACGGATGCACAGGGGAGATACACGGTGCTCCATGGGACGCTTGACGGGATACACATAGTAATAGGAAGTGTATATGCTCCGAATTATGAACAGGATAAATTCCTCGCTAACCTGAACACAATACTAGCGGACTGGGCGGATATCCCATGGGTACTTGGAGGGGACTATAACTCCACTCTTGACATACACCTAGACAGCTCCCACCTGCCGGTTCGAGGAGCCGTTTCCATTAAAAATGCAGAGTTCCTGAGGGCTTGGTCAGAGGGGTGGGCGATCAGAGATGTGTTGCATCTCCAAAACCCTACCAATCGCGAATATTCTTTCTATTCTCCAACACACCAACTGCACACTAGACTGGACAGAATATTCTGTTCTTCATCTATCACACCTCAAATATCCCAAACTACGTACTTAGGTAAAACCTTATCTGACCGCAATCCATTTGAAATCCTACTAGAATGGGGGAAAATACCCTCCCCGGTCCCGACCTGTAGGTTATGGCCACAGATGTTGGAAGACGTGGTCTTCCGAGATAAATTAGACACGACGATCACTAATTACTTTAATGAAAATGCGAACTCGGCCTCATCTCGTTTAATAGAATGGGATGCTTTTAAGACTGTATTACGAGGTGCATCCATAGGTGCGACAGTAGGTGCCCGACAAGAAATTAACAAGAGTCTTACGGCACTCGAAGATTCCCTACAAGAGTTGGAGCTAATACCGATCCCTCCAATCAAAAACACCTACAGGAGGGGAGAATTCGACATGCTGAACTCCTCGAGGATTTACGCCTCATAGACTACCGAGCTTACACCCAACATACACATGCTGAAGCAGATAAATCGGGCACCCTATTGGCTTGTCTATTACGAGATGCGCCCCCCTCCTATATCGATACCGGAAGTGGCATTACAGGATGGCACCATAGTGTATACACAGACAGAAATCAGTACTGCATTTAGTGACTATTATGAGAAGTTATACAGCGCCCCCGTTCATGCACTGCCGGGGCAGATAGACACATTCTTATAAGGATTGACATACCCTAAATTAACTGAAAATGCCCAGGAGGACTTGGATGCCCCAATTACAAGAGCCGAAATCAAGGCGGCCATCAAGGAACTCCCCCGCAATAAGACCCCCGGCCTAGACAATCTACTGGAGGAATTTTATTCTACCTTTGCTGACAATCTAACCCCGCAACTTGCCTGTCTATACAATACGGCACAGGAGGCCCAGTCCCTCCCACTAACTACCATGCAGGCCCTAGTCATATCCCTACCCAAGCCAAATAGAGACCCGCGAGACATGTCAGGATATCGCCCCCTTTCTTTATTATCCACCGAATATAAGATACTTAGTAAGATTCTGGCCTGCCGGCTCCTCCCATACCTTCCCAAACTCATACACGCGGATCAGAGAGGTTTTATCCCGGGTCGCAATACCTCCCTGAATATAAGGCGCCTACACTATGTTATGGAAGCCGCCGCCCGGATTTCCTGTGACACTGGCTGTATCTCTCTTGACCTCCAACAGGCGTTCAATACGCTAAATTGGGAATATATGTTTGCACTAATGGACAGATTCAGCATACCTCCTGGTTATATGAAGTGGGTCAAACTGCTATATACTGCACCCGCTGCCCGGGTCCGTACTGGATCCCACATATCTCGCCCCTACCCGGTGGCAAAGGGAACAAGACAGGGCTGTCCTCTGTCACCGATATTGTTTGTTTTAGCATTAGAACCTCTACTCATTAGACTCCGGAGAGATGCTGCGGACAAGGGGATTTTACTAGGAGAGACAACACATATATAGTATATATAGTATACATATATATATAGTGTCGGCATACGCTGACGACCTTATATTGTACATTAAAGACGTAACCGTAGATCTAGAGCCTATTCCTACTATATTCCAGGAATTTCAATGCGTCTCGGGTCTAGCAATTAACGCTGAAAAATCACACGCATTCTTCATGCAATATAGGGAAGATCCAGAACCCATCCATTTCGGCCCAATTGATTTGTCGGTTGCACCACAAACCTTCAAATACTTGGGTATTCAAATATATAAAACACCTCAGGACCTCCTAGAAGGGAACCTCATGAAAGCAATTAGATCACAACGTGCCCAGATATCCTTCTGGACATCACTACCTCTCTCGGTCATGGGGAGAATAGCCATCTCCAAGATGGTGTTACTCCCAAGACTATTGTATTACTTTACTAACATACCAATTCTGATACCGTCCAGTGTCTTTCGTACGCTAGATACTCTCCTTATGGAGCTGATATGGGTAAGGGACGCCGGAGGGTGAGCCTCGTAAAATTACAACTGAGACAAGAAGCGGGGGAACTGGGAGCCCCCGACTTCTGAGCATACTGCATGGCTAGCCAACTACAATGGCTGTCATACTGGCTGGCAGGCCGCAACTTAAATGAAATCGGATATACAACACAAAAATTAGAACTGGGAGTTCTGCACACACTGCTCTTACCCGACTCTAAAATACCACCTGAAACTCCCTCGTTGCTCAAAACAGCCATCTTATATTGGAAACGTACATTGAAATACACCAAACGAACTATCCCATACTCGCCTAACATTCCATTACTTGGTATACCTACTACAGTGGGACTAATTACGAAATGAAGGATTGTACAATGGACACAAGAGGGGGTGACAACGGTGGGAGCCTTGTTCATAGATGGCACACTAGTCGACCACGATAACTTCATCCATACTCAGGGAGTTCCCCACACATTATTCATGACACACGCTACCATTGCTCATTATGTAAAGAAACACTGGTCCCTGAACAGGAACGAACCCCCCACACATGGCCTGGTGCAAGCAATCTATCTGATGGGTGAGGGACGACACCTAACCCGCTGGTTATATAGAGGTGTTAGAATGCATGCCGGGGCCTCCTTGGTGCCCTCTACGGGAAAAATGGGCGAGAGACCTCAGTAAAGAAATGACGGATAAAGAATGGGCGTACGCACTAGAGTTCCCCAAAAAGGTGTCCCGAAATGCCAAATTTAAATGTATCCAATACATGATTCTACATAGGGCATACCTTACTCCACACCGCCTCAACTGTATATACCCAGACGCAGTGGCGTCTCCTCGAGGGAGTGCTGAGGGGCGGTGGGGTGGGGCAGGGAGGGGCAGGGTGGAGGGTAGTAAGCTCCGGAATACGGCCGAACGGAGTTAAGTAAATAAATAAACAAATTACATTGTGCGCGCTGCATCGCCAATGGCGATGCAGTGCGCGCAATGTAATTTGTTTTATTTATTTATTTATTTACTTAACTCCGTTCGGCGGTATTCTGGAGTTTGCTACCCCCCACCCTGCCCCTCCCCAGCCCCACCCCACCGCCCCGCAGCACTCCCTCGAGGAGACGCCACTGCCCAGACGCACAAGTCAGTTGTCCTAGATGTAAGTTGGTGGATGCTGATATTCTACACATGTTATGGAACTGCCCACAGTTGAGGGGATTCTGGTCAATGGTAGGGGATGTAATTCAGGATACGACAGGCACCTCCATCTGGGACACGGCAGATAGCTGTATACTAGGTCTACACCCTCGCCTGAAAAAACAGAGAACACAGTATAAATTCGCAGATATGGCTATCCTCATAGCGAAACGAGCTATTACAATGAGGTGGAAGTCGGCTCTTTCCCCCATTACACACATGGCACACAGAGATGGTCAGATGGGGAGGGGCGGAAAGCGCCATCATTAGAAAGAGAGGAATTACGTGGGGTGCGCAAAACTCCCATTTCCATGGATTGGGACCAGATGTTGGAAACACTGAAGGCTAAAGATCTGACAGACCCTTCAGGGTCCTAGCGAGTGTTGTCCCATCTTCCATGAGTCACTAAGTTCATGCAGTGTAGTGCGGTCCCCCTCTACAACACTCCCCATTAAGGAATCAAGCACTAAAAGTATTTGTTAAGACGTGATGACCCACACGACTATACACAACGGAACCCTATGTTGATAAGTACAGGAGTGAGCTGATCGGTGGGAGGGGGGTGGGATAATGGGGCGTTAAGGAAGTTTAGTATGTTCCAGGTTCAACTATCTTATTACAAAGTCCTCAAGAAGGTGTAGAGACACAAAATTGATAAAAATGGTCGTAATTGAACATATATAACCTGTTTGACTATAGCAAGTATAATGGAAATGTTATATGCCACTGCATGTAGGATTGGAAGACCAACCGTGTAATACGTTGATGACTCCTGTAACCTATTATAATGCCATGCTTGATTGTAAAGATTACATGAATAAAACCAATAAAGTTATGTTTAAAAAAAAGGAGTGCCAGGGATGCGGGCACGAGCCACAGGTGCCACCTAGCTCGTCGCAGAGGGCCTGGGGTGCTGCCAGAATGGAGCTAGTCCAGTGCCTGGGCCGCCAGGACACAGCTGTTTCAATGGAAGGGTGGAGGGGGGAAGGGAGAGAGTGGTGAAGGCCTCTCCTCTCAAACCCCCCGCTGCCCGATCAGCGCAGCCGATACCCTCCACCACGGTCCCGCTGCGAGACAGCCTCAGGTTTATTGCAGGACGAGGGTCCCGCGCAGGACAGCTCTCCTCGTCCTCGCGCCGCCCCCCGCAGCACTCACCGGGGCCCTGAAGGGTGCCGTTCAGCCACCGTCCGGATTGCTGGGCGTGCGGCCGCCGGTCCAAGGGCAGCGCCGGCGACCATCACCGCGTGCGGGCACGGCAGGCCCGGCCAAGCTCCGGAGCGCCACCCGGTCACAGGAGAACTGTGGTCAGAGGGGGGGGAAACCCGTAGCCAGGGGGTTCACCTCACCGCCCGGACTGACGGCCGATCCCCCGAAGGCTGTCTCTGTGCGGCTGCCGGTCTCAGGTGGAGTGATGCAGGGGTCCCGCTGCAACTTCAGGGACGCGGGACGCGGCCGAGTGCAGGAGGCCTCAGACCAGGCCGCACGGCCAGACGCCTCACCCTGGATCGCCGGAAGGCGGGAGCAGCTCCGATTCCCTCAGCTCCCCCGGCACCGCCGCCAGGTGAATCCTCAGGTCAGCCAGTCCACTGGTAGGGCCCCTTGGTCGCGGCGAGCCGGATCCGTCGTTGGCACCAGATTAGGGCTCCGGGGCCCAGGGAGCGGGTGCCGCCATTGCAGGTGTGGCGAGGCAGGAAGCTAGGCGGCAGACAGGCACAGCAGGCGATTCGCGGCGGCCGTCGCCGCAGACAGGTAGCACAGGCTATGGCAAGGCCTTAACTGTAGAATGCAGGGTCGGATGGCTGCCGATGGTGGCGGATCTTGGTGCGGATGATGGAGGGGTCCGGAGCACTCTTAGAGTGCGACCGCCATCTTGATGCACCAAGCCACGCCCCCCGTACCTCAGGTTCTTGGTGAACCTACAAGCTCTATATATCCCCGCAACCAGAACGGGTCAGTGGATGTAACAGTATATTACTTTTGAAAATCTGCCATAGTTAGAAGAAGTTACAGGTAAAAACGTAGGCACAAATGGCTGTTCTTTTCAACTCAATTTCAACATTTGTTTTTATTTCAACTGTTACTTTCTATAGGAAAACCTTGAAGGATCTACACAAATGACCCCTTGCAGAATTTAGAATTTTGCCTACTTTTCAGAAATGTATAGCTTTCCAGGATCCACCATTGGTGTCACATCCATTTGTACCACTAACTGGAAGGAGGTTGAAAGCACAAAAAATGGGCTATGCCCCAGTAAAATGCCAAAACTGTGTTGAAAGTGTTGGTTTTCTGACAAAAGTCTGCCTGTTCCTGTAAGCTAAGAAGATGGTGATTTTAGCACAACAAACCCTTCCTTGATACCATTTGAAGGGAATAAACAGACACTTTCTTCTACAGCACTTTTTCCTATTTTTCCCCAAAACCTAAAATTTAGCTGTATTTTAGTTAATTTATCAGTCCCCTCCAGGGGAATCCAAAAACCCTGGATACCTTTAGAATTCCCAGTATGTCGGACAAAAAGGATGCAAAGTTTGCTTGAATACCTTATGTGTACACAAAGTTATGGGGGCCTAAGCACAAACTACCCCAAATAGCCCAAAAAAGGCTTGGCACGGGGAGGGGTGAGGCCCGGCAGTGAAGGGGTTAATAGCTGCTATAACGCATTGCCAATGTTGTGGCTAGCCAATCAAAAGACCCCCAAACCCCCAAGATACCCTTTGGGGTCACGGTGTGCTCACCCTGCCCCTTTATATTCATATTTTCAAATAATTTTCAGGACACAAGGAGCATGATTCAAAGACATGATAATGTTTTTTTAAATGCTTGATTGAAAATATTTTGGGACAAACACTATTAGTAAACATTGCAATGTGTGAATTTATAAAATATAAATTTGATTATAGTTACTTTTCAAGCCACAAAGTGCAGCCATAGAATAAGCCACAAGGGGTCTCTGCACTCTAGCTGAAGAGCATACATCTCCAGCTCAGAGTGCTTTAAATATAATGATAAGCTCTCCTGGGGTCATGGATTCAATGATGCAGGAGACTTACTGCAATGTTTTTACAATGTTGTTAGGTGGGCTGCTGTGGTACCTGCAGCGCCCCACAACATTTGGAAAAAAGCTTAGTGGTGCCCTTGACCCTTCTACAAGCACCACGAGCATAAAAAAAAACTTAAACCATAAGCCCTTGAAGGGTATTGTTAGGCGCTTCCTACGTGGAGCAGTGAATGTGTAATGAGCAGCTACTCTGCTTGCTCATTTTACATTCCTGCTTTATTTATTGATTTTCGTATTTGGGGAGGGTGGCATGCGGACCCCCTCCCCGAGCCATTTACTGGCCCCAGGGACCCCATCCCTCAGGGCAGATCACTTTTTAAAGGGGAGGGAGGCTTGTGGCCCCCCTCCCCGAACCTATTTAGGGTCCTGGAGACCCAATCACCCAGGACCAATTACTCTTTTAATGGGGAGGGGTGTATGTTACCCCCTGTCCCCTGCCTTAGTCTTTTCAAGGTCCCAGGAACCCTATTCCTATTATCAGTTATATCATTAATGATTTCATTTGAGATGCCGCCAGTGATGTCATCTATGATGTCATAGAACATGTCATGAGTGATGTAATATGTGAGGTCATAATTGCAAAAAACTAAGGACCCTCTGCTATAAATGAGTCAACAGGGCAGGGAACAACAACTCCAAATTATATAAAGAACCCCAGTCTGACTTTGCATAATCAGTGTATCACCATCATCAATTTGATTAGAATGCGGTAGAGGTTCATTACATTTAGTATTTACATCAACAATGTTTATTTCTTCATTTATAGTGATACATCAATTCTTCATATATATTGTTTAATTCTTTTTTGCAAACAATTAGCGATTATAGAACAAATTCATTTGGCAACACAGATTAAAGTACATACATCCACTTACTCTCATCCACATACATACCTTAATCTACTCCTTCACACAAGATACTGCATAACTCACAAGACTTAAGTGAAAAATTAATTCTTTAAAAAGTCTGCTTGAAGATATCTTTTTCTCAATAGAATCATAAGTACTATTCACTATTGAACATTTCTTCTGTTTTTATACATGAAAATATGATGCATCAGAGAAAAAAACATCTGATCAATTTAATTGTGCAATTTATATAAATATGTGAGGTCATACGCAGTGTACAGTGGGGACACAAGTTATAGTTAGGTCTTATATTTATAACTGGTGAATTTCTGTGTTTTTTGTTGTTGTTTAAAACATTACCTTGTCACTGAAAATGTCACCTAACTATAACGTCACCTTAATGTTTGTTTTTTTAGTAAATTTCTGAGTTTTTTAATGCAAAGTAAGATATTTCAGTTCCTAACTCTAACATCACTTTCACCGTAGGTTTTTTCAGTGAATTTCTATGTTTTTTTGTTGTATAGTAAAATATTATTACCATATTTAACTGTAAACCTTTCCTTTTGTCACTGAATTCGTATTTTATTTTAAATCTTAACTATTCTATCATTATCAGACCTAACTATAACATTACTTTAATCATTGTTTTTTTCTTGAATTCTTTTTAAAAAAAATGTACATCTATATCTTATTGCCATACATAACCATAACGGTACATTGTGCGATTCAAACTGATTAATTTCTGCATATTGCACAGAGCGTACCTGACCCCGTCCCATACTTCGGCATATTTGCAGCAGCGTGCCCGAGGTGTGGCGAGAGAGAGGCACATATCATTCGCATGTTTTGGAGCTGCCCCACACTACAAACCTTCTGGGAGGAGATCAGACAAGTGATAGGGGATCTCATAGACAAGGAGCTCCTGCATACCCCAGAGCATTTCCTGCTAGGGTGGTTCCCACACATGGCCAAAAACAAAACGACTAGGAGGTTTCAGGATCTGGCCTATGTCCTGGCCAAAAGAGAGATAGCCAGAAACTGGAAGGCACCGGGAGGGCCAAGGATTGTTTCTTGGAAGAGGGAGCTATAGAAATGGGCAGGGGCGGAAGGCAGACTGCTGCTTAGGGAGGCTGGCCGAGGGATAGGAAAGATAGACAGGGCAAGAGCCTGGGAAAATCTAGTAAGCGAATTGGCACCGGATAGGCAAGACAATAGTGGGGCGGGCTCCCCACCACCAGTGGCCCCAGAAGAAGAAAATGATGGACAGGGACACCAGGAATAAGGACGATAGGTGCTGTAGTAAGCTAGGAACGACGCTCGACACTTAGGAACGCAACAGTATTTGGAGATCAGATTATATCCACCTATGCGCAACTCAAGGGGGGAGGGTGAATAGTTTTGTTGGGGGTAAGTTTCAGACAAATGCACCAGGAAATGCCAACAGTATGTACTATGTACTAGATTGAAGGTGCATAATGCTCATGATTGTAGATGACGCTTTTGAAAACCAATAAAATCTGGTTGTAAAAAAAAACCCATAACGGTACATTAACTTCTATGTATGTTCTAGGAAGATATCGGTTTTTTGTAATTTTTTTTTTTTACTGATGTGAGCGTTTCTTGCCAATCCAAAGAGATCGCGGGATGAAGATGATACTGCATGGCTCATTGTGACTCCCGCAGGATGCTACTGAATGTCTTGCCAGATCAGAAAAAATGATTATTGTGTTTTGTTTTTTTGTAGAAATTGTTTTTTTGGCCAAAGTTTGGTTCGAGAGGTTTTATTGAAGGCATAGTTAATGAGCAGCACTCAAATGTTTTTGTAAAATAATATAGTTGTTATTCCATTTAATGATTCTGCGGGTTTCTCACAAGCAACCCGCAAGAGTTTACAGGCAATGACATGCCCGAGTGGAATCTCTGAGTTGGCTGTACTTCTTGTTCTGACTCTCGTGGGAAGCTCGCGAGACCTAGTGTTTTTTTGGGGGGGAAAAGTTGAAAATGTATTGAAGAGTACTTTTTAGTTCAATACATATGTAGAGATTTTCTAATTGAGGTATGTAATGATCATTACTATGAAGCTTTTAATTAGTAATGACACCATTATTACGATTAGCGGTCACAAGTTTCACTCGCGAGTGTCTCGCGAAAGGTCCATGTGAGCCAATATTGAATATTGATTGGTGGAGACTACTATCAATTATAAGTTACAGTACGTTTCCACCCTTTCTATGTTACTTCTAACTTCTACTTGATTCCAGGACATTCTTCCTGGGGTCAGTGTTGGAGTTGCTCAATTGTGTATTTTGTCTGGTTTTCAGGTTGGTGAAATAACTTCAGGAGGAAGAGGAAAAGGAAGAGGGCGAAGAGGAGGGTCACTTCTGTGGCAATTTTTCAGCTTGCCACCAGGACAAAAAAAGTGAAATGTGAGCTGTAATCTGTGCAAGAAAACATTCTCTTGTGGCACAGATAATAAGTACTCCCATGGCACAATTGAAATGTAGCGGCATCTAAACGCCATGCACCCTAGACACCTATCAACCCTCAGCAGCATCTCCTCCTCCTGTTGTAGGGCAACAAGCACCTCCCCATATGCTTCAATGGGAATCCCACAAGATTACTGAGTACTACAATATGATAATGTATTCTTCCTTGTGCTCATTAATTATTTTTTCAGGAGAAAAGAGCACTCAAATTATAAATTGACTTTTTAGAGAACACAAGTGTGCAAAGAAATAATATTTTTTCTCCTTTTTCATTTGGTGTCCTAGTTTCTCTCTTTAAGTTTTTGCCAGGTTTGCCACCCCTAAAAATAGAAAAAATAAAAAAGGATTCTATGCTCTACACACCGTTAACACAATGGCTCTTCTCATAGTCACCCTAAAAAGCATTTCTGTGTTTTACAATAGTTTTTTAAATACAATTTTAACAAACGCAGGAGGCCCGCAGGAGTGAGTAAATGAACACTTCATATGCATATTTATCCTACTCCTGTGGGAGAACCGTGAACTTCATTAGACGTTTGACCTGAAACACATACAACACCCCAATACCCTTTCAACACAAGATAAGACAACATGTATGTGCTATAGGGCATGGGAAAGGAGTGGTTACTTTGCACAGACCACTTCCAAGGCGACATGTGTGCATTGCAGGGCATGGAGGGAGTACCCTCTCCGCACGGAGCACTCCTCAGGGTGACGGGCATGCGCTGCAGGTTGTGTGAAGGCAGTACCCTCTAACCACTCACCAGGATGACAAGCATGCCCTGTAGGGTGTGGAGAGGGATTGACTTCTCCATATAGACCACTCCCCAGGATGATGGGCATGAGCTATAGGATTTGGGAGGGACTGGCCTCTCCGCTGAGACCTCTGTCTTGGACGGGTGTGCGTAGTAGGGTGTGGGGAGAAATTGACCTCTCCCCTAAGACCCCCTCCCTAGGGTGATGAGTGTGCATATCACCTGGTTTCTGATGTTGTTGACTAGCAATATGACCTCTGTCTTGTCTTCGTTAAGCTTCAGCCGACAGTTTGCTATCTAGCCGATCACTTCCTGAAGACAGGGCTCAAATTGGAGGTGATTGAAGCTTGAATCTGGGGAGATTGACATAACTAACTGGGTGTCGTCAATGTAGGAGACCAACGATAGCCCATAGGAGCGTACAATTTCAGCAAGTGGGGCGCATATATAAGTTAAAAAGGGTGGTGCTCAGGGCAGAGCCCTGGGGCACCCCACAGCTCAGTGGAAGACTGTCGGAGTAGGAGGACTGATCTAATACCTGGAAGGTTCTATTCTCCAGGAAAGAAGTGAGCAATTTCAGTGCCCTCCCTTCAATGCCTGCATTTGATATTCTCTGAATAAGTATGTTGTGATCGACAGTGTCGAAGGCTGCACTGAGGTCTAAGAGAATAATAGCTGTGGAGCCACCTTGGTTCAGTAGCCATCTCAGTTCCTTTATCACAGCCAGCAAAGCTGTGTCTGTGCTGTGTTGTGGTCTGAACCCCATTTCGGTGGGGTGGAGGACTTAGAGAAAGGCGAAGAGAAGTTTATTTACATGTTTCTCCAGGAGCTTGAATACTCCTGGTAACAGGGAGATTGGCTTGCAGTTATCCAAACAGAGGGGGTCAAGGCTGGACTTTTTTAGTAGTGGTTTTATCACTGCGTGCTTCCACTGGGGGAGTCCAGCTCACGGATTAGAGACATGTTTAGCAGATCTAAAAAGACTGGGAATATGCTTTCTGACCCTTGACCAAGGATGTGAAGGGGGGACAGGTCTAAGGGGGAGCCTGATTTCACCATGGTAAGTAAGTCTGTGAGAAGGCTCATTGTGAGGTCGGGGAAGGCCAAGATGCTCTAGGGGGGGTCTTTATGAATATAGGATCATCCAGATTAGGCGTATCAGACAAGTAGCAGTAAATGTCCATTATCTTCTTTTGAAAGAAGTGTGCCAGGTTGTGACTGTGCTCCACAGAGGCCTCTGGAGTAGAGCTGGCTGGTTTTGGCTCCATGATAGCTCTAAGGATCTGAAAGATCTCTTTGAGGGAGTTGAAGGAGTTTTCGACCTTTTCAGAGTAATAAGAGGCTTGGGAGGTTTTGATTTCTGCGTGGTAGCTTCTGATAGCTTTCCTACATTCGGATTTGCTTGCCTCATCATAGGACTTCCTCCAGTTCCTATCTAGACGCTTGCACTCTCTTTTTAAAGCCATAAGGTGGGAATTAAACCAGACAGATTTATTACCTTGCTGGGCACTTTTATCCATCTTGCCGGTAAGAGCATTGTAGCGTGTGCGGAGGGACTGGCTGTACACTGAGACCTCTGTCTTGGGTGACAGGTTTGGGGAGGTACTGACCTCTCCACTAAGACCCCATCCCCAGGGTGATGGGTGTGCCTAGTATGGTGTGGGGAAGGACTGGCTTATATGCTGAAAATGCTCTCATTGATGACGTGTGTGTAGTAAGGTGTTGGGGAGGGTCTGGCCTATCTGCTGAGACCCCACTCCAGGGAGATGGGTGTGAATAGTAGGGTGTGGGGAGGGACTGCCCTCTCCTCTGAGATCTCTGTCTTGGGGGAGGGGTGTGCCTAGTTCAGTGTGGTGAGGGACTGGCCTCTCCACTAAGACCCCTCCCCAGGTTGACAGGTACACATACTAGGGTGTGTTGAGGGACTGGCCTCTCCGCTGAGACCTCTGTCTTGGACAAGTGTGCGTAATAGGGTGTGGTGAGAAATTGACCTCTCCACTAAGACCCCCTCCCCGGTGTGACGAGTGAGAATAGTAGGGTGTGGGGAAGGGCTGGCCTATATGCTGAGACCTCTCTCTTGGAGGACGGTGGTACGTAGTAGGGAGAGAGAGGGACTGACCTCTCCACTGAGACCTCTCCCTTGGATGATGGGTGTGCATGCTAGGATGTGGATAGGGACTGACCTCTCCACTGAAACCCGTCCCCGGGGTGATGGGTATGCATAGTAGGGTGCAGGGAGGGACTAGCCTCTCCACTGGGACCTCTGTCTTGGACAATTGGTGTGCCTACTAGGGTGTGAAGAGGGACTGGCTTCTCTGCAGAAACGTCGGTCTTGGGAGACGGATGTATGTCGTACAGTGTGGAGATGGATTGGCCTCTCCGCTGAGGCCCCTCTCCAAGGTGACGGGTGCGTGTACTAGGGTGTGGAGAGGGACTGGCCTCTCCACTAAGACCCCTCCCCAGGATGATGGGTATGTACTAGGGTGTGGAGAGGGGCTGGCTCTCCCCTGAGACCTCTTCCTTTGATGGCAGGTGTACATAGTAGGGTGTGTGAAGGAACTGGCCTCTACGCTGACACCCATCCCCATGGTGATGGGTATGCATATAGGGTGTGGGGAAGGACTGGCCTATATGCTGAGACATCTCCCTTTGATAACAGGTGTATACAGTAGGGTGTGGGGAGCGACTGGCCTCTCCGCTCATATCCTGCAGTGTGACAGGGGAGCATTGTAGGGTGTGGGGAGGGACTGGCCTCTCCACTGAGACCCCTGTCCTGGTCAATGGGTGTGTATAGTAGAGTTTGGGGAAGAACTGGCCTCTCCACTAAGACCCCTCACCAGGGTGACGGGTGTGTGTAGTAGTGTGTGGGGAAGTACTGGCCTATATGCTGAGACTTCTCTGTTTCATGACGGGTGTACATAGTAGGGTATGGGGAGGGATAAGGCAAATCTATACTATCCTGTAGTTCTTGTAAAGCACATGCCTACCCAGAAGCCTCCCAGCGCTAGAACCAACACCGTACTAGCCACAACGCCACGGGAAGGGAGGGTCTAGTTCCTATACAGCCACTGGAAGGGAGGGACTAGATCCTAAACACCCACGTTTTCAGGGCCTTTCGAAAAGAGAGTTCATGGTCCAATCGGCATAACTCTATCAATAGGGTGTTTCAAAGTTTGGGGGCCATGTAGACCATTGAGTGACCTCCCCATCTAGATCTGAGAATCTTTGGGAACATTCAGCCGGTGTGCCAAGGATGATCTGAGTAGCCTACAAGGAGTGTATGGGGAGGCTAAAGGTTTTAACGATGAAGGGCCTTTGCTGTGGAGTGTTCTGTGCAGAATGCAAAGGACCTTGAACTGCACCCGCAGCTCCAGTGTAGGTCCACCAAAGCCTTTTTGGCGGACTGGTCCCTCAGGATGTTCATGAGGAGGTGAGCAGGGGCATTTTGGATGACCTGTAACCTCTTTAACACATATCGGGGAGAGCCAAAATACAAGGCATTGCCATAGTCATGGCGTGAAATTACAAGGGCCTGGACAATCAGCCTTCTGGATGGGAAGGGCAGGAGGTGGAGAACTTTCCTCAACATTCTAAGAGTGCTGAAGCAGCTTGCTGGAAGCTTTTTTGCTTGATGGTCCATAGTGAGTTTGTTATCCAGCGACAACCCCAGGCTCTTTATTTGCTTTTTGGGCTCGGAAGGCTCCCCAGCCAATCAGGCCAGGAAGTCAGAGCCTGGTTTCTGATGTTGTTGTCTAGCAACAGGACCTCTGTCTTGTCTTCCTTTAGCTTCGGCTGACAGTTTGCCATCCAGCTGGTGACTTCCTGAAGACAGGGGTCCAATTGGAGGAGATACGAGCTTAAATCTGGGGAGACTGACATAGCTAACTGGGTGTCGTCAATGTAGAAGACCAACGACAGCCCACAGGAACATACAATTTCAGCCAGGGAGCTTATATATAAGTTAAAAAGGGTGGTGCTCAGGGCAGAGCCCTGGGGCACCCGACAGCTCAGTGGAAGACTGTCGGAGTAGGAAGACTGATCTAATACCTGGAAGGTTCTATTCTCCAGGAAAGAAGTGAGTCATTTCAGTGTCCTCACTTTGATGCCTGCATTTGATATTCTCTAAATAAGTGTGTTGTGATCGACAGTGTCGAAGGCTGCACTAAGGTGTAAGAAAATAATAGCTGTGGAGCCACCTTGGTTCAATACCCGTCTCAGTTCCATTACCACAGCTAGCAAAGCTGTTTCTGTGCTGTGTTGTGGTCTGAACCCCATTTGGGTGGGGTGAAGGTCTTAGGTGGAGTCAAGAAAGGTGAAGAGATGTTTATTTACTTGTTTCTCCAGGAGCGGATATACTCCTGGTAACAGGGAGATTGGCTTGCAGTTACCCAAACAGAGGGGGTCAAGGCTGGACTTTTTTAGTAGTGGTTTTACCACTGCGTGCTTCGATTGGGGGTTGGGGGCAACCAGCCCACTGATAAGAGACATGTTTAGCAGATCTAAAAAGACTGGGAATATGCTTTCTGTCCCTTGACCAAGGATGTGGAGGGGGGCCAGGTCTAAGGGGAAGCCTGATTTCACCATGCTAAGTAAGTCTGTGAGAAGGATCCTTGTAAGGTCGGGGAAGGCCAAGAGGCTGCCCTCCAGTTGCTCTAGGGGGTCTTTCTGAATATAGGATCATCCAGATTAGGCGTTTCAGATAAGTAGGAGTAAATGTCCATTATCTTCTTTTGAAAGAAGTGTGCCAGGTTGTTACTGTGCTCCACAGAGGCTTCTGGAGTAGAGCTGGTTGGTTTGGGCTCCATGATAGCTCTAAGGATCTGAAAGATCTCTTTGGGGGAGTTGAAGGAGTTTTCGACCTTTGCAGCGTAACAAGAGGCATGGGATGTTTTGATTTCTGCGTGCTAGTTTCTGATAGCTTTCCTATATTCGGATTTGCTAGCCTCATCATAGGACTTCCTCCAGTTCCTCTCTAGACGCTTGCACTTTTTTTAAGGCCATTAGGCAGGAATTAAACCAGGCAGATTTATTACCTTGCTGGGCACTCTTTTCAATCTTGCCGGTAAGAGCATTGTAGGGTGTGGGGAGGGACTGGCTGTACACTGAGACCTCTGTCTTGGGCGACGGGTGTGCATGGTAGGGTTTGGGGAGGAATTTGCCTTCCCACTAAGACCCCCTCCCCAGGGTGACGGGTGTGCGGAGTAGGGTGTGGGAAAAGACTTACCTATATGCTGACACCTCTCTCTTTTATGACGGATGAACATAGTTGGGTGTGGTGAGGGATACAGCATCTCCGCTGAGCCCCCTCTCCAGCGTGACGGGTGGCATTGTAGGGTGTGTGGAGGGACTAGCCTCTCTGAGACCTCTGTCTTGGATGACGGGTGTGTGTAGTAGGGTATGGAGAGGGGCTTGTCTCTCTGCTGGGACCTCTCTCTGATGACAGGTGTAGATAGTAGGGTGTGGGGAGGAACTGCCCTCTCCCATTTTTCTTTTTCACTAACCAGAGACAGTAATTTCAGATCCTAACATTGGCAGGATGTTCCAGATAAAAAAACAAAAAAACACATAACATACAATACAGAAATCAAAGTGCATGGCATCTGTTGTCCTTGTCCGAGATTATATATTGGGAGTACTATCTTCCCAGCAAAAAAACGAATTCTGGAAAAACATCAGGGCAATCAATAATGAGGACATGAATATGGTACCGCAAACACTTTAAAGATTGCCATGACAGTGAGTTGAATAAAATGGAATTTTTGGTATTGATCATGTTCTTTAGCTTACTAGAGGGGGATATAGGACCCTCACATTACATAGACTGGAATCACGCTTCATAATTGATATTAACACTATGGCACCTTTTGGAATGAACTGTGATGAGGAATTTTCAGTACATCCATGAATGAATTCTGAAAATCTGCCTAATTTTTTGAAACCCAAGTGTGTGATTTCTATATTCCATGCAAAATGTGATTTTAACACTCACTATCACTTTTTTGTAAACGTTTCATATCTTGCATTTTTATGGTGACAAGGCAGATGAAATACAATGGCTCCTTTTCTCATTTTTTATTTGTTGAAGGAACAATGAAGATGATTTGAAACCATGATACAAAGTTGCAAACTTGTCCTTGACTCCTCAAGCTTTGCTTTGGAACTGAAAACTGTGAATACCAAAGCGAGCACTATGATGGGGCTATGAACAGCATTAAAGAAATGGGGCCACTAGAGCCATGACTTAGGTTAAATGCAGATAGCAAACCATTTGTTTTGAGTCTGCTAAAGCCAGGATTGCATTAATTTAGTAGTATACTACAGAACTGTTATCTTAAATTTTCAAAGATATAATTATTGGAGAGTCAGGTGGCTACAATTTATTCATCTAGGAAATGCAGTATGATTGGGATAATCACAAGAATAAGTTTGTTATTCTTATTTTGTAATTATTATATGACCTACATAACAGCCCCATGTGTGAGAAATCCTGGAATTCAATTGAGCATTGTACACTCCTTCTTAAGCAGACGAGGCTCAATGGTGTAAATTATTTTGTAGTCGATCCATGTCATTTGTGGAATTTGGTTGTTTTTTGTGCTAGATGTGTTTCACAGTCCGTTCTCACTTTTATGTAAATGCCCTTATTTGTGGGAGAGGTGCCGTGTGATCAAGATATTTCTAGGTCGAAACGTGTCATGTCCTCTTGTATGGGCCCATAGAGAAGCAAATAAACATCAGCAACGATGGAGTGCCGTGCTTGTGTTTCTTTCTCAGAATTTGAGACGTTTCTTTGCTGATGTATTTATCACCCAGTGACGCTTGCCACTAGGTAGTTATAGATGGGTCAGTGTTTCCATAGGAACAGGTCATGAGTGATGTAATATGTGAGGTCAAAAGCAGTGCGTGACGGGGCGCAAGTTATAGTTATTTCTGCTAACTATAACTGGTAAATTTCTGTGATTTTTTAGTTCAAACCAATAATGTTGTCACTGACATATTCACCTAACTATAACATTACTTTGACCTTTGGTTTATTTTTTTCAGTCAAAAAAATAAAATTATATATATATATATATATATAAACACACACACACACATATGTGTTATTGGCCACTGGACCATATTTATTTTCACTGGCATAATGGCATATTTACATGTCATTTAGAGTAACTGTACAAAGAAACACATATTCACACATGTAATCCAATAGTGCAAAGGTCACATCCCATGTTATTGAAATGGTACATTTTAATTGATGTGAGAGAATGCGAACTATTGTCTCACAGATTTTACGTTAATGATTCTGCTGCCTGAAACACAAGGGTGCGAAACCTGGTCTAGTGGAATCATTGCCATTCCTGTCATCTGACAGATGGCTGGGTTACATGAGACCACTCAGAGCATGCTGAATCCTTACTCAGGACCACCCACACCATGACACCTGGAGTAAAAGTGCTCCTGACGTGGTCCATAATGAGACGTGACCTAGACCTGAAAACTAGCAAAGGAAATGGGGGTTAAGGTTTGGCAACTGGTCTCATTCGGATGGTCTTAGGGTTAGCAGTAAGGGCATGGAAAACACACTAGTTCAAGTCAGGTGAGCCATCCAGACATTGAAGGAGTCGGTAGCAGTCCAAACCAAGGTCACGCAAGGTGAGGAGCTTGGAGGTGGAAGCAAACAGGGTGAAGCCGGTCAAGCGCTCTTTACTAGTAGGAGCTGGCAAGGCAGGCAAACAGGATACACTCAGTTCAGCAGTCCGGATGTTATAGGAGCAGGCATAGACAAACAAGCAAGGTCATGCCAGGTGAAGAGTCTGGAGGCTGTAAGGCGGGGGCAGGCTGTGCTGGCAGGGTTAAACAAGGTGAGCAGGTTGCTGCAAAACGGATCAAGGCACATGGACAAAAATAGGCACCACTGAAGCAGTTGTGGTTCTGTTTGTCTGCAGGGCGCTGCTGTTATATGTCACAGGCATGTACTGCTCTTCCTGGTTTGCATTGCAATAGATGTTGGCACGAAGGATGGAGACCACTTGGGAGGAAGTGCAGGGGTATTTGGGTAGTGTAGTCCAGTTGGGTCTTGCAGAGCAGCTCTCTCCTGTCCTTCCTCACCAATCCACTTCTGTAAGAGTCATAGGTCCCACTCAGAGCCTGAGAGTGCTGAAAAACAGGAAAACATACTAATCACCCTTGATCATCCACATGGGCCTGTCAAAGTCCTGGTCCATATCATTGAATACTAATTGCTTCCTAGTCATACAACTTGCTATTAGAGGTTTATATCCTGCACAAAATGTCACAGAGCACCCCGTTCGGATCTCCGAGATAGGACTGGGGTTCCAGATTTTGAGTCTATCTTGTCCTTTTTCTTTCTGCCGCTGCTTGAAGGACCAGAGGATCAACAGGCCTGTTTGCTCCTTATGTGCACGATTGTTTGGACACTGTTGGGCCCTGTGACATCTGGTCCATAATTACAATTTTTCACTGATTCAATAAGATATGGCCAGCCAGCAGGACATTTGTGTGATCAGATGGCAGGCAATAGTTTCAAAAACCATTCCAATATGGCTACCAGACGTGCACGTTGCATTCTTTGGAATCAAAAAGGCTTGCAGTAACTCAATGTGATGTCACACAACGTGTTTGTACAGGAGCTATAATGGAATGGTTTCAAATCTATGACTCTGAAGTCAGTGCTGCAGTTAAAGCAGCCGAAACCTCCTTGGAGGTTGTGGCAGTGCCGCACAAACAGTATGGAGGGGATGGGTGATAGCGTGGAAGGGCACACTGGAGTGACACTATGCATGCAGCACCTTCTGGGTTGCCATGAAACTGTAGACAGGAGCACCATCTCCTTCGACGTTTGTTAATTCCAATGCCTGAAATGGACTAATGAAATATCATCTCATCAGAATCTAACCCATAAAAAATTAACACATCTGCAAAAAGCTCTGGGCTGGTTCTAAACGTGCCCCCAAAACCAATGTCTGAAGGAGGCTCACACAAACAAGCTAATGACTTAAGGGGGTTGATCCACAGTCCTTTTCTGTGTGTTGTGTGTTTGGTGAATTGAAATCTTCTCAAATAGCTACAGCTGCCTGAAACCAGACCTATAAAGAGGACCTCTCGATCTTGTCCTTCTCAGCCATAAATCACTTGAAAGGAAATATTTAGGATGCAGTTTATCCTTTCCTTTCCCATTGTGTGATGGCTGGATTCAGTGTGCAGCATCACACTATCAAGCCAGATATGGACTCTGTGCTATCCCACCTTGTCGGGTCTAGCCTACAGATTGATTTAGCTGCGCGCTATTTAATACCTATTGCTTCTCATATCGTAAAATATATAGATATAGTGGGCTTTAGGTCAGTCTCTTGCTCTCGTTTTAATGGCTTTCTTGTCTACCTCATGTCCCTACTTCTTACTAGATGGCTTTCCTCCATTTTTCTTTGTTTGTACTACCGATGGAGCACTATTTCCTAACTATGCTCTGATTCGATGACTTGTATCCCTCCACTGCTTCCGTTCAATGAATTGGTTATTTTTAGGGCGCATCCTACCAGACAGCGCAGCTAAAGACATCTTGGGGACATTCAGAAAGTTGACCTAGCAATGCGTTCAGCCTGTTGCTTGCCATTGGCTTTGTGGTTTGTAACTTGCGTGTTCTTGCTTTCCATTTGCTTGCTTTATTTGTTTTAGGCTGTCCAGCTTGAGTTTGTACCTTCCCTTGCCCAAACCTTATTTCCAATATCCTTCTAAGTGCTCCCTTTCTGTAAACAGACCTGTAAATCTCGTTCGTATTTCATCACATTTGATATACATTCTAAGATCGAGGTCAAATGTCAGGCACTGTCTTTCAAGGATGCTTGCTTACTTTTCTTTCTCTGACTTGTGAGAGGATTTATGTGACAATCTTGCTGGATACTGGGGATGGGAAAGAGTTTTTTCCTATCACACGACAACATTTAAATGAACTGTGAGTATTTCAGAATATATCAGAATTAGGAACACAAATGGAGCACATTTTTTGTTATTTCTGAAGTGTGTTAAAAACAAATACTTTAATATGATCAAAACAAATCATTACATTAGGTGATGCAATTTCCACACATTTTCGTCTGTGTGCTATATAGTTTTATTAGTAAAATTGTATGTCTGTGCAAATGTAATGGTCATTTCAATTGAAAATGTGTTGTCTGTAATGGCAGTGTGCTACCACACCATGAATACTCCACTCTTTCCCACTCCACTCTACTGTGCACCACTCCACTTTGCATCACTCCATTGCACTGCATTCTGCACCACTCCAGTCTATGCCACTGCTCTCTACGCCTCTGTACTCTAACCTGTACCACTCTACTCTATGCCAATTAACTCTTTGCCACTCTACTCTACACCACTGCACTCTACACCACTCCAGTGTAGGCCACCCCAATCTACTCTGCACAAATCCACTCAATGCCACTGTACTGTATGCCACTCTGTGACACTGAACTCTACATCACTGCACTCTATGCCCCTGCACTCTACGCCAGTCCACTGTATACCACTCTAATCTACTCTGCACCACTGCATTCTGTGCCACTGCACTCTACACCACTTTACTCTGCACCATTACACTGTATGCCACTCTATGCAACTGCACTGTACCCTGCACCACTCCACTCTACGCCACTTCACTCTACTGTGAAACAATCTACTCTATGCCACTGCAGTCTACTCCACTCTGTGCCACTCCACTCTTTGCCCCTGCACTCTACGCCATTCTACTCTAAACCACTGCACTCTATGCACACTCTACACAACTGCACTCTACTCTGCATCACTGTACCCTACTGCATTGCTCTCTATGCTACTCTACTCCACTCTACACCACTGCACTCTGACATTCTACTTTGCATCACTGGACTGTCCGCCACTCAACTCTACGCCACTCAACTCTACGCCACTCAACTCTACGCCACTCAACTCTACGCCACTCAACTCTACGCCACTCAACTCTACGCCACTCAACTCTACGCCACTCAACTCTACGCCACTCAACTCTACGCCACTCAACTCTACGCCACTCAACTCTACGCCACTCAACTCTACGCCACTCAACTCTACGCCACTCAACTCTACGCCACTCAACTCTGCACTTCTCCACTCTACGCTACTTCACTGCACTCTATGCCACTGCAATCTATGGCACTATACTCTAGTCTGCACCACTCTATGCTACTCCACTCTGCACCACTCTACACTACTGCACTCTATGCCACACAACTCTACGCTGCACTCTGTGCCACTGCACTCTATGCTACTCAACTCTACGCCACTGACCTCTGCATCACTCAACTCTACACCATTCCACTTTGCACCACTCTACGCCACTCTACTCTATTCCACTTCACTCTAAACCACTACACTCTATGGCACTATACTCTACTCTACTCTATTCTATGCTATTCCACTCTGCACCACTCTACGCCACTGCACTCTATGCCACTCGACTCTACTCTGCACTCTATGCCTCTGCACTCTATGCCACTCGACTCTACTCTGAACCACTGCCTCGCTCAACACTACACCATTCCACTTTGCACCACTCTATGCCACTCTAATCTATGCCACTGCACTCTACGCCACTCTACTCTTCTCTACGCCATTCCACTCTGCGCCACTCCACTCTGTGCCACTCCACTCTGTGTCACTGCACTCTGCAGCACTGTACTCTACTATGCGCCACTCTAATCTACGCAACTGTGTTCTACAACGTTGCAATGTATGCCACTCAATTCAATGCCACTGATCTCAATGCCACTGCACTCTATGCCACTGTACTCTGCAACACTCTATGCCAATGCACTCTACACCAGTCCACTCTACTCTTTGCCACTCCAGTGTATGCCACTCTACCCGACTCAACACTGTGCCACTTCAATACACAACACTCTCTGCCACTCCACCCTACAACACTCTACTTTTCATCATTCCACTCTATGACACTGCACGCCACTCTCCTGTACGCCACAAAATGGCTAAGCACATTGCCAATGCCAATAGGTCTTGTATAGGCGAGACCTATTGGCTTTGCCAGTGTTTGTTTCTTTTAGTGCATGTATTTTCCTGCATTTTAGCCCATGTGCTGCAACTCCCTCAAATACCCCTCTCTTCACGTTGCTTCCTACACTCCACCACATCTACTTCATTGCTTCTTCGAGCTTTTTTATTATAAAAAAAAGCCCACCTGTTCCTCTGTTGCTCCTCCACCCTGCCCCCTGTTGCTGGGTGGCATCAACTTCCTTTCCCTAACCCCCCTCCACTCCTCTGTAACTCCCCCACTCAGTGCTTTAAATGGGTTGGTACTCACTGGTGCTGAGTACCGGCACTTCTCAATTTTTTACCCTTGAGTCCTGGAACTTCTCCTTGGCCAAAGAGAGTACTGGCATTCATGGGCTAGCAAGGCAAGCTTAGTGGAATGGATTTATACAGTAGAGTAGTTGATGCTCACTAGCTGACAACAAATTAGTCTTTGTGCTACACTCTGACAATCGAATGCCAATCTACCATTGTCCTGTGCTGCTGCGAAGTAATTCAGTAGGGGCTCATTTGCATTTATTCATAGCTGCCCGGGAGTTTGGAATGGGCCTGCGTCACACGCTGATTAAAGGCAGTGGCTCCACTAAGGCCCTGTGGAGTCAATCGCACAGTAGGAGTGTGACAGGGCCTGCTGACTGCCACATCTCGTGATTGGTATACAATGTAAGTGAAGGCTACATGACGGGGTAGCAGAGTAAGCGAGCGCTTGATTCGAGTCGATGAGGTGGAATGGGGTGACAGTGAGGCACAGCGGATGGCAATCAAGGTGCATCAGAGCGAACATTAACGAATGCAAGCGTTTGTAAAAACAAATGCATTGAATGCTGTGTGTGAGTGCTTGAGTGCTACTGTGTGTGCTTGCATGCGAGAGTGTTGCATGCAGTGTCAATTTTATTGATTTTAAACAGATGAGGCTTTTGGTTAAATAGGGTGATATGCTGTTTAATTTTAAGGTTTCTTTTTAAGGAGCCCATACTATTTGCTGTTGTGCATAATGTAAAAATGGGAAATGCCTTTCATGTGCTGTGCACAGAGGTAATCTGTGCACATGCAAAATTTGAAAGATCATATTAAATGTACCCTTCTATACATATAAGGACAAAAAGAATACTCCATGTCATCATGCACATCTGCACCCCAAGAAACTCCAGATTCCATTAAATGTGCTCCTCTAGCCCCGTCCCTAGCTATCATCTCTAACCCTACCTCTTGCCCCGCCCAAAACATCACCCATAGTCTACGACTCAGGGCCTCATTTACAATAGAAGGGCGCAGCGCGGTGCCGCAAGCAATTTTGCAGCTCTGCGCTGCATCATTCTAAAAGTGCAGGAATGCACCGTATTTACAAGAATACAGTGCATTCCTATACCGACCCCTGCGCCGGTGCTAAAAATGCAGCCTAGTGGCAACACGGGCACCCTTGCTCTATATTGCAAGGGTGCCTGCATTGCGGGATGATTACTTTTGTGCAGGAAGGGACACCTTTCTGCACAAAATCAATCAATGGAGGCGATTTCCTCCTTCTGTGTGTGCTGCAGAATTTTTGCAATGCGATAGGTCTCGCATTTGCGAGACTTACAGCTATTGGCTTTGTCAACAGAAAACCGGGCGCCGTACTGAAATATAAATAGCCCTGCGCCCGTGTTGTAAAGATGAAAGAGGGCGCCCTGCTGTAACATAAAGCACGGCGCCAGTGCACATAAAAGTTATGCGCATGGCGGCACATGAAGAGGGAGCCATGATAATAAAAAAAAAAACAAATTAAAAAAAAATGCAACATGATCTCGGTCTTTCAGTGCACAGTACCCCTGCCATGTGTTCCTGCATGACACTCTTTGTTGCTGGCAGGCGGGCTGTGTGTGAGAGCTGCAGGCATGTTGTAGGAGCACGAACAAAAATAAAACAAGAGGAGGCACCAGACAGAACCTCTTTTCTGTAAATGAGAAGTAAATGCCAAAGGTGCTTGCTAGCCTGACTCCCACACTCACACTGCCCACATTTCTCCTTAAGCACTAAATCGATTTCTTTGAGCATGTTAAACTACGCTGTTGTCCGATGAAACGCTACTGCATGACCTGAGAGGTTTGCAAATATGCAAAAAATCTTTCAATCTGCACCGAAAGCTGTAATTTAACTGTCAAACGAATAATTTAGTGAAAACAGACCTTCAACTCTGCAACTGCTATTCCATGTCTTTGCATTTTGGAGTGGCGAGATTTGCCTGTAGAAAAGGACCTGAATGTTCCCTCTCTTCTACATAATGGATGGACATGGATGGTCATATCGCTGCAGTGGTTTTTACTAAACATCTAAGTCGAGTCCAACTCCATTATTTTAATTTATTGAATCATAAGGCTAAGTGGTGCATTGGAGTAATAACTGAAATAACTGAATAGGCTTGTCAGTTGCGCTCAAATTTCACAGTTGTGCCGCACTGGTTAAAAAGACAAGCGGTTGTGGGAGAGTGTGTCCTGCCTACCACAGCATGCAATTACTGAAATAACTGAATTGTTTTGTCAGTTGTGCTCAAATTTCACAGGTGTGCCGCACTGGTTAAAAAAATGCAGGCAGGAGAAAGTCATTTAAGAAAATAGTGCTCACAGACTGTAATTAAAACATCCAGAGTAACAACACATGTAACAGAGGCAGTCCTCATGGGAGGTTACAACAGGAGAAAAGGAGGTGCTAAGAAGGGACTACTAATCCGATTGACAAATCAAAAGCCACCATTTACAAAGGGCAGTAGCGGGAGCCAGTTGAAAAGATGGGCGGAGCTTAAAGTCCATACCTGATACAGCATGTCTCGAAGATACAGCATGTCTCAAAGAAACAGCGCAAGCGTTGCTTAGGCGAGACCTAAAAACGAGGAGAAATAATGATATTTCTCCTCGTTGCTCCTCCCTAACGCCACCCCTGGGGTGGCATTAGAATCTGCTGCATTCCCAGGTTTACGATTGCTCGTAAATCTGGGAATGCTTCAGATTCCATGGGTGTTGCGAGGGAACTCAAATGAATGATTTGTGGCACTCTGAACTTTGAATTTGCATTCCCGCATCATTATAGATTTGCCGCATTTGCCACATAACCCACCTTCTGCTGCATAATCTTCAGATTTTAACAGAACAATGTGTTTCCAACTCAAATGGTTCAAAATTTACTAAAAAATGCAGCAACACTTATTGCCGCGAAGTGGGAGGCCCTTTGCGATGGTTGACTGGTTACCTTTCTGTTGCTTATTGCTATATTTGGGTGTTAAACTGGTACTAATGAGGTGCAACCAATGTCTAGACAGTGTTAAGTGTAAAAATGACAAAATAATGAACTAATACTATCGCAAAATGTGCCACATTACGCTGCATAATTTGCCTTTTCTTGCTGCATAGTTCACTCGACTCTGCCGCATAATTTGGCCCTTCCCTGCTGCAGAAGTCCAGTGACCCTGACTACTGGGCCACTGTAATATACAGTTACTAGCAGCGTGAGAAGCTCGGTTTCCTAATGATTGCATAGCAAGTCCTAATACTTTTGCCACTCCCTCTCTCCTGAGGAGAGAGTTCCCTTCAGCAGTTACAGACCTCTCGCATGGCCAAAGCTTCCCCTGTCCAAATCGCTCCCTCAGTACCTCAGGCACCAGGGTGTAAAGAGAAAAGCAAGGCTATTGCCCCCCTCTCGCATCTTTTTCCCCCATGCTCTGCCAAAAGAGCTTAGGTGCCTTTTGCCTCCAGAAAAATACTCATTTGACTGTTACCCCTTACCCCCTCCTGCCCGACATGTCTGATTGATCCGTTGATGTCAAGAGACCCTACGTCTTGAAAACAGCCCAAGAAAGCACACAGGCGTAAAATCCTACATCTACTCTCTCTACTTTTTTTGCTGCCTCTGTTCTACTTTGAGTGGGGCGCCTCTCACCTGGGGAATGTTCAACGGGTCATTTTTCCCTCGGACTCTCATTTGTACTTTCCTCTGTACTCTGGCCCTGATTTTACAACTGTAGTATATTGGAAAAGGTGCCATTGCCCTAGCGTTCGAACAAAGAGTCAAAGCAGTTAAGATTGTCTCTAATGTTAGTGACCCCTGTTTAGCCCTGTCAGCCCTAGAAAGATCCAGACCTCGAAACCCTATCTCCCTACATCCCCTGCCAACTCTTTCATCTTCCCTACTTACCTACACACTGTTTAATAACTCCCCATCCGAATAGGCCTCAAGGACATTCTCGCCTCCTTTTGAGGACTCTTAAGAACCATATATCCTCAGTAAACAAGAAACTGAAGAAGAGAAGATAGGGAGGGGACTACCGACTACAGCCCCACCAGCACCACACAGATCAACACTAGGAGGACATCCAGCGTTGTCTCCTTGTGATGAAGTCCTTTTTCAGTTGCTCTGGCTACAATTTCCCCATGCCCCCAGGATCCACCAACACGTATGACTATTTGCAGGCCCAGCCGACACAGAAACCTGGATCGCTGTACACTAATACACAATCCCACTTCTGCAGTTTGCCACATGCCATGTAATTAAAGCTATTCATTTGATGACCCTTCCCTAACTACCAAACTTGCTGAATGTATCAGGAGGCCTACGAGGATTGAGGAGCAAGGACTCTCCCTTTCAAGTCACTGAATTTTGAAAGGAGCCTGGCCTTGAAAAGCACTTTCTCTGGTATTGTCCCCAAGTTTTGGAACTTTGCCTGAATATAAAGAACCCTTCCCACCTTTTTCTATTTAAGAAAAACACTAAAAACACACCTGTTTGAAGTGTGGTGCCTGGTACATGGTGCAGGGATGTTTAGCTGTGGTGCCCCCCAGGCTTCATAGTGGAGGGAGCCCTGCTAGGGGCCCCCAAAGTCACTTTCTGCCTGCCTGCCTTTTCATGGCGTGCGGACCACAATGAAAGGGCAGGCGGAAAGCGAAATTGTAATCCCGACGGCGGAGCCGAGGCTGGCTCCACTGCCATTTGTAGATTACATTTCAGACCGCCGCCCCAACTGGCTCCATGAGGCAGTCGGAAGCGGAGCGGTATTCCCCCGAAGGTTTCCCTCCTACCGCCAGTATTGTAATACGGTGGTAGGACGGAAACCTCTGATGTCGTCAGAGAGCCTATGGTGAGCTATCGGATGGCTTTCTGCCCGACATCATAAGGAGGCCCTTACTGTCTACTTTGTCTAAAAAAAGTTAAAACATTACATTAGATGTGATACATGAGTTATCATTTTGAATTTTTTTTTATTCCTTTTATTGTTAAGTTGCAATTTTTAGCAATATAGTCAAGTATAAATGCTGTCATAGTTATTGCAATGAAGCAAACATATTTGATTGTAGTTTTCAAACTCTGCATGAAATACTGTTTTCAGATTTGGGAGAATTAGATTTAATTACAGAGAAGCAGGTAAAGAATTGATTATATGTATTTTTTTTAAAGATGCTGTTTAATTCATTTCAGAAGACACTACAGAATGTTTTGCAATATTCCCATGAAAGAGAGGATTACCCTTGAAATGTATAGGGAAGAAAAATAATATGTGGAATTATAAAATGATAGTAAAGGAACATGTGTAATCTATTGTGAAACACATTGAAATTGAGTATTATTATTGAACATTATAATCGGAAAGAAAGTTCATTAATTAATATAATAGAATATATATCAATCACAAATGCAATCTGTAAACGTCAAAAAGGTGCATTGACCTTGGAAATATGAAAGGTCTGATTAAGTGTTAACTTCAACCCAGTTATATTTGCAGCACGATGTATTTATATATCTTGTTGGAAACTTTTGAGTGACTACAGCATAAATTATCAGAAACAATTGGAGGACATTGATTTTGATCCATTTCAATATACCTTGGAAAACCGAATTCCTGTATTGAACATATTTTGGCTTTTCCCATATCGAATCGTTGTTTACCATTTTGATGACCTCCTAATACGACCCTTCATAATTTTTTTTTAAACAGCCATGTGATGAGCAGATAGCTGTAGTTTTTGGATTACAGCAAGCTGTTTTCCACCTCACTGCCAATTTTCGATTATTGTTCTCTTCCCAAGTAACTTGTCCTTGCTGTTCTCCATATTAATGACAAATTAGTTTTTATTTCGAAATCCAATACGTTTCAAACTTAAAATGTGTTTTCTTTTCCTATACCAACCTCTTTTTTGACCACCTCAATATTACTAACGAGCAGCGGCCTCCTCTCTTTACATATAGAGCGATACCTGCAGGTCAGGCCTGCAGGAATGTATGTCGATACTTCGCATACCATTACTTCGCATGATTTTAGTGTGATGTTTTTACTTAGCATAAACCATTACTTCGCATGTTTTTACTTAGCATAAACCATTACTTCGCAAGTTTTAACTGCGCATGCATTTATAACGCAAATGGTTATAAATGTACTATGGTTTATGCTAATTAAAAACATCGCACTAAAATCATGCTTACACTACCTTACACTACTTAAACATCACTACACTACCCGAAACCCTAATACACTACCCCCTACACGACCTTCCCCTTTCCCCCTGCCTGGACCCTACACTCTAACACTACACTTCACCACCCCCCGACACTACCCTAAACCGTATAACACTACACTACACTACACAAACACCACACTACTACCCTAAACCCTAAAACACTACTCTCTGCACGACCCTCACCCTTCCCCAGTCTGCTCCCTACACTACAACACTACCCTGCACGACACCCCAACACTACCCTAAAACACTACCCTACACTACACAAACACCACAACACTACCCTAAACCCTAAAACACTACCCCCTGCACAACCCTACCCCGACCCCCAGTCCTGTTCCTACACCCAAACACTACCCTGCGCTACACCCCGACACTACCCTAAACCCTAATACATTACCCTACACTACACTAACACCACAACACTATCCTAAACCCTAAAACACTACCCCCAGCACGACCCTGCCCCTACCCCAGTCCCTTCCCTACACTGAAACACTACCCTGCACGACCCCCGACACTACCCTAAACCCTAAAACACTACCCTACACTACACATACACCACATCACTACCCTAAACCCTAAAACACTAGCCCCAGCACGACCCTACACTACTCAAACACAACCCTACAACCTAAAAGACTACCCCTGCACGACACAAAAAAACTACACTTACCTCTCTCTCCTCCGTGGTTTCTCTCTTCTCCTGCTTCCAGCGGCTTTCAGCGACGTCAGATCTGCACGTCGTTGTTTGGAAACGGAAGCTCCTTCCAAACAACGATGTGGATAGCGCATACCATTACAACGCATGCGTTGTAACAACGCTTGCGATGTAACAACTTGCGTACTAATGGTACGCGTTGTAACATAATGGTATGCGCACTAGCAGCCGCGCACTAAAGGCTGTTTACCGGCCTGCAGTGCTGGTCTTGTCTTTGCTAAGGCACCTGTTGGTCATGAGCTATTGTAGGGTTGGCGAGGGGCATACATGCCAACAGTTTAGAAGGGAAAAGTGGGAGATAAAAATTAAAAAAAATCGGGAGAATGTATTTCCCTCATTGACTTCTATTGAAGAGGGGGGGGGGGGGGCAATTCAGGCGGGAGACAGACAAAATAAAAATCCTTTTGGCTTTAAAAATCGGGATTCTCCGCCGAAATCGGGTCTATTGGCTGGTATGGAAAGGCCAAGAACATAGAGTGACGGTAGCGAACGAGGAAGGAAGGAAAACAACGAACTAGAAGTGAACAGTGTTGTGTAATTTAAATGTGACCACTTAACACAACCACACACACACGTGCGCGTTCTTTAGCATGGCGTCTTGCCGATAGCCCTATTATTTGGTGGAGGGGAAAGAGCTATATAGTGTGAACTGGACCCGAAGGTATCAGAGGACCAGTTGCGTTACAGACTGGAGGGAACATTCATGTTGTTAGGCACGGAGAGATTAAGTGATTTTCCTAGAATTACAGGATGTTGAGCTTCCCTGCTAAGACTCGAACCCGGTTCACCAGCTTAGAGGTCGACCGCTCTGGCCGTTTGGCCACATCCTATTTGGGAAGCCTATCCTCTGTGTATCGAAAGTATATCGTAATAATGCCTGCTAAGTGCTGGATTGTAATACTCACAAACTGTAACACCAGTCTATCAACAAATAATAGTAAAATGCGGTTATTATTTTAAAAAAAGGATTTTGACTGATATGTGCTTAATGTAAACGTCAATGGCTGTGGGTGTTCTGCCACACATTTCATCACGACGCATGACTTCCTGTTGTTAAAATGCTGTTGCGCTGTGCTTGCCTCGCTGCGGGAGTGTGAGGCTCACTGGGACGGCGTGGAGGGCTCATTTCCTTGTTTGTGTCTGCAAACTCCCGTGACTGCCCTTCAGGCCGTGCGCGTCATCATGGGAGGTGTAGGAGGGGCCCTCTAATGCCGCGGAGACCTGTGTTGTAATCTGCAGGTTCAAGCTGGAATTCTCATGATAGCATTAACGGTCAACGTGCCTGCTGCGCAGCACTGCCGCTTGCCGCTGGGTCACGTGTGAGTGCCACCAAGAAAGCTCCACGCGCTCACGTGTTTCTACAGGCGACCCATGAGTAACCTGCAGTTCATTAGTTTCAATCTGGGTAAAGTAGCTCAGTGGGGAAGAACACATGCTGGTGGAGAGTTACGGTAGGAAAAAAAGGATGGATTGACTCTCGCCTTTACACAAGACGTCCTTTTGTGCTCACTGAGGGATCCCTCAATGGTCAGCAGATTCGGGCGAAGTGAGTGAACCATTGCTGTATTATAGATCACCCTGTCACTTCCAGCGCAAAAGTTTGAATCCAAGACAAACTTCAACATTCATTATTCTTCTCGACTGCCTGATCCAAATAGGCATCGCAGACAGGGCCCTTGAGTCAGTGCTTAATTTGTGCCGGTGGCAGTGCTTGAAATGGATCTATAAAAGTGCAGGTACTGACTATTACAGAAAACAGCTACTGAAAAGTGCAGGTACTCTCCCACAAAATGTAGTGCACCCCTGCCAATAAGTGCAAAGGAAAAAAAGTCGCAAACTGCAAAAACCTCGTTTTTACGGAACACGTCTCTAGTAAAATAACCCCCAGTGTTCCCCTTTTTCTTCTGGTCGGTTACCATCATGGGTTGTATCTCAAGGTTCGTGCAAGGGATGTCGGTGCACAAAAAATGCCAGGAGCAGCGAAAGTGGAAAGTCACATCAGCTGTTTGTGCAAGCAGCTCTTCCCCCATATCAGAAACGGATTACTTCAGTTGTATTCAGCAGGAGTTTGCAACCAGCTGCTGCCCAATTTGGTTTTTTGGTCAGACAGTGCTCTGAATTCAGTTCAAATTGCAGATGTTTTTAGCAATAATTTGGTGTCCTTGCATTATTAGGCCGTCTAAGCGTTTGAAGGGAAGGCCAAGCACACTTTAAACATTTCTGGTGGGAGGAATGATGGACGTGGAACATTGGCTGGAATGATTTAGCAAGAATTGGCAAAGTCAGTAGGTCTAGCTTTGGCTGCCAGCCTTTTTGCTTTGCTAGTTTGTATTGTTTTGTTTTGCTTTTAGCAAAACGTTATTGTTGGGAAGCTGTCGGTCTCTCGTCAATATAAATAAAAAGTGTTAGCTAAAAGCAAAAATATTTTTTGGTCTAAAAAAGCACACATTTCAATAGTAGTACCAGGCACTGAGAGGAACTACTTTCTTTGTGGATGTGCTGTTTGTGAATGAGCAGAATGCCGTCACTCACAGTGAAGTTAGCCAATGGCTGAAGTGGACTGACCCACTGCCAGGCTGTATACTGTAGTGAGAGAAAGAAAAATGTGAATGAGAAAACTGCAGATCAATGGATGAAAAGGGAGGGCTGAACATCTACATAAAGTAAGTATATTATACATGCAGTTTTCGTAAAATTAAAATGTCTTGGTTAATGCCAGATCTAAAAATGCTTTCATCTTCTCAATAAGAGTTCCAAATGATGTAGGGTTTCATCTGTGGCCCTCACTTGGCAATATCAACCTGCCCACCAGGATTGAATCATCTATGTTGTCAAAAGCTGCAGACAGATCTGTTAGAAGCAAAATGTCTTTCACAAACAAACATCCACATTCTCTCATGCTCAATGAAAATCAATGTGGTTTCTTGGCCTCGTCTAGAGTGGAAGGATCAAAGGATTCTAACAAGCCCTCTATTTGGCACATTACTGTTTTTTAGTGCCTTCTGCTTAGTAATGCAATATATGTTATAATATTTTCATTTTTAAAGTTTTTATTTGTACTTAGTTTATAAAACCATATAACCAGTTCACGTTAACCTTTGTGCATGTGAATTAATCTAAAAATCGCAGTGTGCAAATAATTTTTTATTGTATGTATGTATGTTTGTGGTATTTGTATAGTGCAAATCTACCAAAGCAATTCATGGAACACGACCGCTTTTCATCAGGAATAAAATCATCAAATAGATTCAACAAAGGAACCTCTGCTTCAGATTGGTACCTCGCCTCAAAATCCAACCATACACAAAAAAAACACAGGTGGCACATCTTTCTCTGTTCAAGCAGCCAAACTATGGAATTCATTACCCCCAAACATAAGATCCACAGATACCTATCATATCTTCAGAAGACTACTCAAGAGTTGGCTCTTTCCTACTTAACCACCGTACTCAAACATGAATGTACAGCATATCCCTGTTTATATAAACATTTGATTTGATTATATGTATGTATCTACATATGTGTATTTCTTGATATAAATATGTACTTATGTATCTATATATTTATTGCTTTACTCCTACTGTAAAAAGCTTTGACTCTCTCCAATGCACTACCCTATATCTCACCCTATACCTCTCTCAATATATCCTCTACATCCATTCTCTGACTCATCCCAAACCTTATTCTACTACTACGATCTCCAAAATAACCCTTTCTAGACTTTTCCCTCCTCTATCCCTACTTGGATTACCCCAATTCTAATTTTAATATTATGATCTCCCAAGCAAGCCTTCTAAATTCTTCCCTCACTTATCCCTCCTCTGACTCATCCCAAAACTAATTTTACTACTATGATCTCCCTAATCGATTTCTAGAGATTCTTCCCTCCCTCTCTCCTTATACTTGTGCCAAATCTCATCTTACTACGATGATCTCCCAATAAAGATTTTCTAGACTCTTCCCTCTTCTATTCCCCATTATCATTTTCAATCCAACTAACAGACTCCCTTGTCCACCGCTCAAATTTCCATTACTAATCCACCACTAATCCTTTTTGGGTTCCGGAGTAGTGTGCTACTCACTGAAAAGTGCTTTGATGCCTCGTCAGGGGTAGTAAGCGCTATATAAATACAATTACAATACAATACCCAAAAGGCAACAGAGCACTTATTACAATAAGTATCAATATAAAACATTCAATACACATCTTTCATCTATTTACTCTTTCCACACTCATTCCAAACACATGTAGATATAAAGTCATTATGTGCAATAATTTCTATCTTTCATATTACCACTTAGTAATGCTAGTACATCTAGTCTCTATAACACATACTTTCTTATGGCATGTGACAGCCCCTAAAGCAGGTAAGGTGAAACTGTGCATAGTTGAATTCGTTTGCATATATCATGTAAGAAGATTTCTCTGACAGTGATGCTCTATCTGCATCTACTGCACATGATGTAATATAGGTACATTTGGCCAGTTTAATTATAGAACTGGGGAAGAGTATCGTAGGAGGAAGTTTCATTCAAACCCCAAAAATCTAAAGCTTCCTAAAACACTGAAAGATCACACCATTCAATTTCTTTCTGCCACATACGCATTCCCCCCACAAGAGCGGCAACAAGTTATCAAAAGATGGCAGAGATCCCTGATGTTGTCGGCAGCTCGCTCCCTCCCCAGAACCTGATTTCATAGTGCATTCGAGATGGACATCTTCATATGGCAACATGCTTCTCTGCTCTAGTAATCAATGCCATACTTGGCCCAACTTATGATAAAACTCTTGCCCAACTTCAGCTATCCATACAGCAGCTTCATATGTCAGTAAAGGAAGAGACTTTGTTAGGTATGCCTTTCTAAAAGTGAACGCCCCCATACTGCTTGCTAGATCCTGTTAAGCCCACTGTTACTGCTGGAACACTATGTTCCTTAGCAGCACCCAATGGATGCCAGGTTAAGTAGGCAGCAGACCTGTTGATCCCTCATACCACCTCCCTTGCTTAAAAAATAGACAAACAACTCTCATATGTGGCTATGCCTAGGGATGTATTTATTATGGAGGAACTTAAAATTATTTCCAGAAATCAACAATTCACCACTCCACAAACAACAATCCAGCTATCAGGGACCTGGCACATCTAAGGCCGTGGTTTTCACAACATATCCCCAGACAGCAAAGGTCCTTAACACAGGGTCTACTCTCCACGCCACCTAGGCAAGATGCATCCACCTTAAGTATCTCCCTGCACTGTGTGACAGTCACCAGTACAGATACTAGACAAGCTCTGACAGGCACTTCAAACCATTCCTCTCCTCAACACAAACTATTCCTCTTGGAAACAAAAGCCACATGGGTTATAAGGCTTTACTGATCAAGACCTGCAAAGGAAAAAACAAATAACAAGATAAAATCTCACCTCTCCCTCGTATCTGCTTCTCTTGCTCATTATACCAGCGGTGAGGGAAAGAAACATAAAGGAAACAAAATTTCCTGTGACCAGTGCTTACATACAGTGACTATGATTTTAAAGGGAGAGTAGTGACAGGCAGAGTCTTCCATAGTAAACACCCCTTTCTAACCTGTGAGCACTGGAAATCAACCTTAAGACTTCTGGCTCAGTGTGAAGATCCGGAAGCTGCCCCTAGGACCATAATTGGACCTCCCACATGGCCCATTGTCCAGTGCCCCCAAGTATTGCTGGTGTCTGCTGCCTAATGTCACATCCTTCCAGTTGGCAAGCCTGCTTCTGTTACAATTAAACAGGATTCTCAGGTAATCTAATCTGTCAACTACTACCAGTCGATATGTTACCAGGCACTATCTATGCTTAGATCTACCAGATTCAAAGTGCACATCCCTAATTTTATTTATGTTCCTAGATAGATTGTTCTGTAAGGCAATGTTCTTCAGATTTTCCAGCCATTGCCAGAGCCCAATGGGTGTGAAGCTGAGGTGCCACAGGTCATTGGCAAAATGAAGGCATGATAGCAGGCTGCACCCCAAACTAGTCAGGAAATAGTCTGATTAAGAAGGGAGAAAAAAATGTAAAATAGTGCAAGTTTAAGTGGAGGATCTTCACGGGAACAAGATAGGGAACAACCTAGCACATCTAGATTACAAAAAGCAAGGTCTATACAATGTTTGTACAAAGTAGATCATTTTTAGGAGATGGTCCAGAAATAAAATTACAAGGAAAAAGAACATAGAATGGGAATAAAGGTCTAAGAAAACTTGATTGTAAACTTCGAACATATCGACTGAATGCCATAGAACATAGACCATTACAATTTGAAATAAGTTACATAAGAAAAAATGTAATAACTTGATTGGATCCCAAATTAGAACTTTTAATTGGATTCAGAGGATGCCCCAATGATATTTGTTTTGCACAAAAGGAAAAGTTATGATAAAAAAGAAAATAAGCATCTGGAAAGGTTTAGACCAAAACAACTGGCTAATAGGACATGGATTATTTAGAAATAAACTAACAAAAGTGGAGTGATTCTGGATGCTACATAATATAAAACTAAAATGGAATAGCACTTATAAATGGAGCATATGTATTTGAGACTGGCCCACCTCAGAATCAGGGGTATTGATATAAAACTCTATATATTATGCGCTTGATCAAAATGGCTACTGAATTATGAAAGGATTCTTAATACAAATGAAAGCCTTGTTTCCAATCCTATCTCATCTACAAAAAACACAAACATTAGTTCCCCCTTTCAAGCCAAAAGTGTCAGTAACTAATACTGTTGATTAACATCTGGAAATATGTTTTGATTTCTTTAGCAAACAGTAGTCAGGACGATTGTTCATACATTCAGGATACTAAGCATTATTAAATAAATTGTAGACAACAAATTAAGGGAAACATTGATTTATCTGTATGATGAATACATCAAGCCTCTATCCAACTATATGGCACCAATATGGCTTATAGGTGATTGAAGAATGATGCTTGAGAAGTAAGAGACATGGAGTGTTTAGTTCTCAAATTTTGAAAATTGTCCTCATGTATAATTATTCTCAGTAGAAACAAGAATTCTTCCTTCAAATGTCATGAATCTCTATGTGCTCATCTGTTGCACCTTCATGTGCAAACCTCTATATGGCAATTTCTGGAGAATGAACAGTGAAAAGCCAATCTGACATTGTATATAAGGTACACAACAGTACCTTTATGTTAGGGTCTGCATCAATCACCTGATTGGAGCATAATTTGACACAATTAAACAAGCAATGTTAATGACATATTATCTGAAGTGTTAGATATAATAATAATATAAAAAATAATACTTGGTATACCAGCAGCTATAAACAAAATCGACTCATAAGAACAATTTATTATATTTTCAGAGCTTCTGCCCTGAGGCAATTGTTTCTCTGGGTCTTATTGTGAACAAAGCTATACATCTAGGTATATACCTAAAGGAAACTAGAAAACCTATCTCAGTTAAATTCAACAGATAGCTGGGCAGAGGTTAAACAATTTCTAGACCACAGTCAGCAGCTGCCACCTTCTATCAGTGACAGAGTAGATTGAAATTGCAATTCTGCCACAATTCTTATTTCTATTTCAAAAACTGGCACTGTATAGTCCAAACAGATTTTTCAAGCAGCTCGAATTACAGTTGGACAACATTATATGGCATCACAAAGTACCAAGAATTTCAATAAAAATGCTACCTGGAAAAATAAAAATAGCAAGGGAGCCCCATTTTGACATAAAAAAGTATTACTGTGCAGCACAACTTCAAGACATTGAATTCTTATTTGCTCTGGAAAGATTTTATCCTGCATAGTTTTAATTTTGTATAGATTCTGTTTGCCCAGAGTCCCAAAGCAGCTTCCTCACTAACTTCAACAGGTCAAAATATTTCAAGACAGTAAGATTTTAACTCCTAACACACATGTGGCATGATAAACAAACATTTTTGAAGTTCCCTTACGTTGCTCATGTTGGGAAACCATGACTTGTCACCTTTGGAGTGCCCTGCACTTCTAGATTTTGGGATAAGATCAATTGCCATACGGATATTCTCAATGATACTGGGATGGTATGAAAATTCAACGAATTACAGCAAGATATATATAACAGCTTCACTTTCATATTATATTATCCGCCAAATCATATTACGATTAGGAAGCAAATACTAGACAGCATTGGCTCTTCAACACATAAGCGAGAATTAGTTATTATACTTCTCAGAAAACCAGAGGCCTATTATTTCTCAATTTGTAAAGCAAATTACTCCTAGGTAAAAGTTGCTGGGTAGTTGAATTGACAAACTAAAGGGTACACAGTGACCTAGTACTTGCTGGCGAGGACTGACTGAGCGCCATATCCTTCCAGTACAGAACTACCATAAATTCAAAAATTGACGCCAACACTACTCAAGATCCACCAAGCCTACTGTATGCCCATGAAGGTAATTTTAATGTACCTGCAATTTGATCATGGACGTCCAAGATGTGCAGAGACGAATGCAATTCATGGCCACCTTTTTCATAGATGAAATAATGCAGTAGGTCATTGGCGTCTATTTTTTGACTTTTATGTCTTCAATTCTTGCTGCAGTTGTGAAAACGAGCAAAACACAGAATTCTGAGATGAATGCTGGGCACATAAACTCTGCGGTAGGAGCTCAAATACTTCTTTACCTGGCAACTGCGATTGCCAAATTGTCAAATAGGTAAACAATGGAAAAGCTCAGTGGCTCAAGATTTTAGCAGATGAATGGGTCAATTCAAATAATATGGAGCTTGTAGTTGCAATAAAAAATCAGAGCAAAGAAATAAATATCTAGGTTGGATATCGGGGGGTAGATTAATTAAAAACAATAATTTTGCATGAGAAAAATATTTACTTTTCTCATTAAATGAATGTTAACTTCTTTTACTAAATACCTTTTTATTGAATATCTCTTTCTTTGAAATTGTAGATGCACGTAGTTCTACACATCATCACCAAGGCTAAATTGACAAACTGCAGCTGCTGCACTTAATCCTTGTCAGACTGAGCTGTTACTAAATCTTTTCTATCTGTAATATTTCAGCACTACCTTTTTTCAAGAGTCTGTTTAGGGGCATCTTTGCATCTAGTTCTGTTTTGTATATCCAACTTGGTGGCTGCGGAAGACAAGTGCAACCCAATTATTAGTTCTGAGTGGATGTCTTATGACTAGACCTATTCTAAAGGGGTTATGGTACAATGTGTTTCCAAAAGCAGATTTCAGGTAGCTGATGTCTATAAGAACACAGCTAGAAAAATAGGAAACAGACTTAAAAGATGTGATTTCCTTGTTTTGCAAGAGGGCATACTCTAAAGAGGTTCAGCAAAAATGTGTTCTGAGGATTACCTAAGTGAAAATGTACAACTTGCTGAAATACAGAGAAAAATCATCAAGTGTACATTCACAACAGAGTAATGTGATGAAATGTATAGTTAATCACAAGTGCAGATGTATTTCTGCAGATACCGTTAATAGTACATCTGGGCTGACCTAACGGAAAATGCATGATTCTGAAATCATTGCCCTGGGTAACAGCAAAGGCAAAACTCATTAACGAAAAATGAATCAGATTGGAACGTTTCCTTCTTTAAACTATGCTAATTGTTTTTGTATTGTCAAAGGAGATGCAATAACTCACGTTTATTGAAGAAAGAGAATCAAGCTACATGAGTATAATTCATATTATGCACTGTAATTGTGTGAATGCAACTTTATGTGTGTGCAAACATGTTTATGTAGGCATGATAGAAGGTGGTAAACAATAGGCAGAACGAGCACCAATCAAATATTTATCAACTACTTAAGACCACTGGAGTAGGTGGGTGGATGGCAAAGAAAATGAAAGAAATACTTCAGAAATAAGTATTGGGTATTGCATATCTAATTTTTGCAGTTAAAATAAAGTATGACTATCCACAGAATATTCTTATTTACAGCATCCGATGTGCAGTGTTTCAAGTTAATGATGTTGCATTTTGTTAAAAAGCGAACTGTTGCAGAAACATATTTGAGTGGTGAATTCTGGACTTTACAGTGTTTGAAAATGTAATTTTGGAATTATATAAACATATAAAGGGTGGGTAAGGTTATTCATGAGACCCCCTCACAAACATAAAGTTTGTTTTACTTTTCAAAACTTTAATAACCTTTCGTGCTCTGATTGAAGTTTCTAAACAGAAATGCATTGAGAATGGATTTATAAAAGCATGGATTCATGAAATAAATATTTGTTGACTGGAATACTGATATTTAATGGCTGAATGGATACATGCTATTTAATGCGATGGATTAATCACACATGGAAATAATCAAATGAGACAACTATGACAAAATTGATTGAATATATAGGTTCAAAATGAAAGAAAAGTTGGCTGGATTTAGTCCCACAAAGGTGCGAGTTCCTAACCATTGGGGAAGCTGGTGCAAAAACAGTATTCTGATTGTTCCCAGTGCCCCTAAGCAAAACCCTAGTCTAAAACACTTTTCCACTCTCCTGGATAATATGCTTCATATATTACTAATTATGTTGTAGGGCCATTGGTTTTGGATATTTATTTATGTTTTAACCTCTGTTTCCATGCCCTTATGCTGTTAACTTTATGATGCCTATCCAGCATGGTTGACCTCCCTCATGGTTCTGTGCCGATACTCTTTGCTCATAAGCCTAACTTTGTGGTTGAACAAATTCAGATTAGAATTACTGCTATGAGGTTCACATTTTTGCCTAGTATTACCTTCAATTGTTCAGTTTAATATGGAAAGTTCATGTCACTGGGACACAACACAGTTTCCTTCATAGATCCTTCTAAAAAGCACAACTCCACACCACAATTCAGGTAAGGACTCAATATTGAGGTCTCTGCTCGGTACTGCAACTGGGCACCATACAATTCGGTTGGCTCCCTCTGTTGCATCCAATCAATTTATTTTTAGATAGTTTTACGACAGAATATCAAGTACACAAATATAACGGAAAGCCCCTTTTAAGTCATATGGGCTGTTCCTTCAGCAAAGAGAGTAGTACTAATGAAAAACACACTGGAAATGTACTAAATGCTACTCCAATTGATGTTATGGCAGAGAAAGAAAAATGAATACCAGAATAGAAAATATCAGAGGACACAAGCACCCGTCTCCCCCAAATACAACTGTGGTGCAAGTAATAAATGGCAGACAAGACTTAAAAGAAGCCCGTACCAGTATAGCAAGATGAGCACTGAAAGCCCCAAGAACTTTCCAAGATATATACATGCCAGACAACCTTAAACTAACAAATACTAACCAAGAATTTATACAATATGAAAATGAAAATATTGAAAAGCAAATAATTATTTTTCTACAACTGACAACGTGCTAACTCACAAAGGGGCATATTTACAATAAAGTAGCGAAGCGTGTCGTTAAGCCAAGAAGGCTACATAGGCTAATGACAGGCTTCTTCACTTAAGAAACGCAGGGCTTCACCATATTTGCTAGAATATGGTGCAGCCCTGCGTTTCCCCCTGCGCTGGCGCTAACTTTAGCTGCCTAGCACCAACGCAGGCACCCTTGCACCATAGTGCAAGGGTGCCTGTGTTGAGGGGAATATTGTTTATGTGCAGGAAGGTCCCCCTTCCTGCATATAAACAATCCTGCAATGCTGTTTTGTAACTTCTATGTGTGCTGCTTAATGCAGCACACATAGAAGTTGCAAAACAGCATTTTTTTTAAAATGATTGTTTATGTGCAGGAAGGGGGACCTTCCTGCACATAAACAATCATAGGCGATTTGCTGTTTCTATGTGCGCTGCACAAGGCAGCACATATGGAAACAGCAAAAACGAGGAGAAATAAAGCATTTCTCCTAGTTTCGCCTGTTTAAGACCAGGTTTTCCTTGGTCTTAATTTTGGTGCTGTTTCCTATTTACGCTGCCCTTGTAAATAGGAGGCAGCATCAAAATCAATGGCGTTGCGGTGGAACGCCCACCGCAACACCCACTGCCCTCCCCTTTCACGCTGAATACAGCGTGAAAGGGTGCCTTGTAAATAAGGCGAGGCCCCTATCGCCATCACAACGTCACTGATAGTGACATTGTGGTGGCGATAGGGGCTTGTAAATATGCCCCAAAATGTCCAGAAAGATGATGAATTGCCCTTTTAAATCATGCCCCCATCCATACTGTATTCGGGGTGATTCTGTCTTTTTTACACTCTTTGGTTTCCAGTGTCTTTGGAGGCATTCCCCTTGTGTTATTCCTGCTCATTGTTATTTTGGTCCTATTTTTGTTGCTCCTCAGCGGATGTTCAACCCTAAGGCCAAATGATGATTGACTTACCACAAGTCCTGCTGTGTTGTGAGCACATGATACAGCACTTTGGAGTGTCCTTACTTCAGGAATTGAACGACAACTGGTCTTTGTCCTTTAGACCTGTGTGGTTACATTGCGTCCAGCTTGTGTTCCTCTGTCTGTGGTACGCTTTGGAGTGTGCACTAGAACTATGGGGCATATTTACAAGGAAGTGGCAGGGCGCGGTGTTAGCCTCCCAAAAGAAAAAAGGTAGTAAAAATATAATAAACACTTGGTAAATATCCCAACTTATTTTCATTAAAATGAAAAAAAGACTAGCACTATCCCAAAATAATCTGCACCCAATGACAACAAATCCTGAAGATCACATACAAACCCACCCTCTAAACAAACAAAACCCACATAAAAAGATGAAACAGCTAAAAAAGACCCTGAAAGATGTAATAAAATTACATAACTATCGAAACTGCACATTCATAACTAATAACTCATAATCAGGCCTGCCACACAAACAGTACCGAATTACAACACTGCCCTTTCCTAACGAACTAAAAATGGTAAAATGTACGAACCTAAACAAAATACCCTAACTAACAACCTCCTCACCCACCAAAAACTTTTAAAATTAGATGGAATATCTTCCTCCTGCACCCGTGAACCACAGCGAAGAACCACCTTCCTGGAGACCTGCCTGCGAACACTAATGAAAAAGCTAGATTACAAAATCCATTAGCGGCTAAAAAAAACTGGAATATTAGAATACAAATTTAAAAAAAACTTCAGTACTATTACAACAGAAAAAGACTTTGACCCAGATTCTGAAAAGTATCAGGCAACCCATCATAACACAGCACCCAAAGGTGCTTCACTGCGTAGGGTGACGGGGAGAGAGCAGGAGAGCGCCATATTCACAGAGATATGGCACTCTTCTCCCCTCTCCCTAGCTCCGTGCTGATTTCAGCTGCCGTGCACCAGGCACACACCTTAGCACTATAGTTCTATCTTGCTTGCCTGAGTCTAGCGTAGGTTTTGTAGAGGAAGGATACCCTTCCTGTAAAAAATACTATGCCTAGACGTGTTTAAAAGCTGTTCCTATTTTGTATGTGTGCTTTACCGTACAGCATGCGTGCAAAGTTGGAAAAGCACGGAGAAATGGAAATTTTTCTCCGTTGAACGCCTGCTTTTCAACTGCATTAATGTTTGGCGCTAAACCCTGTCTCCCAATGTTAGTGAATAGGGTTTAACATCAAAAAGCATGGGTGGTTGCATGGGAACGCCCATGTAACACCTCCTTGACGCTTTGTGTTACTTTTACATACAAAACAACGCTTATACCAATTAGCGTTGGTTTGTAAATCACAAAACAGGTTTAAAGTCGGGTTTGTGTTGAAAAAGTAACACTAACCTGATGCTAAACCTTTGAGAATCTAGGCCTATGTATCCACTAGAACAAATAGAAAAAAATAATATGAAAATGTTATTGTCTTGTAGAAAAGTATATAAACAGTAATTAAAATCTGAAAAAATGTACAAAATATGTAAAATAATAATGAAAATTTGAATGTAAGTATATATTTAATATGTTGCTAAACACATGAAATGTAACTTATGTTCAGCATTTATTAATTTGTAGCAAATACACATTGAAAGAAAATGTATAAAAAATAAATTTGCTCAACAAAATTGAACAAAAGGTTATTAATGAACTGAAAATAAAAATGTATTAATATAGATCAAAAATTATTATTATGTAATTGATTAAAAAATGTTTATTGAAAGAAAAAAAAATATTAATTATTATCTTAAAAATATAGTGGAGGATTTACTAAACTTAAGATAAGACTTAAGAATATTTTTTGTGTGTGAAAACTCTTAAGTTAAATTTTTACGTAGTTTGGTATTCACTAAAGCTAGTAAGTGCCTTCTTAAAAGTTTGTAAATACGCTTAAAAATGAACAACCTATGCATCGCTGCATAACTTACTTCACCTTTATATTTTTAAATCAAAATACAGATATTATTGATATTACAAAAAATCCTTTAAAATCATATACAATACATTTGTATTGCAATACATTTGTAACTTACATTTTTTTGCTAAAATGGGCTGTATCACATAGCAACCATGTCACAGGTTATATTTTTATATTTAAATTACAGCCAAAATGTAAATGTGAGGTATTATGATTGATGTAATCAACATTGTAATTCATTTATTTAAAATACTTTTTCTAGTACTTCTGTTGTATTATTTTATAAAATTATGTTGATCTTACAGATGTATGCATATTTAATGCCATTATATAGATGATTCTGGCGTGTCTTACTCATGCATATCTTGCTCACTCATGCATATTTCATGCATTTATGATTGTGTAGGATACACATGAGTAATGTTACTCATGAGTGGGTAAAATATTCCATGCAAGTTATTCATAGTTTTGAAAGTTAGGCAAAAAAGTTTATTGACAACTTTAAGTTGTTGAAAAATACCGCATTCGGTTTTGCTGAATCACTTTTGTGAGGATAGTCTGCAGTTGAAAGATCTGATCTGATACCTGTTATTTACGGAGTGATGTTAATTTTCCAGATTCATTTTCCTGACTGATTACCATAATAGATTGCCCTTATATTGTGGAGCTTGATACAAGGTGTATGATCTGATTTAAAGATGTATGTATCTGTTTTTAAATTGAAAACCTAATTAGCAACCCTACTATAAAACCATTGCACATGAACATTACTATTATTAAAATACAATTTGAGCCTTGAGAAAGTGGTAGGACTGTGAAATGTGTTAGCTGTGGACTCAACAATTGTAAAGATTGGGCTGTAGACTCAATTATTGTAAAGATTAAACTTGAATCACATTATTGGAGATAACATTAAAGAAAACTACAAGCATTTATAAAGCTTAGGAACTTCAAGAATAATAAAGAAAATGTGATTCAAGAACACTAAAGATTTTGATCTTATGAATTTGTGATCACCTCTAATTGCTCTTTGTTATATATATATATATATCTATATATATATAGATATATATACACATATTATCTACTGGCGGTCGCCAGTAGATAGTTATAGTTACAACCTATTATCCATAGGAAATCCGCGACATTCTATTTGCAATAACGTTGGCGCCGGTTGACGAATCTTCGCGAAAGCTTCCAACTTGTTGGGGCGCTCCGGTCCGCTCCTACCCTGAAAGTCTCGGGGTGATACGTCAAGCGGGGGCCGAGAAAAAGGGGAGTCCCAAAACGCGTTTTCCCCATTCATTTTTCCATAGGAACCTTTAGTCGCAGCTACAGCCCGAACTGCTGAACGGAATTACCCCAAATTTGGCAAAGAGGTAGCCCTTTGTTCAGACTGGTGCCTTTTGCTAAAATGGTGTAAATCCGTTCAGTAGTTCCTGAGAAATTCACAATTAAAATCACATATATATCTATGGGCGCGTCGGATCCGCGTACCCTCCCGATCACGAGCTGCATGCTAATTGGCTGTCAACACTCCAAATCAAGAAGTGTTGGCAGCCATTTTATCCCTCGGTAGAACCGAGGGACAGAAACAAGTGCGCAAAACGCACAAAGGGAGCAGGGTAGAAACACCCTAACCCCCTAGGCCTGCTCAGGGGGTCCCACAAGGACCCCCTGGGCAAAAAAAAGCATTTTTTTAAAAAATCGGCAGGATGCGCTCAGGGTGCGCAAATCCTGCCGGAAAAAAAAAAAATTGAAGCGCGGTCTCCCGCGCTTTGATGTTAATTGGCCCCGGGTGGCCCAAGTCCCGGGGGCATGGTGGGGGGATAATTTAATGTGTGGGGGCCTCAAAGGGCTCCCCAAGCCCGGGGACCGCCACCCCCGGGGCTTTTTAAAATTAATTTAACAACCTGTGTGGGGGCTCCAGCCCCCACACACCCCGGGACCGCCACCTCCCCGGGGCACTAACAAATTAAAATGGGGGTCCGTTTTGGACCCCCGAAGCCCCGGGGACCACCACCTCCCGGGGCTGTGCTCATGTAGGGAGGGGGCCGCGCGGCCCCCTCCTGGAGCCCTTGATGGCCCTGGGGACCGCCACCCCCCAGGGCGGGCTCCTGCAGTGTCCCGGGGTGCCTACCCCCGGGACACTGTAGTTCCTCTCGCGGCTCCCGTCCTGCCATAGCAAACTGCTTTGGATATTGGAAGAGAGAGCAGGGAAACCTGCTCTCTCTTCCAATATCCAAAGCACATTGCTTTTCCACATGGGGAGCAGCATGTCAGCTGCTCCCCATGTGGAACAGCAATGCCGGCTCCCAAGGGACGTGGGGAGCCGGCGGGACTGTGGGGGGATTGGGGACCCCCACAGTCCCCAACGGAGAGGGCCAGCCCCGGGGATGGGGTCCCCGGGGCAAGTAGTGGCCCAGGAGGAGGCCACGCGGCCCCCTCCCCAAAAAAGAAAAATCTAAAAAATAAAAAAAAATGGAAAGGCCGGCCCCGGGGGATGGGGTCCCCGGGGCCTTAAATGGCCAGAGGAGGGGGCCACGCAGCCCCCTCCAAAGAATAAAAATAAAAGGCCATGCCCCGGGGATGGGGTCCCGGGGCCAATACAGGCCCAGGGAAGGGGGGCCACGCGGCCCCCTTCCCGTTTTTTTTTATTAAAAATTAAAAAAAGGGGTAAGGCCCTGGGGGATGGGGTCCCCAGGGCATAAAAACAGGAAAAAGGAAGGGGGGGCCACACAGCCCCCCTTCAGGGGACACATTTTTTTTTTTTTTTTAAACGATCGGGCCCGCAGGCCCCGCCCCCTTCCTTCACCAGGGGGCGCGTTTGCAGAGGGGGAACGAATTCCCCTTGAATACTGGGGGTCCCTGGGGGTCATCTAGCCCACCAGGAACCTCCAATATGCGCCAGGGGGCTGCGTTGCAGAGACGTGTAGAGAGGCCACACCCCTTTTTACACCTCTCTGCAACACAGCTCTGTGGCGCTTTTGGAGGTATATGGTGGGCTAGTTGGACTCCGGGGACCCTCAGGATTCAAGGGGACTTAATCCCCCAACTTAAAACGCGCCACGGGCGCGTTTGCACAGTGGTGAAGGGAGGGGCGGGGCTTCAGGTGACGTGTGCAAACAGGCCCCGTGGCGCGTTTTAAGATGGGAATTAAATCCCCTTCAATCCTGAGGGTCCCTGAGGGCCAACTAGCCCAACAGGTACATCCAGAAAGCGCCACAGAGCTGCGTTGCAGAGAGGTGTAAAAGGGGTGTGGCCTCTCTACACGTCTCTGCAACGCAGCCCCTGGCGCATATTGGAGGTTCCTGGTGGGCTAGTTGGCCCCTAGGGACCCTCAGGATTCAAGGGGACTTAATCCCCCAACTTAAAACGCGCAACGGGGCGCGTTTGCACAGATGTCACCTCAGGCCCCGCCCCTCCCTTCACCATTGTGCAAATATTCCTCTAAAATCAGCCGAAATACGAATTCCGATTTACTCACCTGTTATCAGGAGAGACCTCAGTGCTGTATCTTTCAGCCCAGTACTGGTCCTGAAAAGTAATTCTAACCATACTTACCAGTAACTTGAATTTCCTTCCATAGGCTAACATTGACTGGTTTCACTTGGAAATTCTTCTAAGTGTGGAGTTTTGGTACTTTAAAATATTCCTCTAAAATCAGCCGAAATACGAAATCCGATTTACTCACCTGTTATCAGGAGAGACCTCAGTGCTGCATCTTTCAGCCCAGTACTGATCCTGAAAAGTAATTTTAACCGTACTTACCGGTAACTTGAATTTCCTTCATAGGCTAACATTGACTGGTTTCACTTGGAAATTCTTCTAAGTGTGGAGTTTTGGAACTTTAAAATATTCCTCTAAAATCAGCCGAAATACGAATTCCGATTTACTCACCTGTTATCAGGAGAGACCTCAGTGCTGCATCTTTCAGCCCAGTACTGATCCTCAAAAGTAATTTTAACCGTACTTACCAGTAACTTGAATTTCCTTCCATAGGATATCATTGCCTGCTTTTTGCTGAAAAAGTTTCTAAGTGTTGATTTTTGAAACATACAAATATTCCTCTAAAATCAGCCGAAATCCGAATTCTGATTTACTCACCTGTTATCAGGAGAGACCTCAGTGCTGCATCTTTCAGCCCAGTACTGGTCCTGAAAAGTAATTTTAACCGTACTTACCAGTAACTTGAATTTCCTTCCTTAGGATATCATTGCCTGCTTTTTGCTGAAAAAGTTTCTAAGTGTTGATTTTTGAAACATACAAATATTCCTGTAAAATCAGCCGAAATACGAATTCCGATTTACTCACCTGTTATAAGGAGAGACCTCAGTGCTGTATCTTTCAGCCCAGTACTGGTCCTGAAAAGTAATTTTAACCGTACTTACCAGTAACTTGAACTTCCTTCCATAGGCTAACATTGACTGGTTTCACTTGGAAATTCTTCTAAGTGTGGAGTTTTGGAACTTTAAAATATTCCTCTAAAATCAGCCGAAATACGAATTCCGATTTACTCACCTGTTATCAGGAGAGACCTCAGTGCTGCATCTTTCAGCCCAGTACTGGTCCTGAAAAGTAATTTTAACCGTACTTACCGGTAACTTGAATTTCCTTCATAGGCTAAAATTGACTGGTTTTCAGCAAAAAAGTTTCAAAGTGTTGATTTTCACAAACTACAAATATTCCTTAAAAATCGCCTGTATGACTTAAACACATTCTTTCAACTGTTTACAGGAGATGCACCAGTGCTGGATCCAGGATCCAACACTGAGTAAGAAAAAGTAACGATAACAGTTTTTACCTGCTAAGTGAATTTCCTTCCATAGGATAACATTGGTGATTCTATGAGAAAAAGTTTCTAAGTGTCAACTTTTAAAATACAATAATATTCCTTAAAAATCACGACTGTAACCAAAACGCTTTTACTCAACTGTTTACAGGAGATGTACCAGGACTGAATCTAGGATCCAGTCCTGTGGTTACAAAAGTAATCCATAAAGTAACTAATTGCATTTAACTAGAAATTCACATTGAGCTGAATGTTGCATTGTGTTTGAAAATGTGTTGCCCATTGCAACAACTGTAACTACTGTACTTAAAAGTCTATTGCCTATCTGCAAAGTATTTAAACTAAAGTAATTCATTCTGAGAAAGTATTTTTTGTAATGTAATGTATAATGTAATTACAATGTAATTTAAAAAATAAAATATGTAAAAAAAAATTGTTTCTAAAAATGTAGTAAATCAGTATGAAAAAAATTAATATAACAATTAATACATTTAAAAATTGTCATTTACAAAACCTTTGAAATTCACTGAAAAAACCGTAGGTTTCAGGCACGTTATAGTTAGAAATTAGCATTTAAAAAACCTTTGAAATTCACTGAAAAAACCATAGGTTTCAGACACGTTATAGTTACAAATTAGCATTTAAAAAACCTTTGAAATTCACTGAAAAAACCATAGGTTTCAGACACGTTATAGTTACAAATTAGCATTTAAAAAACCTTTGAAATTCACTGAAAAAACCATAGGTTTTAGGGACAGTTATAGTTAGTTGGACATTGCACTCGTACAAAACCCGTGAAATTCCCCCGTTATAGTTAGTTCAGCTAACTATAACTCGCGCCCCGCAATGCACTGCTGATGACGTCACATATTACATCACTCATGACATGGTCAGTGACATCACTGATGACATCACTGATGACATCTCAAATGACATCACTGATGACATCATCCACGTGATAATCTGATGCACCTCCTCACACCCTAATATAACCTTTGATACACCCACTCTAAATTACAGACTGCCATTCGCAAAACCATAGACACTCCAACACCAATAACTACATACCCACTCACTGATTCTTAGGTCTACACACACACATCCACTCACTCACCCGTACAGTCACTCATACTTACGGTCACTCAGTACAGGACTATCATATGCACTCTTACTCCTATATAGACACTCAAACAACGCCACTCATCCATAGAGATACTCACACACCTAGTCAGTCATGCAAATAATTAAACACACTGCCATTTACTCACCTATACAGTTATACACACACCAGCTCACTTACTCATACAAATAGTAGCACATTGTTACGCTCTTATACAATCACTGATACAAGCACACACTCATCCATACAGCCACTATCACAATCACTCACTCTTGCTTATAGCTATTTATATACTCCAACACACATATATGCTGCCTTTCACATATGTAGTTACTCACACATGTACCACTGGGACATACATTCACTCACTAACACACTCTTACACACACTTACCCACCCATACAGTCTATCACAGATGCACTCTTGAAACCATCCACCCAGTGAATCACCCACTCACACATCTATGCACAGAGTTGCACACACCCCTCCCACACAAACACTCAGGCACCCATACAGATACTCAGACAAGCATTCAATAACTCATATAAACACTCATGTAGCTATTCACAAACACATGCAGCCACTTACACAGCAACAGACAGACGGATACAGACATTCATCCAGTTTAGTCACTAACCCATGCATTCAGTAAGATACGTTAAATCACTCACTTATAGAGTCAGTCACGCACCTACTAAATCATCCATACAGACACTTACACACCCACTCATTCTTCAATACGTCTTTTCCTATATATATTAAAAATATTTAAACTTTACAGAAACACACAGTCACTGGATGATGTCATCAGTGATGTCATCAGTGATGTCATCAGTGATGTCATCAGTGATGTCATCAGTGATGTCACTGACCATGTCATGAGTGATGTAATATGTGACGTCATCAGCAGTGCATTGCGGGGCGCGAGTTATAGTTAGCTGAACTAACTATAACGGGGGAATTTCACGGGTTTTGTACGAGTGCAATGTCCAACTAACTATAACTGTCCCTAAAACCTATGGTTTTTTCAGTGAATATATATATATATATATATACAATTGTATATATAGGTGTGATCAAGGCAGGGGATCCTGCCGAAATGCGTCATAGCCTGGAATGAGGAATTAAACATTGGAGATAACTAACCTGTAGATTGCTGTGTCGTTTTTCTGGTCGAGCGAGTTCTGGAGACCGGAAGTGGTAGAGGATCATATATTACCTACTGGCAGTCCTCAGGTCCTCAGGACACAAGAGGACCTCATCACCCCACCAGCAGTGCGCCAAGAGGCACGTTTGCAGAGTGGTGTAAAAAGGGGCGTGGCCTCGGACCACCTCTCTGCAATCCAGCTGTGTGGTGCTTACTGGAGGTACCTGGTGGGCTAGTTGGTCCCCAGGGACCCCCAGTATTCAAGGGGACTTAATCCCCCAGCTTAGAACGTGCCTGGGGGTGCGTTTGCAGAGTGGTGGAGAAAGGGGGCGTGGCCTGTGTCCACCTCTCAGCAATCCCACTGTGTGGGGCTTACTGGAGGTAAGAGGTAGGCTAGTTGGTCCCTAAAGGACCCCCAGCAGCGAAGGGGACTTCAATCCCTATCCAAGAGCGCGCCAGGTAGCACGTTTGCAGAGTGGTGGGCAAAGGGGCGTGGCCTGTTATGAGAACTTAGCAATCCTGCTGTGTGGGACTTACTGGAGGTAATAGGAGGGGTAGTTGGCCCCCAAGGTTGTCGTTGAGGGCCAATTACCCCTCTTGTTACCTGTAGTAAGTCCCACACAGTAGGATTGCTAAGACGTCTAAGGAGAACATGCCCCCCTTTCTCCACCACTCTGCAAACGTGCCTCCTGCCAGACTATGGGGTGGGGGATGAAGTCCAATTTACTCCTGAGGGACTTTGGGGGCCAAGAAGCCCTCTTGGTACCTCCTCTAAGTCCTATGCAGCGGAATTCCTGAGCGCTGGTCGGAGGCCCAGCACCCTTTCTCCACCACTCTGCAAACTTGACTACTACTTAAAGAAGCATCTTTCTGCACCTCTGACTTAGAGGTAGTTTTAATCCCCCTGCCCTATTATGTACTAGGGCCTTACAGAGGAGGTCATGCCAATCACAGGGGTACCCCAGCGCATAGTGTTCCCTAGTGTATGTAGGTGTTTTCACTGTATTCTAAGTGTCTTTTAGCATAGCACTGGTTCTAGGCCTGGTTAGTCAGAGTCAGTTACCACCAGTACCCGTCAGCAAAAAGTTGGGGGCACAGGATGACTTTGCAACAAGGCCTCTTTCTGCTCCTCTGTTGGTTCTTTGTGCACATCTCTTGCTTCTTTCTGCACCTTTCTTCGTCTTTCTGGACTTCTGTTGCCTCTTTCTGCATTTCTCTTGCTTCTTTCTGTGCCTTTCTTCCTCTTTCTGCACATGTCCTACCTCTGTAGGCATAGTTAGAAATTAGCATTTAAAAAACCTTTGAAATTCACTGAAAAAACCATAGGTTTCAGGGACGCTATAGTTAGAAATTAGCATTTAAAAAACCTTAGAAATTCACTGAAAAATCCACAGGTTTCAGGGACGTTATAGTTAGTTGGACATTTCACTCGTACAAAACCAGAGAAATGTGGCCGTTATAGTTAGTTCAGCTAACTATAACTCGCGCCCCCGCAATGCACTGCTGATGACGTCACATATTACATCATTCATGACATGGTCAGTGACATCACTGATGACATCACTGATGACTTCTCAAATGACCCCCCTTCTCCACTAGTTAGGAGCCCCCTTTCTCCACTTGTTAGGAAATAGAAGTAAAAAAACCTTGGAAATTTACTGAAGAAACCAAAGGTTACAGGGACTTTATAGTTAGGAAGTAACATTAAAAAAACCTTAGAAATTCTCTAAAAAACCAAAGGTTAAAGAGACGTTATAGTTAGGATATAGAATTTTAAAAAACGTTGAAATTCATGAAAAAAACAAAGGTTACAGGGACGTTATAGTAAGACTCAGATTTCACTCATACAAAGCCATAGAAATTTAGAAGTCATAGTTACCTGAGCTAAGTATAACTTACACCTTCGCAATGCACTGCTTATGACCTCACATAATACATCACTCATGACATGGTCAGTGACATCAATGGTGACATCACTGATCACAACTCAAATTGCATCACTGCCGATGGTGTGGCAGCCGTTAGTGTAACCTCAGTAGGAGAGCCAAATCCCAGGAATCCAGGTGCCGAAGCATACATGCTGTCTGGTGATAATAGCTTGTAGTAAGCATCGTGCAGCAATTGCAGTCTCATAAGACAGCACTAAATGTGAGTCCTCAATGGATGCACTTGCAGATCTATATCCGTAGATCAAACGAATTGCACTGCAAGACATACAGGTATATTTACAAGCCCCTATCGCCACCACAACATCACTTTTCTCGATGTGGTGGCGATAGGGGCTTTGCCTTATTCAGAAGGTCGACGTTAAGCCACCTTGTGAATAAAGCACCCTTTCACGCTACACTTAGCGTGAAAGGGGCGGGCAATGGGTGTTGTGGTAGGCGTTCCACCGTAACACCCATTGATTTTGACGCTGCCCCATATTTACAAGGGTGGCGTAAATATGGGACAGTGCCAAAATTAATACCAGGGAAAACCTGGTCTCACCCTGGCACAACGAGGAGAAATGTTTAATTTCTACTCGTTTTTGCTGTTTCCACATGCGCTGCGTTGTGCAGCACACATAGAAACAGCAAAACGCCATTGATTGTTTATGTGCAGGAAGGTGTTCCTTCCTAAACATAAACAATCATTAAAAAAATGAAGTTTTGCAACTTATACGTGTGCTGCATTAAGCAGCACACATAGAAATTTCAAAACGCCATTTCAGATTGTTTATGTGCAGGAAGGGACCCCTTCCTGCACATAAATAATCCTTCCCCTCAACACAGGCACCTTTGCACTATGGTGCAAGGGTGCCTGTGTTGGTGCTAGGCAGCTAAATTATCGCCAACTCAGGGGGAAACGAAAGCCTGCATCGTATTCTTTAAATACGGTGTAGCCCTGCATTTCATAAGTGGCAGAGCGTGGTGTTAAGCCAAGGAGGCTAACACCCTGCTCCGCCACTTCCTTGTAAATATGCCCCATAGTTCTAGTGCACACTCGAAAGTGTACCACAGACAGCGGAACACAAGCTGGACACAATGTAACCACACAGGTCTAAAGGACAAAGACCAGTTGTCGTTCAATTCCTGAAGTAAGGACACTCCAAAATGCTGTATTATGTGCTCACAACACAGCAGGACTTGTAGTATGTCAATCATCATTTGGCCTTGGGGTTGAACATCCACTGAGGAGCAAGAGAAATATGACCAAAATAACAAAGAGCAGGAATAACACAAGAGGAATGCCTCCAAAGACACTGGAAACCAAAGAGTGTAAAAAAGACAGAATTACCCCAAATACAGTCTGGAATGTACTAACAAAGCCAGACCCAATCACCTAAAAAAGTGTACCACTCTTGCAGTATTTGAAGCATTAAATATTTAATGTACAAGTTCACCAAAAGGCTGCAGCAAGTTTGTGCGCAATAGTGATTGTACTTCAGAGGAAGACCTTGCAACTTGAAGATCAAAGGTTTCTCGAGCAGATGTTAATGCAATGTCTTTTTGAAACAATAAGGCTTTCAGTCAACTTAACTTAGCAAAGGTAATGTTAAAGATATTCATTGAGGCTGCAAGGTAACTTCCCTAATCATGTGTCTGGATGGAAATAACACATGAACACAACAAGCCACACACCTGGAAACTGTTACCACATATGGTACTCCCGCCTTCATCCCTCAACAAACATGGTCATTCAGGATCAAATAACTTCCATTTGAAAGTAAGCAGAACACTGGCCAGATCAAAGAGACTGGGATGCCCTTCAGATAACACGCTAAATTAGCTATGGAAGCATTGCACTCCCCATGAAGAGTCACCTCTTTACAAACTAATGAATGGCCGAATTAAATTTCACATTCATTTCTGCTAATAAATACTTCAGTTTCTCCACTCAAACATTAATCTGAGGGTAAAAACCAGGTTTCGTGAACAAAACTCTCCCCCAGAGCTTCATCTCTGCCTACTTGAAAATGTTTCAGACAAGATGTAAACTGAAATGTTGATATTAGTAATGAAATGAACCCATGGATCAACCATACAGCAGATGGTGTCTTGTCTACCGAGAAAGGCAATTTTTCTAAACGCTCTAGGGCAGATTTACAAGCCCCTTGCGCCACTTTTGCGTCATTTTTCCCATGTTAAAAATGACGCAAAAGTGGCGCAAGGGGCTTGTAAATCTGCCCCTCTATATTCAACATTGTATAAGTTGCATCTTTCTTTGCCATCACTCTTTGTGTGCATGTTAAATTATAAGGCAAAAACAATTCTGTTACGTTCAGATATCTCCATGGCGTACAGTTTGATTTTAATACCTACAATATCCAACTCAATTGCATAATTGATCTCAGCTGACTTTGCCCATTATAGAGGTGAGACATGTCATTCTGTATTATATTGAATGCAGATGATGCAATATTATTCAAAGAATAAATGTGAGTCGACAATGTAGTCATGCCATTATCTACAACAATCAATGTTTTTTTTCAAATGAGTCCTGTCAATTTGTCTCAAGCGTTCAGCAGCTTTTTGCTGAGAAAGTTTCCAAAGTTCATTGTAAGTGCCTTATATGAACCATCTAGAACGTGGTGACCTAGGACCCAACAAGAAATCTTATAAATCTATGTCATCGAAAAGGAGAGATAGATGTTTCTGAACTGTAGATAAGGTGAAATGCTGTAATCTTTGCAGGTGTAACTATTATATGCTATAGGTAGTAACCACCTCTGAATGTTGTGACTGCATATACCGGGGGTCTGGCCTACTAGCTTTAAAACCCGTTGAGGAGTTTAAAAAATGTGCATTACACCCATTAGTGTTGACTGGCCACACTAACCACCCATCTGAACCTGAAATTGAATAGTTATATGTACCATTTGGTAGCATACTATTGAACTGTAAAATTTGCAAAACATTGCCAATTGTCAAAACGTGCAATAGAGGGAATGCCAGGTGTGTTCATTTCTTTAATTTTAGCCAAACCTAGGCAAGTAATTTGCAGCAATGTTTTATTCAGAAAGATAATTTGTCTAGGGATGCTCTAAATAAAGCATCAATGCCCTGTACTTGCCAGTGTCATGTTCCCCAAATTGATTTCAATTCTATTTTCTGTTTCCAATAGTCATTGCCTTGTATGGCCAACTGAGAAATAAAGGAATCTGAATAAATTAACTTTGTTTTAATCAGCATATTTTTCTTCGCTGGGGAAGGGGTAAGCTTATAATAATAAGAAACTGGGTCTGCAGGGTTGTTACCAAAACATATGCAAAATGTTTCTAATATGTTTTTGAACTGCCCACTGGTGGTGTTGGGCAATGTTCTCATTGTGTGTAATTGAAAACTGTATGTGGAGTACCAGCTCTATATAAATAATGGTGAGCATAATGATGATAACAAAACATTTCACCATGATTAGCAGACTTTAAATTCAAATCTTCAGTTTCAAATGCTGTTTTAGATTCTATTTCGGAAAACATGCTTTTGACAGTCTCTATATCCCAATCATCAGACATAGAACCAGGAGTAATTATTTCAACCATAGTGACCTTAAACACATAAGGAATCAGTAAAGTTTCTGTAGAATCAAAAATATCAAATGGGACCTTATCCTAAACAATTCCATCAGAGACAGGAAATGCAGAAATGTTCACAAGGGGCAGGTCTCTTTGCACTTTATGTGAAGAAGAATGAGGCTTCAGTATCTCAGCTACCTGTTCTGCAGCAGATCGTTCTGAAAGGTAGTGTCCATTCAGAAGCAAGAAGAAAATTGTATCAAAACCAATCCAAATTAATAGGAAAAGCAGTGAAATGGAAATCCAAATATAGGACCATGGAGGAATCAGATTTGTCTGTTTTAGCCAAAGAAGAAATGCACATACTCCATGCAGTCAAGTATGCAAGGAATCTGAAGAAAAATCATCAATATCAGCAAAGTAACCAGAGTCAGTCTGTGCAAAAATAGGGACCTCACATGGTAAAGGCGAACTGGCAGACACCGCCAAAGGAAGAAGTAGCGGTAGAAAAATGTAAATCCTGTACTAGTAGTAGTAACAGAAAGTAGTAAAAGTTCAGCATCTGAAGTCCACAGCTAGGGAGAAGAAGTATTTGTAATATTTAATGCTTGTAGAGGAATTTCATGTATGGTAGGCAGTGGAGGCAAGTAACTACCCTGAAGCTCTTGTGGCCTACTATGTAGGACTGGCCACATGATGTAGTTCTACTGAAATAAAATGTTTGTTCCTACAATCAGTAAGCGGTGGCAAAATCTCAGTTCTGGTACCTTGAATGCCAAGGACTGGCACGGGTGCTCTGCATGATGGGCCAAACTCCTTCCTGTCCATAATCTTCTCTCGAACTAGATCCCCAACTTTTGGAATTCTGCCAGAAATTGCTGGTTGCTTCTTCACTTCATCAGTGGCAGAACACTTATAAATTTCATTTGAGCGTTCATCCCAGAAGTCTTGTAGTTCCTGTAAGACTGTAAAATGTTCATTGATGTCAAAAGGTGTATCTTCTGCAACTGTGCCAGGGTTATTGAGATTTTGAACGTACATCTGGATGCCTAGAAGGACTTCATAGTGGGTCAGACCATCCAAGAATTGACTCGGAAGACTGAGGAGAGGATGTGGCCTAACGGCTAGAGCGGTTGACCTCGAAGCTGGAGACCCGGGTTCGAGTCTCGGCAGGGATGCTCAACATCCTGTGATTCTGGGAAAATCACCTAGTCTCTCCGTCCCTAATGAATGTGTATGTCTGAACCCAACTGGTGCTTATGTAAAGCACTCTGATACCTTCGGGTCGAGTTTGTGATATATAAAACTGAAAACAAATATTTAAAGATCTCTGGACTCCATGCAAGTGATGGATCTAACTACAAACTGAACCTAATACTCTAGCTGTTAAGGACTGCTTTAAGTCATGGTTCTTCCTTTCCACTATTGAATTTCCCTCAGATTGATAGGGGGAGGAATAATGCACAAGAACACCCAGAGTTCCCATAGTATTCCGGTAAGCCTTAGAGGCAAACGTTGGTCCCTGGTCCAAGTGAAATGCTGCTACTGCATACATCCCAATATAGACCTGCAAATCTTTAGTAACAGTTTGAGCATCAGCTGATCGCTGTGGCCACACCCATAGAAATCTTGAACATGAATCACAGCCAATAGAAGAAAATTTAAACACACCATCTATGTGCAGAAGTTCATAATGATCCAAATAGACACATGTTAAGGGTTTGTTTGAAACTAAGAGGGGTGCATGCGGTGGGCGAGCTGCAGTGGAGGTTTTAATTTGCTGACAAATGTCACAACTGAGAACATATTGTTTGGTCTGCTTGTACAAACCATGCCACCAATAACGTAGTAGGAAACTGTAGCCATCACACCTGCATAGGCAGATGCTAATCCTTCATGAGCATCTATGATTAATTCTAGCCCGCGCTCCTGGTTGGGTATTATTCAATCACCCACCCCAGGAATGCAAGCAAAAGGTATGTTTTGAGCAATCAATAGATAGGAGTATTTTGCTGGATATTTGTTTGGTAACGGAGTGCTAGTACACAAAGCAGTGACAGCAGCCATGATGTCATCATCCACCCTTGTGTGTGATTGAGTAATTACAGCTAGAACAGCAGTTTGAACTGCCGCTTTGACGGCTTCATCAGCCAGTGTATTCCCTGCAACGTGTATACCAACACGCTGATGACTCAATGTATGTATAACATGAGCCTGTGGAAAGCAATTTTCCCCAAATAAATTTATGCTCGATAGTGTTTCCTTTATAATCTCTGAATCTATTCAAGCACCAATATTGTAAGTTTTCATTAAAAGACTGGACACAGTAGTGCGAATCACACACTATGAGTGTGGGGAATTCAGGATCAGTATTCTCTTGTGCCAGAATTTAAACTTTCAATTCAGCCAGCTGAGTGGTGCAATCCCCTAAGGTTTGTGTAAATGCTTTTTGTTGATGGAGTTCTCAATTTTTCATGATGCCACGTACTGCTGCACATGCGGCTGAGTATCGTTGTTTAGTGCCAACCACGGGTTGAGCTGAATCATCAGTATATATTGTTTAACCATGCTGATCAAGAGGCACAATGTCTCTGGGCACAGGGTATTCTTGTTCATACTGGAGACATTGTTGTGTTTACAAAGTAAGGTCAAAAACATAGTCAACATCAGTAGCTGTTAAAGAGGTGGCCTGTTGTATCCATCTTGGATGTAAGGCTCTTACGTTAGGAAAGCTTGCCTTGCCGAAAGCCTCTAAGATTGGAATTGGAGTACCCACAACTATGGGGTCGATTCCGATCTCGGCCGGAAGCGCACCGAATAGGATTCGTCCGAAAAAAATACGAGCCGAACGCGTTTTTCCCGAACGATTCGAACAGTCGTCCGAGCGAGCAAGTACGATGCGCATTACTGCTAAAATTCCGAGCGAGCCGTACGTTCCCATTCCAGCTCCAGTTCCCCGACCGAGCTGGATCCGTAAACGCCAATTCGAGTCGCACGGAAGTAAATACACAGCACCTTCCGGCAGGACTAGTACGATGCGCAATCCGTACGCGCTGAACTGGTCGCTACGTCCGGCACGTCAGAGCATCCGGGAGAGCTGCACATAAGCTCCGATTCGCGCCACAAGACGATCCACGGCTACGAGACGAACAAGCCAGCTACGAGTATGAGTCGAAGCCACGAGATACTGTACATCTATTACCGGAACCGGTACGGACGCGTACGGCGCAGACGGTAAGTCAGACACCCACTACACAAACAAACGACACGTACCCGACATATGTCGCACACACATAGGGATGCAGAAATTACGTACACTAGCAACAGCAGAACCATAGGGGCGGGATGGCTATCACCAATGCCATACACACCCATAGGGGCCTGATGGCTACCACCACCCCTACTCATGGGGGGCTGGATGCCTGTCACTACTACCTTCCCCATTCATAGGGGGATGGATGCCTACCACTACCACCACCCCTACTCATGGGGTGCTGGATGCCTGACACTACCACCACCCCTACTCATGGGGGGCTGAATGCCTGTCACTACCACCACCCCTACTTATGGGGGCCTGGATGCCTGTCACTACTACGATCCCCACTCATAGGGGGATGGATGCCTACCACTACCACCACCCCTACTCATGGGGGGCTGGATGCCTGTCACTACTACCATCCCCACTCATAGGGGGATGGATGCCTACCACTACCACCACCCCTACTCATGGGGGGCTGGATGCCTGTCACTACCACCACCCCTACTCATGGGGGCCTGGATGCCTGTCACTACTACCATCCCCACTCATAGGGGGATGGATGCCTACCACTACCACCACCCCTACTCATGGGGGCCTGGATGCCTGTCACTACTACCATCCCCACTCATGGGGGCCTGGATGCCTGTCACTACCACCACCCCTACTCATGGGGGCCTGGATGCCTGTCACTACTACCATCCCCACTCATAGGGGTGTCATGGTTTGGTAGGAGGCTCCCCATCCCTGATCACCTGGTGTGTCTGTGCGTGCTTGAAACATCACTCATGCGGAGGCGAGTCTCCTCACTTCCGTGTTGCTAGCGGTTCATCCTCTATTGCTGGAACCGGCGCAACGTCACTCAGCGCTTCCGGGGGAATCCGCATAACCTCAGCGGTTCCCACCGGCTCGGCGCTTCGTATTGATGCCCATGCCTGAACAGACGCCTTCTTTGCCTGCAGGACGCGTTATCAGGTATTCGGGGCTGCGCAGGAGCGCTGCCCATTATTCCTTGTGCCTTCGGCTTGACTTGCCCGCTTGTGCTGACGCCCTTCAGGATCTCGCTCTCTACCTGTGCGTGCGCACTGGTAGTGCCTCTAACAGCATTGTGGGGATAGCTACGTTCCCTGAAGGGGGGGGGGCAGTCAGTAAAGCGCTTGGTTGCACAGAAAACCTTTCCTAAAGCCACACCGCGCTGGAGCGCTTGTTTTGTATTTGCTATTCTTTGATGAAGCCACACCACGCTGGAGCGCTTGTTTTGTATTTGCTATTCTTTGATAAAGCCACACCACGCTGGAGCGCTTGTTTTTGGTTTTCTCTGCACCGCGCTGAAGCGCTTGTTTTTTGGTTCGTATTTCATTGCGCAGGAGCGCTAGTTACTTTGGTTGTACATGCGCAGGAGCGCTATTCCGTTCATGCTATTGATGGCTTCAGAACATATGATGTCCAGATATAAGGTAACCGCTGCTTTCCTCATGAGTGTATGCTAGTGACCGGGAGAGGGTTTGTCTGTGCTGATTGTAATAGGTATTCCCTTGTCTCCCTGTCTAGCTGGTGTCCACGGGTTATCCGAACGGAGGGACGTTCTCTACTGGTCTTCCGGACATCGCCCTGCCATCTTTAGCTTCCTTCCCCATTCCCATCTTTATCCTAGTTTGTTTTCAAGTCTCGATTGGAGTAAGGTGGGTACGGGGGCGATAGCTCATGTCATCTCTGCGAGATCTCTCCACAAGAAAAAGGTAAAACTTGTGGGGGTCAGGACAGAATACGAAGCCCAAGTTTTACATCTCGCCCGGACGACATGACCGATACCGAGATCACGCTGCAAGACATAGCAGCCATGCTTGCTAACATACAGGCAGAAAACCGCAGCTTGCGCGACAACATGACGGCCTTACAGGGTCAGATGGCGGCTGGGGTTACAGGTCCCTGGGGTCCTTCTCCCTCTGCTAGGGTTAGGCAGGAGGGGTTACTACGGCCTCCCTTGTTCACCTTTGGGGGTCCCTCCTCTACTGCACAACCAGACAATGCCATACATGTGATAGCTCCCCACCCCGTACAACTAGCTCCTCCCGAACGCTTTTATGGCGATAGCACCAAGTACAGTGTCTTTCTTCACCAGTGTCACTTGCACTTCATGGCCAGAGCAACCGCTTTTCCGGACGATGCATTCAAGATCGCCTTCATCCTCTCCTACATGGGTGGCGACGCCGCCCAATGGTCCATTTCCCTGGTGGACAGTGACGACCCCATGTTATACAACCTGCCGGTTTTCAAGGAAGCACTGCAGCGGATGTTCGCCCGTCACACCTTTGTTCAAGCCGCGGACAACGAACTGCTCAATCTGAAACAAGGCAACACTGACCTGCTCCACTATATCACAACGTTCAATAGACTCGTCATTGAAGCCCGTTGGCCCGAGACCAAGAAAGTATCCGTGTTTTACAGGGGTTTACGCAACGAACTGAAGGACCTGATTTCACAGATGCCTGATCCCCCGGATGAAATAGGTTCTTTCATCGATCTAGTGGTCAAGGTGAATTACAGGATACAGGAGCGAAAGAATGAGAGAACCAAAGGAGGCGACAATCGATTCCTGTCCTTCAAGGACAAAACAAAGGACGAACCGGCTCCATCCAGTGACGCGCCTGAACCGATGCAAATAGGCAGTATACGGGGACCTCTCACCAACGAGGAAAGAGAGAAAAGGAGAAAACAGAACCAGTGCCTGTACTGCGGTAAGAACGGACACTACGTCAGGGAATGCCCAGTAAAGCCTACCCGAGCCAAAGGAAGAAGACCGTTCGCACTGCCTATATCCAAGTTTGACAAGGCGGGAAACAGAGAAACCCAGTAGGTAGCGGGGTCCAGCTACTGGGTTCTTCGTCCAGCAAGACTACGACCCCTGCCTTTTTCGGTGGCATCCACCATCTGGGTGTTGAGGTGGATCTACGAGCAGGGACAGGTCAGGTATGGCAGGTGACCGCCCTCCTCGATTCAGGAGCCACCGGCAACTTCATTGACACCCAGTATATCGAGGACCTGGGTATAGCCACGGTACCAAAGACGAAACCAGAGACAGTAAAAGCAGTGGACGGCACTGATCTCACGTCCGGTCTTATCCGGTACCAAACAGAGGACATGGTTATGTCCTTTGAAAACAAACACACGGAAACCATTGCCTTCGACATTATCGATGCACCCCAGTTTCGAGTGATTTTGGGACTTCCGTGGCTGGTGAGCCACAACCCACGGATAGACTGGACATCCGGGATCCTAGCCTTGGATTCGGCCTATTGCAGCACCTCCTGTTATAAACCGACCGACTCCTCTTGTGTGCGTGCCGTACTGGCCCACACTCTACCCCTGACGGGAATGGGCGTGACAACACAGGAAAACGTACCAGAAGCATACCTCGACCTGGCTGTAGTGTTCGACAAGAAGGGAGCCAACACCCTTCCGCCTCACGGTTCGTTCGACTGCAGGATTGATCTGATCCCTGGCTCCACGCTTCCTTGTAGCTGGATATACTCCCTCACTGAAAAGGAGAACGAGCACCTTCGCTCCTACCTGGATGAATACCTACGTAATGGGTTCATACGCCATTCTAGGTCCCCAGTATCCTCTCCTCTTTTCTTCGTGGCCAAGAAGGAGGGGGATCTCAGGACATGTATAGACTTCAGGGCGATGAACGCCATCACTATCAAAAATAGGTACCCATTGCCTCTGATTTCTAACCTGTTGGACCAGGTGAAGAACGCCTCCATTTTCACCAAACTGGACCTGCGGGGGGCTTACCATCTAGTCAGAGTCCGGAAGGGTGACAAATGGAAAACAGCATTCTGGACCAAATTCGGCCTCTTCGAATACAAGGTCATGCCTTTCGGGCTCTGCAACGCCCCCGCATCGTTCCAGTTCTTCATCGACGAGGCGTTGAGGGACTACATCGATATATTCTGTATAGTGTATATCGACGATATACTGATATATTCACAGACCATGGCAGACCATGTCCAACACGTACGAGCCGTCCTCCAACAACTAGCACAACATGGTTTGTACGTCAAACTGGAGAAAAGCGTCTTTCATACCATGTCTGTCGAGTTCGTGGGACATGTCATCACTCCTGCTGGTATCCAAATGGACAACAAGAAGGAGGAAGCTATCTTGCAATGGCCGTCTCTGACCACCGTGAAGCACATCCAGAGGTTTTTGGGATACGCCAATTACTACCGCCGCTTCATCACAGGCTTCTCCAGGATTGTCACTCCCATCACTCGTTTACTGCGCAAGGGTGTCCAATACTGCTGGGATTCAGAAGCCGAACACGCCTTTCGGGAACTGAAAAGAAGGTTTACCACAGCTCCCATTCTGAGGCACCCCGACTCCGAACAACCGTTTACTGTGGAGGCTGATGCCTCGCAGGACGCTCTGGGAGGTGTGTTGTCACAAAGGGACACTGGAACGGGTCTCCTACACCCTGTAGCGTTCTATTCCAGGAAGCTCCAACCAGCCGAACGCAACTACACCATATCAGATCGAGAACTCCTGGCCATCAAGACAGCTTTTGAGGAGTGGCACCACTACCTAAAAGACGCCAAACATCCCGTGACTATCTATACGGATCACAGGAACTTGCAATTCCTTCGCTCGGCCCGTGCCCTCACATCCAGACAACTACGATGGACTCTGTTTTCTATCGAATACGACTTCCGCATCACATACCGACCGGGTAAGGAGAACGCCAAGGCCGACGCACTATCCCGTCTGGAGGACACCGACGACACAGTGTCCGCCGCTGAGCCGTTGCCCATCATTCCCGAACAGTGTTTCCAGGGTGCTGTTCTGTCTTCTGATTTCCTTTCCCAGCTGCATAACGACATAAAACAGGCTGATCCGACTTTCTTGGTAGTGAACCACAAGGGCGTAACCACACAGAACGGATTCTTGTACAAAGAAGACAAATACTACCTTCCTCTGGTGGCCCGCCAACAGCAGGCCCTGTATATGTGTCACGACCATGTTCTATCCAACCATCCGGGCTATCACAAAACTGTGGAACTATTGCAGAGGCGTTTTTGGTGGCCCACGTTGGAAGCCGACACCAGGGCCCATATTGCCCGTTGTACCGTGTGTGCCCAGGGAAAGAACATGTCAGGACTATCCGTTGGGCTGTTACATCCCATTCCTGTTCCTCCTCACCCGTGACACACCATCTCCATGGATTTTGTCGTGGAATTGCCAACCACTGCATCAGGTTACACTACTGTCCTTACCATAGTGGACCACCTCACGAAGATGGCTCATTTTGTACCACTGAAGAAGTTGCCGTCGGCAGCCGAGCTGGCAGTGGTTTTCCTGCAACAGGTGGTTCGACTGCATGGCATTCCATCTGTGGTAATAACAGACCGGGGTTCGCAGTTCGTGTCTCGTTTCTGGAATGAGGTGTGCACTGCTTTAGACTTGGACGTTCGCTTGTCATCAGCGTACCACCCTCAGACCGACGGTCAAGCCGAGAGGACTAACCACACCATGGAGCAGTATCTCCGTTGCTTGCTTCTGGCAGTTGAAAAGGAATGGGCAGAAATACTGTGGATGGTGGAATTTGCATATAACAAGAACAAGCATTCCGCCATCGGGATGTCTCCCTTCTACTGCCTTCAGGGCAAGCATTCCAGGACTATGCCATGGGAAGAACCGCACAACAGTCCCTTGCCCACGGTTCAAGCATACCATGCCAGGCTCTGCACTCTCTGGCAACAGGCCCGATTTGAGCTAGCTAAGGCCAAAAAGACCTATAAGCTGTACGCAGACGATTGCCGGAAGCTGGAACACGCCTACAAAAAAGGAGACAGGGTGTGGCTCTCCATCCGTAACCTCAACGTGCACGGCCCCAAGAAATTGCTGCCCCGTTTTGTGGGACCTTATGTCATTGAAAAAGTGATCAACCGTGTGTCCATGAAGCTCTTGTTACCTCCTCAGATGAAAATACACCCTGTCTTCCATGTCTCCCTTCTGCGTGCCGTTCACCCTGAGTGCACTGTGTCTACCCCTCCTTCTCCAATTCTCATGGATGATCACATTGAGTACGAGGTTAGGGCTATACTTGGGTCCCGTCGTACCCGGGGTCGGCTCTTTTACCTGGTGGACTGGAAGGGGTATGGTCCAGAGGAACGGTCCTGGGAGCCCCTGTCTCATGTTCGCCACGCTTCCCGGTTGGTGCGTGCCTTCCATGTCAGTCACCCACTCAGCCCTCGCCCTGCCACCCCTGTCTGAGGCTGCTGTTGCGGGTGGGGGGTTCTGTTTTGGGCAGGGGTGCTGTCATGGTTCGTTAGGAGGCTCCCCCTCCCCGATCACCTGGTGTGTCTGTGCGTGCTTGAAACATCACTCATGCGGAGGCGAGTCTCCTCACTTCCGTGTTGCTAGCGGTTAGCGGTTCAGCCTCCATTGCTGGAACCGCTGCAACGTCACTCAGCGCTTCCGGGGGAATCCGCATAACCTCAGCGGTTCCCACCGGCTCGGCGCTTCGGATTGATGCCCATGCCTGAACAGACGCCTTCTTCGCCTGCCTGATGCGTTATCAGGTATTCGGGGCTGCGCAGGAGCACTGACCATTATTCCTTGTGCCTTCGGCTTGACTTGCCCGCTTGTGCTGACACCCTTCAGGATCTCGCTCTCTATCTGTGCGTGCGCACTGGTAGTGCCTCTAACAGCATTGTGGGGATAGCTACGTTCCCTGAAGGGGGGGGGGCAGTCAGTAAAGCGCTTGGTTGCACAGAAAACCTTTCCTAAAGCCACACCGCGCTGGAGCGCTTGTTTTGTATTTGCTATTCTTTGATGAAGCCACACCGCGCTGGAGCGCTTGTTTTGTATTTGCTATTCTTTGATAAAGCCACACCACGCTGGAGCGCTTGTTTTTGGTTTTCTCTGCACCGCGCTGAAGCGCTTGTTTTTTGGTTCGTATTTCATTGCGCAGGAGCGCTAGTTACTTTGGTTGTACATGCGCAGGAGCGCTATTCCGTCCCTGCTATTGATGGCTTCAGAACATATGATGTCCAGATATAAGGTAACCGCTGCTTTCCGCATGAGTGTATGCTAGTGACCGGAAGAGGGTTTGTCTGTGCTGATTGTAATAGGTATTCCCTTGTCTCCCTGTCTAGCTGGTGTCCATGGGTTATCCGAACGGAGGGACGTTCTCTACTGGTCTTCCGGACATCGTCCTGCCATCTTTAGCTTCCTTCCTCATTCCCATCTTTATCCTAGTTTGTTTTCAAGTCTCGATTGGGGTAAGGTGGGTACAGGGGCGATAGCTCATGTCATCTCTGCGAGATCTCTCCACAAGAAAAAGGTAAAACTTGTGGGGGTCAGGACAAGGGGGATGGATGCCTACCACAACCACCACCCCTCCTCATGGGGGGCTGGATGCCTGTCACTACTACCATCCCCACTCATAGGGGGATGGATGCCTACCACTACCACCACCCCTACTCAAGGGGGCCTGGATGCCTGTCACTACCACCACCCCTACTCATGGGGGGATGGATGCCTACCACTACCACCACCCCTACTCATGGGGGGATGGATGCCTACCACTACCACCACCCCTACTCATGTGGGCCTGGATGCCTACCACTACTACCATCCCCACTCAGAGGATGGGTAATGCATGACACAACCAGCATACTCCAACATAAGGAATGTCAGCAAAAGATATCCCCCCAACATCATGACAAGAGTGTGTAGTCTGTGTCAAATGCCTACAACACTGAACATGACATTGAGCATACAATGTGACCCCCTATCACATGTGTCACACAAAAATGTGTGTGGCCTTCACAATGCAAGCAGACCATGACCACTGTGGGAATGGGGTCTAAACCCCCATCATCACAGTGACCAAAAGGTAAGTGTGGGGTCCAAAGCTGAAGCACATTTTGAACAATGTGGCAATGGGGCCTAAACCCCCATCATCACAGTGACCAAAGGTAAGTGTTGTCATGGAAAAAGCTGCAACTGCCAAACAACATGGATGATTCCTGGTCACAGAACAAGAAACACATCAGTGGCAAAGTAGTGGTTGTGTCCCATAGCAACATAGATTGGGTGAGGCAAACAGTGCAGTGCAAATAAAACATACCTTTGGCCATGTGCAGACAAACATCACCCATGGGGTCTGACATTGTCTCCATTTATCAATTACACAATGCCAGAAGTGACCATCATAATGCAGACCCACATATCTGCACTAATGGACACACAAATGTAGATATCCTGTGGAGACTGTAGATGTGAGGTGAACAAATACCACACCATGGCAGCAATGGGACATGCAAACCATGATTATTGTGCTGACTGATGACCTAGGAGTCCCAGGGACAGCATGGGAAATCCACCAAACAACATACAGGCAATGGCACACTAAAGATATGCCAATGCAGTGGTGCAGATGCACAAACACAAACAGGCAGCCTCACACTGCATATCAAACACAACAGGTGATGGGGGGGTGTGCCAGTGTCCCCAGGCAACCACACAACACATGAGGAGGCCTGAATTCCAATTACACAGATGTGTATACAGTGCCATACAAAAGTAACTCATGGATCGGATTCCCCTATGTGGGCAATCAGGCATTGTTAGATGAGAGGGAGCCCAAATTACTACAACAAGAAACAGACCCACCACAGCACTACCCCCAGGGACCCCACATTGTGGTGACACTAGCCTGCATGATAATCCCACTGTGATTACAAAGGTAGATGTCGTTGACACTGTGAACCACAGCCATGTGTCCTGAGCAACAAACTACCATCACACCTACACAAGCACAAATCAATCAGCACAGCCTGTCAGCCAAGGCCAATATGGAGGTAGGGGTCTAGCCGTGCAACAACTCACATTTGCACACACTCAACACCACACACCTTGATCTCCACCAATGTGCAGCAGTGAAGCTCACATGGACTGGTGACATTGCACATGCATCCATGACAATACTAGGGGTGGTTGAGGGAACTAAGGTGCAGAAACCCATCACACCTGGCCAGTCAACAAGACTCGTGAATGTCTGACACACTGCACAGTACGCGGTACATGGGCATGACGTGAAATCCACCCCAATCAATGGGATCCCGGCCACAGTCACACACCAATGAAGAAGCCAAGGTGACCCACAAAGAACACACGTAGACAACTTCCAACACTACAGCTCTGACCCTGAGGAGTGGCAGCAGTCACACACACAACGTGTCACAATCACTGAAAGCTACCACAAACTGTAAATTACATGACTTGTGTAACCAACAAGTGCCAAGGGGAATCCTGACTGTGTCCCATCTGCGTTTGCCCACACCCCCAGCCCTGACAACAAAGACAACTAGGGATGACAACCTGATGAACATTAGTTTGCCATGCACCCACATCACGGAGAAACCAGGTCCAAGATGCTGGATGAACACAGGACAACTCAGCAAGCATCACAAACAGGAACATCCGTAGGGACACAGCCTGTGTAGGAAAAGGGAAGGGAACACACACACAGACATGCTTACACAACACGGGCCCAGGCAATGTCACGGGATTACACACTGCCATGAGGGCACTCCACTCCTGTGGAAGGTCCGCTGTGCCAAACCTTGTCTGTGCACGACTCAAACATGTCAGCAGAACACTCGGTCAGTGAGTCAACAATTACAACACACTGAAGGCTCTGCTCACATCAGCCTGGGTACGGGAGTGTCACTTCAGTCATCTGCATATACCCAAAACACATGTCAAGCAAGTTGCACTGTATACACAGGTGAGTCCTTCAACATTGATGTGCTAAACTGCATGTCCAGTGGAGATGGGCACACAGTCAGGGAAATAGAAACATTGAACAGTGGTAAGCCCACCAGATGTGCATGAGTGTAAGCCACAGATGTTAAATTACAAATGCAAAACGTACATCCCTGTGTCAAATGCTGAACATTACACCCTCAGACTGCAGCAAAGGATGCTATGGATCCAGACTAGATTAGGACAAATATCCCATGGACCACATGGAGTCCATCACAGCAACACTTCATTTTCCTGATCTGAACACTATTACAACAGCAAATGCATGATGATACTCATCTACATCATGTACAACAAAAGCAAAGCCGCTAGTAAACAAAAAGATGCTTTATTCAGCCAATGTAAATGAAAAATTGGAAGTCCAAAAGAAACTAAGGCCAATGGCCAGTCCACATTCACAGTCCGAACAGGGTGACATGTGACAACTTGTCACCCATTGTTTGCCTGCACTGGTACGGACAGGGGACATCCCCCTCGGAGGGCCATACAAGGGGCAGGCCAGGCACCGCAGGGACAGGATCAGGGGATGCCAGAAGGAGGCAGTGAAGGGGTGGTGGGTGCAGGAGTGTCACCGGCAACTGCAGTGGAGGTGTCTGACTCAGTGGGGGCCGGCACCACTGTAGGGCACAAGTCAGATGGTGTGGGTGCTGGCACCACTGCAGTGGGCCGGTCAGATGGAGTGGACTGGGTCCCCACTGCAGTGCCCAAGTCAGACGGGGCGGTTGTGGACTCCACTGCAGTGCATAACTCCAAGGGAGTGGAAGGGGGCAGATGAGGTGGGCAGGGCAGAGGGGGGACCCGGTCTCCACACCAGTGGCACAAACAGTCCGAGCGTCTGGGTTGGGGGTGGAAGAGCAAGTGGTGGGGGGAGGGCCTAAGCAGTTTGGGGATGTGGTATGGGTGTGTGGGGGAACCTGGGGCAGGGTGTGGCGGGGGAACCTGTGGAGTGGTGGCCTGGGGGATGGAGGAGAGAGACTGTGTGGTGGAGCTGCGTGGTGGTGGTGGTGGGGTCTTGCCCTTCCTGGTCCGGGGGGACTTCCTAATGGGGTCCTCAGTCTGCCTGTGCCTGGGGGAGGGTGTCCGGGTGTGAGGGGCACTCCCCTCTGTGTGTGGTGGTCGCCTCTTCCGCCAGTACGTTGGGTCAGATGGATCTGTGGGGAAGAGGCCAAGCTCACAGAGGAAGAGCTTCTGGGAGGGGGGGGTTGCAGGTGAGGCAAGGGAAGGGGTTTTGGAGGGAGAGGTAACTGAGGACTGCGGAGTGCTCGTGGATGCATGTGTGTGTGTCTGGGCCCCATCCCCTGCGAGTGAGGTATCAGACCCCTGACTGTGCGTGCGTGTGCGTCTGGATTTTGGCGTGTGTGTCTGTGTGCTGCTTGTGTCTGTGCTGGTGCGTGCCTGTGCCGGTGTGTGTGTGCTTGGGACAGGTAGGGTGCTGGGCATTGTGGATGGGGCAGAGGTAGGAGGGGTGAGGGACTGTTGCAGGAGGGACACTGCTGCCGTCAGTGAGGAGGCCATGGACTGATCGGTCCGCTGTAGGGCAGACATGCCAGATGACATGCCCTCCATGAATGACACCAGTTGTGTCAACAGACCCGTGTGTGTATAGAGGACACTCAGCATTGATGTCTGCCCTACATGGATCTGTTTCAGCAAGTCCACAGACTCCACACTCAGGGCAGCAGGGGAGACAGAGGCAGGGGGTGCGGTGCCTGGCATGAAGGAGACACGCTCCCCTACACGGGAGCCTCCACGGACATGTGGGATGGGAGCAGATGGGAGGGTGGAGATGGTGGTGGTGGCGGGAGCAGACTTGCTCGATTCTGTCTGTGGTCTGCTGACACCCGCCTCCACAAGGGAGTCCTCACTGGAAGTGCTGTGTACCTCAGCCGAGGTGGTCGTAGCTGAGGTCTCCTCAGTGTGGCTCCCCTCACCCTCCGTGCCACTGGGTCCCTCGGTCTCCTCTGCAGTGGACCCAGTCTGGCTCTGCCGCTCCTCTTGGTCCGTGGAGCTGTCTCCTCCTGTGGCCGTGGATGTATCTGCAAACAATCAGGATAAACAGAGCAACATTAGTCACCTGTACTGACCACACACACCACAGTAAGAACAGCACATCACAGAGCAAGCCCTGCCATCATTTGCTAGACATTGCAATAAGTGCTGACACTGATTTGAAGAAGCCCATTGTCTGCCTGACAGTCATTCATGCCACTCATGTCCTACCTGTCCATGCACCCATCTGTCTGGTGCCTGTTGTATGCGACTAATCATATGTGCACACATGCACCACATACACAGTTGTTGGACATCCAAGAGAACATATGGAAATGTGTCACTCCAAACACATGCCATCTCCTGCCACTGACTCAGTACATGTGTCAGGAAAAGTGATAGGCAGAGTCTCTGTCGATATGCTAGTTTTGGTTCCATCACCAGACACAATGATGTCCTCATGTCCTGATAGACAATGCGACAATGGTGTGCATGCAGGACATATCACACTACTGCTGGATCACCCTTTGCAAGTTGAATGTCATGGCACAGGCCTGTCTGGCAAGTCAGTCATAACTGTCTCTTGTCACAGGGGCAGTGCATACACACACCAGTCTGCACTGTGTCACAATCATGGAAGTTTTGGGAATGCAAGCCCTGTAGCTGACAGGTGCACATGTGCACCCCTGGCCACCCACATCATGAGGACTAAGATGATCCCACGTCATTCAAATGAGACATTTGAGTGACTGCAAACACAAATCCATACACATGAGCACTTCACCGTCTGATGAGAATGAACCAAAGCTGCCTGCACCTCAATGTTTCATACACCATTGTGCACAGTCAAGGGATCAGAGACCTATGCATTAACCAATGTGCAGATCCTATAGTCACAACTCAGATGGCTGGCCACCCCAAATTGTTAAACACTCCAGGAGTCCAAAAGCAAGGCCACACCACGGTGACACAGAGGCAGACACCTGAGTGCACTCTTCACAATGCCCAATATGTATGCTGACACACGGGAGTGGGAGAACAGAGTGCCTTCGATGTCCGGAGTAGGCATTACAGTCCTGGTCCATGTACAACATGGTATTACCCTGAACACTAGGCAGGTGGCTATGCATGTGTCACACACATGATGTACATACTTCTGAGGCTCCTACCTTGGTCTCTGCTGCAGCTTGGGTGTGTGGCACATACCCCAGACATGTGGTGAGTCAGAGCAGCTATTGGAACACATATTAAAGCCATACCCAGAGTACATGTCAGATCACAGGCATTGTGTGAGCAATTGTACCACCTATGCAGCCCACAACAAAGTTCCTGTAACTGATGCTGTCCCCAACTTGAACCACAGGTAACTGCAAGTACACAGTACCCAAGTGACCTAAGTCACAGACTGTAAGGGCCACACCTGTGTATCAGATGAGGAGGGGGCATGACACAAGTGAGGGACATGAGTCCAGGACGACAAGACAGTGGTACTGTGGAAGTGGAACCAGGCTAAAGGAGTGCATAGAGCATGTTAGTCATAGTACCCAGAAAAGGCTAGCACTTACCCCCTCCTTGCTGCTGTCTGGCCTTCAGCTGCCCATCCAGGTCAGGGAAGACCACTGCCAGAATCTGGAGCATGTGGGGGGTCAGGGTTCGGTGTCCGCCCCTCCTGCGAGGAGGCGACAGCTTCAGCTGGACTCTTGCGATCCTCCGGGTCCAGCCACGAAGGTCCTGCCACCTCTTCTGGCAGTTGTGGATCCTGCGCCTGTAGACCCCCACAGATCGTACTGCCCGGGCGATGGTCAGCCAGATCTCCTGCTTCTGGTGGGCATCAACCTGTGAGGATGACAAAGTGAAAAGGCCATTACTACACATGCAACATATCCGTGCATCACACAGTTGGATATACATGTCTCAATCACAGGGGCATATGATCTACACAGGTAGTGCAACTATGGCTATGAACAGTTGTCCAGCAGTTACTAAATGGTATCCTTGCCTGGGAAGTAAAACCTTGTTGGAATGCACTGTTACTGCACTATACCTGTTCAGTGCATGTAACTACACACTTTGGGGGGGTGACAACTACTCAGTGAGCATGCTAGCCACTGGTGTACACACTGTAAGTCTTGCTAGTCAGACAACATGCACAATTAGTAAGACAGTGGACAGCACACTCACCTGCTTCCCTGGTTTCCCATACAGCTTGCTGTACTGTGGAAGGATACAAAAGGGGATGATGGACGGAACGTTTGAGCCAATCAAACACTCACCCCCAGTCAACTGATCTGGGTTTAATCCATCATCATTCTTTAGCTCACTCCACCACCCCAGTTCAGACATGGCCATATGCAAATCAGTCTGACCCTGTGCCTCATGGGAACAGTCCAGCACGAACTGCCAAGCCATGTCTTCCCTGGACCGGAAACAAGCATCCTAGGACCGGTTTCTGGCATTCCAGCCGTCATCAGCCAGGCTTGCTTGAATCCAGTGGCAAAGTGAGCAAGGAACCCACGTCTGGGCATACCCCGCCAACTTAGGGCGAACAAAGCGATACAAAAGGGGATGATGGACGGAGCGTTTGAGCCAATCAAACACTCACCCCCAGTCAACTGATCTGGGTTTAATCCATCATCATTCTTTAGCTCACTCCACCACCCCAGTTCAGACATGGCCATATGCAAATCAGTCTGACCCTGTGCCTCATGGGAACAGTCCAGCACGAACTGCCAAGCCATGTCTTCCCTGGACCGGAAACAAGCATCCTAGGACTGGTTTCTGGCATTCCAGCCGTCATCAGCCAGGCTTGCTTGAATCCAGTGGCAAAGTGAGCAAGGGACCAACGTCTGGGCATACCCCCGCCAACTTAGGGCGAACAAGCGATACAAAGGGGATGATGGACGGAACGTTTGAGCCAATCAAACACTCACCCCCAGTCAACTGATCTGGGTTTAATCCATCATCATTCTTTAGCTCACTCCACCACCCCAGTTCAGACATGGCCATATGCAAATCAGTCTGACCCTGTGCCTCATGGGAACAGTCCAGCACGAACTGCCAAGCCATGTCTTCCCTGGACCGGAAACAAGCATCCTAGGACCGGTTTCTGGCATTCCAGCCGTCATCAGCCAGGCTTGCTTGAATCCAGTGGCAAAGTGAGCAAGGGACCCACGTCTGGGCATACCCCCGCCAACTTAGGCATACCCCCTAAGTTGGCGGGGGTATGCCCAGACGTGGGTCCCTTGCTCACTTTGCCACTAGATTCAGGCAAGCCTGGCTGATGACGGCTGGAATGCCAGAAACCGGTCCTAGGATGCTTGTTTCCGGTCCAGGGAAGACATGGCTTGGCAGTTCGGGCTGGACTGTTCCCATGAGGCACAGGGTCAGACTGATTTGCATATGGCCATGTCTGAACTGGGGTGGTGGAGTGAGCTAAAGAATGATGATGGATTAAACCCAGATCAGTTGACTGGGGGTGAGTGTTTGATTGGCTCAAACGTTCCGTCCATCATCCCCTTTTGTATCGCTTGTTCGCCTAAGTTGGCGGGGTATGCCCAGACGTGGGTCCCTTGCTCACTTTGCCACTAGATTCAGGCAAGCCTGGCTGATGACGGCTGGAATGCCAAAACCGGTCCTAGGATGCTTGTTTCCGGTCCAGGGAAGACATGGCTTGGCAGTTCGGGCTGGACTGTTCCCATGAGGCACAGGGTCAGACTGATTTGCATATGGCCATGTCTGAACTGGGGTGGTGGAGTGAGCTAAAGAATGATGATGGATTAAACCCAGATCAGTTGACTGGGGGTGAGTGTTTGATTGGCTCAAACGTTCCGTCCATCATCCCCTTTTGTATCGCTTTGTTCGCCCTAAGTTGGCGGGGTATGCCCAGACGTGGGTCCCTTGCTCACTTTGCCACTAGATTCAGGCAAGCCTGGCTGATGACGGCTGGAATGCCAGAAACCGGTCCTAGGATGCTTGTTTCCGGTCCAGGGAAGACATGGCTTGGCAGTTCGGGCTGGACTGTTCCCATGAGGCACAGGGTCAGACTGATTTGCATATGGCCATGTCTGAACTGGGGTGGTGGAGTGAGCTAAAGAATGATGATGGATTAAACCCAGATCAGTTGACTGAGGGTGAGTGTTTGATTGGCTCAAACGTTCCGTCCATCATACCCTTTTGTATCGCTTTGTTCGCCCTAAGTTGGCGGGGGTATGCCCAGACGTGGGTCCCTTGCTCACTTTGCCACTAGATTCAGGCAAGCCTGGCTGATGACGGCTGGAATGCCAGAAACCGGTCCTAGGATGCTTGTTTCCGGTCCAGGGAAGACATGGCTTGGCAGTTCGGGCTGGACTGTTCCCATGAGGCACAGGGTCAGACTGATTTGCATATGGCCATGTCTGAACTGGGGTGGTGGAGTGAGCTAAAGAATGATGATGGATTAAACCCAGATCAGTTGACTGGGGGTGAGTGTTTGATTGGCTCAAACGTTCCGTCCATCATCCCCTTTTGTATCGCTTTGTTCGCCCTAAGTTGGCGGGGGTATGCCCAGACGTGGGTCCCTTGCTCACTTTGCCACTAGATTCAGGCAAGCCTGGCTGATGACGGGGCTGGAATGCCAGAAACCGGTCCTAGGATGCTTGTTTCCGGTCCAGGGAAGACATGGCTTGGCAGTTCGGGCTGGACTGTTCCCATGAGGCACAGGGTCAGACTGATTTGCATATGGCCATGTCTGAACTGGGGTGGTGGAGTGAGCTAAAGAATGATGATGGATTAAACCCAGATCAGTTGACTGGGGGTGAGTGTTTGATTGGCTCAAACGTTCCGTCCATCATCCCCTTTTGTATCGCTTTGTTCGCCCTAAGTTGGCGGGGGTATGCCCAGACGTGGGTCCCTTGCTCACTTTGCCACTAGATTCAGGCAAGCCTGGCTGATGACGGCTGGAATGCCAGAAACCGGTCCTAGGATGCTTGTTTCCGGTCCAGGGAAGACATGGCTTGGCAGTTCGGGCTGGACTGTTCCCATGAGGCACAGGGTCAGACTGATTTGCATATGGCCATGTCTGAACTGGGGTGGTGGAGTGAGCTAAAGAATGATGATGGATTAAACCCAGACCAGTTGACTGGGGGTGAGTGTTTGATTGGCTCAAACGTTCCATCCATCATCCCCTTTTGTATCGCTTTGTTCGCCCTAAGTTGGCGGGGGTATGCCCAGACGTGGGTCCCTTGCTCACTTTGCCACTAGATTCAGGCAAGCCTGGCTGATGACGGCTGGAATGCCAGAAACCGGTCCTAGGATGCTTGTTTCCGGTCCAGGGAAGACATGGCTTGGCAGTTCGGGCTGGACTGTTCCCATGAGGCACAGGGTCAGACTGATTTGCATATGGCCATGTCTGAACTGGGGTGGTGGAGTGAGCTAAAGAATGATGATGGATTAAACCCAGATCAGTTGACTGGGGGTGAGTGTTTGATTGGCTCAAACGTTCCGTCCATCATCCCCTTTGTATCGCTTTGTTCGCCCTAAGTTGGCGGGTGTATGCCCAGACGTGGGTCCCTTGCTCACTTTGCCACTAGATTCAGGCAAGCCTGGCTGATGACGGCTGGAATGCCAGAAACCGGTCCTAGGATGCTTGTTTCCGGTCCAGGGAAGACATGGCTTGGCAGTTCGGGCTGGACTGTTCCCATGAGGCACAGGGTCAGACTGATTTGCATATGGCCATGTCTGAACTGGGGTGGTGGAGTGAGCTAAAGAATGATGATGGATTAAACCCAGATCAGTTGACTGGGGGTGAGTGTTTGATTGGCTCAAACGTTCCGTCCATCATCCCCTTTTGTATCGTACTGTGGAAGGAGGCTGTCCAGCAGGGCCTGGTTCTCCTCAGTGCTGAAGGCTGGGGCTCTCTCCACGCTACGTGCCATTGCAGTAGCCAGAGGATGCAGAGACAGCAGCAGTGGTGGTGGCAGATGTCGTCCTGGAGCATGTAGTGCAGGCAAGTGAGCTCTCAGGGGAACAGCCAGCATTATATGTGTGCTGCAGAGGCAGATACTGTCCCATGTGTCCAATGTGATAGGTCCAAGTCGTTTGCATCTTCTGAATCTGGCCAATCCATGGAATTGCACCACTAATACATGCCTACAGCATCCTTCAAAATTTCAACTTGATGACACCCATGAATTTGCAACATTGTTGTGGGTGGGTGGCCAACTGAATTCACTGCATCCGACTCGCAAAAGCTTCGAATACGCGTCCGTTACCGTGTCAGTCCATAGCCAATGCGTGCGCACGGATCGTTCCATTGCTGTACGGCGCATATTACGTCACACAACACGCATCCGTCAACATCATATGCAATGGCCAATGCGTGCGCACCGATCGGTCCATTGCTGTACGACGTGTATTACGTCACCCAACACGCATCCGTCAACATCATATGCAATGGCCAATGCGTGGGCACCGATCGGTCCATTGCTGTACGACGCGTATTTCGAAACACAACACGCATCCGTCAACATCATATGCAATGGCCAATGCGTGCGCACCGATCGGTCCATTGCTGTACGATGCGTATTTCGAAACACAACATGCATCCGTCAACATCATATGGAATGGCCAATGTGTGCGCACCGATCGGTCCATTGCTGTACGACGCGTATTTCGAAACACAACACGCATCCGTCAACATCATATGCAATGGCCAATGCGTGCTCACCGATCAGTCCATTGCTGTACGACGCGTATTTCGAAACACAACATGCATCCGTCAACATCATATGCAATGGCCAATGCGTGCTCACCGATCGGTCCATTGCTGTACGACGCATCCCTGTACAAGTCACTCGCATATGTCACCATGGTTGTCACAGGTGAACGTATGCCAGCCACAATTACTTGCCAGGGACTCAGGGGCACACCTACAACACCACAGCCTGTCCACACTGTAATCTAAGGCATGTTGTAGTGTAGCTCCTATTTCCCTTATAGGCTCTGCGCATTGGAATAATATATCCTATAGGTTTGACATAGGACTAAGGTCGGTATGTCCCTATCGAGTATATTAAACTTAATTACTTGTGCCAGCTAGCTCAGAGGCCACTAGAAACTTCTTGACGACAAGAAGGGATTAGTTTCTGGCTGCCGCAGAACATGACCACTGTGTTTCCCTTACAGAATCAGGATGTGTCCCAGAGTCGTAGAAACAATAGATAACCATTTCACTCAGCTCAGTCGTGCATGTTTCAGTTATTCTCAGAGTTACACAGAAATAACAGACGGGCGTTTCAATAAAGGATTTATTGAACAGTCTTGTTTCTGTTGTAAGTTATATGTGCTGTTATGATCACAAGACAGTATGCGAGATAAATAATGTACAAGGTGAGCAGTAAAAATAAATAATACTGCGTCAGCATTATCTTTTTAGCATGTAAGCATTTACATAAAATGACACAACCTAAAAATGCGAGTACTCATACGATGCGTTTCTACCCTAGTTCTATCCCAGTGTACCTAACCTATCCTAGGTATAGGGAGAAGTAGAAGTAGGTGCTGTATTCCTGACTAGAGTATACCAAGAGTAAGTTACGCCTAGTATGCCAAGAGTCTAGTATGCCAAGAGTCCCTCTAGGTTCTAGTCTGCTGCATACCTGAAGAATGAGAGAGGTAGGAATCTCTATCCGGACTCGAACTCCAACACCCCGCAAGGGAAGTTAGATCACTGGAAGCTGGACTCTCTGCGTGCAGGAATGACAGTGTCTTCTCAGTGCGTCTGGCCGGGAATCGGGCTCCTCTGAAGTCGAGGTCTCCTCTGATTTACAGGGGTTTGGGAAGGTATATTTATACCTGAAAATGGTAGCATTGACGTGAGTTGGGCAGCGAAAGACGTCATGAATGAATCCCTTAGGGAATAAGAGGTTCATGCATAATGTATGAGTCCTTGAAGAAATCAATAGTCCTGGGCAAGGGAAACTCCCGCAGCCTGAGGGTCTGTTTTTTCATGGACTCGTTGAGACGCTAGGGTGGACGGATGTCGGAAGCCATGCCTGTATTTGGTGTGCATGGTTTATGCCTAAATAAGGCCTGGGATTCTACGCCTATATAAGGGCAGGTTGGGTTATGCCTATATAAGGACATGAGTCTAGAAAGCCCGTTTATGGACACCCTATGAAGTATACAACACCCACTCCTGTTTCGTGGAAACAATGATACTAAAATGCTAAACATCTAAAATGCTAAACATTAAAATAGAGTACCGCATATTAAAACATATCCTAAAAGTATTTAAAAGACATATTTAAAATGCAAAGGTTTCTGTACATTTATAAGAAAAGCTTTTCATTTCCTGCATAAAGTGTGAAATAAATGCAATCGGAATGATAAATAAAAAGCAATATTTACATATGACGAAAATGATCGATAAGTTTGTTCAAAATCAAAGTCATTTCCTATCATGAAATTTAAATGAACTGATTTAGACACACAAGATGACTAAGTGTCCCTGGAAGTACTGCCAAGTCTGTATTATAAGGCCAGTTCTACTATAAGCAGATTGAAGTGCCATTTTTGTGTTCGAAAAATGAGAAAAGTTCAAATTTTGGTAATGTTCCAGGTCTTTGAAAAACGAAGGCCAAATTGTTGCTGTTGCACTGGAACAAAGTATGCCGAATTAGAGTCAGTTCACGGGTCTGGTGTAAACATGAGATCATCTATTTCAATAGACAAAACATCATCCACTGTCGATGGTGTAAGTTCGAACACCTCACGTAAGAGATTGACCGCACAAAGATGGGAAACACCGCCCACAGCATAGGTTGCCGCAGCAATGTTCGCGTCCGTTGTTACCTGTGTGCCTGGAGTTGTTTCTCGTACCTCAGCAGCAGCAGGAAGCGTCTGTGCGATCTCAATGAATGCTGACATCAGTATTGGGAGCCTCTGGGGACAACACGAAGCATGGACCGTTATCGGGACCAGCAAAGTATCGACGTCCTTTGGCGCAGCTGATGGATATGTTAGACAAGCGTCCAACACGCATTCTTCACCGCATAGCAGGCAGCGTAGAACAGGTAAGATGCAATCTTGCCAGATTGGTCGGAATGACAGGAACCATGTGGTATTAAGGTCCCGTAGACGAGTCATGCCAAATAGCTGTACTATTCGCTCACGGCACTTTCTTTCAAGGAGAGCTTTCTCCATTTCGCTCGGAGTTATTTCTGCGAAGTGGCTGGCCATAGCGCAATAGCAGACAGATGAATAGAATTCCCGCAACAAGTGCTAGAATCAACGGTATGCCACCAAACACCGAATGTGCAAAGTTCGGAATGATTCCAAGTATTGCCTGGAACGGTGCTAAGAGACCGGTGCAAATGCTCTTAAATACATGTACAATTCCTGTTGTATCTGACATGTTGAAGATACGTGATAACATTTCTACGAAATGTATAGGGCAGTTTGTACGTATTAAATTCTGTATCTCAGCCGAAGTCCTTGCAATTTGTAGATCATAGGTTTCTTTGGCCGAGGTCAAAGGCACTGTTTGCTGTAAAAGCATGGCTTTCATTCTGCTTAAAGTATCAAATCTTATAAAAGAGACACTCAGTGAAGGCCATAAAGCCGACTCCCTGACTGTGTCTATCGGGGAAACAATACTTGCATACAGCAAGTGACCCTGGAGTTGACCGTTACTAGATATGGGATGCCGGGCAACATTCCACAGCAGCTCTGATCATTCAACATGAGGTAACTCCCATTAGAAAGTTGTCCAAACGTTGGTTTAATCACAGCAGCTGGTGAACCGTGCTGATGGCAAGACAGGTTTGCCGCAGAACCATTACAAGCTCCGTGCAAAATAATGTCCTGACATATGAGTGAACCGGTCAGTGCAGGTTTACAGTTAATACCGCTAAGAAACACTTCACGATCCCCACTCCAACATTTATGTGTATACGGTAAATTCCAAGATGTCTTAATGTATTCCCTACCCAACCTTTCATAATTGCCTGCTTGCATCTGTCTGAGGCAATACTGGAACTGAAAAGTTGTCACAGGTAATGTTATTTTTCCATGAATAAGCCATTCTGTAGCTGGTTTTTCTGCCACTGTGAATGGTAATTTGTCAATTTTTTCAATGCTCAGCACTGTATACCTCGCTCCTCTTTGTGCCAATTCGATCTGTTTATCAGTCAGATTGTATTCTGCAAACAGGGACGACGTGTTGATGAAACGCCAAGGCACATAGCCCGCTCGCAAAGATTGCAGCGTCCATGTCAATAACACAATAGAACGTAATTGAGACTGACCTTGTTGTAACATAGCCAAATCTTGTTCTAGAATGTCGATAGCAGAGGATACAATGCCATCCAATGAATAAATTCTGGAGGACAAAGTTGTTAACCCATTGTCGACTACAGAGAGTGTTTTCTCTAAATTGATACGATCAAGTTCACGTATTCGTTCTGCAGCCTCTATCTGTGACACTTTCCATGCTTCGTTATAAACAGCGTAGATGCCGGCATATATGAAACGTTTTTGACGCGGTTTTCTTGGTCCAAGCAAGAATTCCCTAAGATCTGCGTCATGTGCAAGTAAGGTTAAGTGTTGCTTCACATCCTGTAGTGTAGATTTATGCAGCCAATTGAGGCATAATTTTCCTACACTGTATGTTGTTACTACCCCCGGATGTTGTCTCTGGACATATCTTGGGTCTGGCCTATGAAGAGCAAAGCCCTGAGTTTTGTTCAAGAACCTTTCCTGACAGTTGTTTGTGTCTGTGGGCCAGATCAACCATTTATTCCAATTTGAATTGGTTCTGTTGAGTTGTAGTATATTGTCAACTGTCACCACTGCCTTTGTTTTATTATCACTGGCAGGTGTTGGCACAGAAGGTGTTTTCATCTCTTTGATCTTGGCTAATCCAAGACAAGATGTCTGTTGGACGGTGTCATTCAAAAACAGTATTTGTTCAGGGATTATGCAGGCCCTAAATAAAGCTTCCATACCCTGTACTTGCCAATCTTTATTACCCCAGACAGTTTTTGTCTCAATTGTGTCTTTCCATAAGTCGAAACCCTGTGTAGACAGTTGGGCAATAAATGCTTCAGAGTAAATCTGTTTTGTATTTGTTAACATAATTTTCAGTCCTGCCTTGTTTACATTTTTATAGTAAAACGTTTCTGGATCAGATGTATTATAACCTGAAAAATATGGAAATTTACTAGCAAATGTTTTCGAACTACCTTGTGGTGGTGTAGGACAATGTTCCCATTGATTATACATAAATACATTTCTCGGATATGCAGTTTTGTGCAAATAATGATGACCATAGTGGTTATAACAATACATTTCTTCGTAATCAGTTGTACCCTCTAAATATTCATTTTTAGAAAATGCAGCATATTTTTCTAGATCAAACATTATATCTTGAACAGTCTGTAAGTCCCAATCATCTGAATAGGTACTGGACGTTATCAAATCGCTTAGTGAAATTTTAAACAAATGTGGAATGTTCAATTGTTCACTTGGGCCGAATATTTCATAATCTGTTTTGTCCCACACTATACCATCCTGTATAGGAACAGCTGTGATGTTCACTGATGACAAGTCTCTTGCTTCACAATGGGAAGATTTATGTGGTTTCAAAAGCACGTTTATGTCCTTTCCTTCAATGTTCACATGGATGTATCTGCCACCTATAAGCATGCTTACTGTTGTTACCAAAGCTAGCCAGAGCAGGAAAACAAAAAGTCCAGATGTAATCCAGAGTTCAATCCATGGAGAAACCAGATAAGTCTTTTTCAGAAAGTGAACAAAGTCTTGTACTTGCTGCTTGATTTTGAATGATGCTGGCGTCGTTTCAGGTTCGCTTGGATCCTCTGAGAACGTATCAAAGTCAATGAAATAGCCAGAAGCAGTTCTGTCAATTGTTGGAATTGCATCAGGATTCGTTGAAATCACAGGAACCAGTTCTTCACGAGTCACATTGGTGTAGACAGGTGTATTTGGACGAACTGTTATTTGGTTTTCAAGAGGGATGAGTTCCATAGCTTGGTTGCATAGTCCTTCATTCGTTACAGCTGAATTCTCGATCGTGATCAGTCTTTCAGTCTGAACCTCTTGAATAGTAGCGAGAGGAGTGCGTCTGCTACTAGGTCGGAGTCCACGAGGCCTACTGCTTAGTATTGGCCACATACTGTGGTTTGATCAGGTCGATTGACACAAATCTTTTCTCCTTTCTTCCAGCAAGGGGCGGCAGAAGTACTGTCCTTGTTCCTTGAACAGCTAGAACAGGTACTGGTTGTCTGTAAGAAGGTCCAAATTCCTTCTTGTCCGCGATTTTTCTCTGACCAGATCCCCAACTTTTGGAATCCAGACAGGCCTTGCTGGGACCGCCGATTTTTCCCCAGTGGTGGTTGGCTTTAAGGATACGCTGCTTTTTTTTCGTTCTTAACTTGTTAAGTTCCTGTAAAACAGCCAAACGATCTTTGATATCAAATTCTTTTTGTCCACCACTGTGCCTACGTGTTCTAAGTCTGGAACCCACATTCTTGTCCCAAATAGGACCTCATATGGAGTGACTCCCCTAGAGAACTTCTTGGCAGATTGTTAAGAGCGCGCTGAACGCTAATGAGGTGTTTGACCCACCCAGCACCCGAACCTAATACCCTAGCTGTTATAGATTGCTTTATGTCCCGGTTTTTCCTTTCCACAACAGAATTTCCCTCAGGATGGAATGGAGAGGAGTACCGCAATGCAACGCCCAGACTGGCCATGGCCTCCTTGTAAGCCCTAGAGCTAAACGCAGGACCCTGGTCAGAATGAAACGTGCCTATTGCGTATGTGCCGATAAAGACTCGCAAATCTTTTATAACAGTTCGAGCGTCAGCTCAGCGCTGAGGCCATAACCATAGGAACCTAGATTTTAGTATTTGCGGGAATGCCTATGTCCAGTAGGACGCTGGCGATTAGACAGCCTAATGCTGTCTAACAGTGGTGTCTGCACTGGGCTGCCGCATTCGCTGCATGGTGTCTGATGGCTCTCTCGCTGTAATTTGCAGTCTAAGCAATTGTTGATGAATATGTGAATGTGTGTATTCATTCCAGGCCACCAGTACATCTCTTTTAACTTCAAAATTGTTTTTGAGATCCCTTGATGTGACAGACCCTCCCCCAAATGTGTTTCATAAATCAAGGCTGTTCTTCGTTCCATGTTTGGAATTACCCTATCCCCCACTCCAGGGATTCGAGCAAAAGGAACGTTATTCGCATCAATTACATAAGAGTACTTGAGTGGAAACTTTTTTGGTAATGCTGCACTGCTGCCTTTGCTTGAAGCATTGACAGCTAACATTATCTCACTGTCTATTTTTGTTTTTGAACGAGTGATCGCAGCTACGGAAGCCGTCTGAACAGCCCCCTTCGCGGCTTCGTCAGCCAATGAATTCCCTGCAACGTGAACGCCATCACGCTGATGACTCAGTGTGTGAATCACGTGAGCCTTTGGTAGTTCGTTTTTCAACAGAACTACTTGTTCCCAAAGCAGTTTGTGCTTAATTGTGCCACCTTTTGCATCCTTAAAACCATTTTCAAGCCAGGTTCGTATATAGTCATTATACGACTGAACACAGTAAAAGGAATCGCACACTATCAGTGTGAGGAATTCTCGATCCGTACTCTCAAGTGCCAGTTTGAATGCCTGTAGTTCAGCTCGCTGAGCTGTACAATCACCTAGTGACTGAGTTTTTGTGACCATAGGTCTGAAGATGCCATTTTGCATGCAACCTTTAACGATTGCACACGCTGCACTGTAAGCTTGCTTTCTCCCTGTTGCGGGCTGTGCGGATCCGTCAGTGTAAATTACGAATTCATACTGATCGAGAGGCAGAATCTCAGTGGGCAGAGGACATTCTTGTTCATATTGGAGAAATGCCTGTGTTTTTAAATCTGGATCAAATACATATTCAACATCAGTTGCAGCAAGAGAATTAACCCATTGTATCCATCTCGGATGTAAAGCTTTAGTATTTGGAATGCTTGCTTTTGTGACTGCTTCTAAAGCTGGTACTGGGGTAACGACAATTATGCGTTTCCCTTGGGCTAAGGCTCTTTCTTTTGCTACAGCTGTTTGAACTGCTGTCAGAATTTTTTCAGTTGAACTGAAGCGCATTTCTGCTTGTGTGTACAAATGTGATTTGTACGCTATTGGTACTTTCTCACCCTCATTAAAGGTTAAGTAAGTGAATCCACACTGACCCGAAATTATTCGAATCACCAAATTTCTTTGATTTACGCGTGTTTGTAAGTGATTTGTTGCTAACATGTTAGCCTGGAGTGAACGCAAAATTTCTGTGTGTTCCTGTGTCCAGTTTTTGATTGAAAAATCAGGTTTGATTAGTGCGTAGAGAGGTTTAACCCTTTCTGCGTAGTTTAGAATGTATGTTCTACCAAAATTGAGGAAACCCAGGATCGATTGTAAGCTGTTTAGCGTCTTAGGAGGTTGGATCAGCGCACACTTCTCTAGAAAGTTAGCTGCCAAGCTCTTGCTTTCACTTGAAAGCTCATATCCCAAAAATAGGACATTGAGATGGGCAATTCGGGACTTTTTAAAGTTGAACTTATAGCCCTCAGAGGCGAATCCCAATATAATGGTGCTCACCCTGTTCAAGTGTTTTTCTAAGTCATCCTCTGTCAGATAAATATCATCGACATAGGACAATGCCTCGTTGTCATAAATTTGTAGCAATTCCGTTACTCTCGCTGAGAATAAACCTGGGCTGTTCTTGAACCCTTGTGGGAGTCGACAAAAGTGACGCTGGGTCCCCATTATGGAGAATGCCGTTAAGTACCTACTTTCAGGTGCTATATTTTGACAAAAGAATCCATTTGAGATGTCTAATGTGGTTTTGTATTTTTTGCGCCCAATGTTATTCATTAATGCTGTGCTATGTGCATTTTGCACTGCAAAAGTTTTAGAACAAGTGTTTAAATGTCTGTAGTCCAAAACTAGACGATATGTATTGTCTGGTTTGGAGACAGGAAACAAAGGATTGTTCATAGATGAGGTGCTAGTTTCAATCACCCCTTGGTATTCAAGTTGATTTAAAATCTCCCTGACCTGTGTTTTAGCTTCTTGCTTAATTGGATACTGCCTCTGTGCAGTAGGTTCATGTTTCAGATGTATTTTGTGGTGAGGGGAGTCCTCATCCCATCCTACATGATTTTTATATAATGCTGGAGCCTGTGCTACTGCCCATTTTCTGGCATATGTATATTTTAAGTGAATTGGAATGTGATTGGAGAAGGCAGGCATAATCATGTCCTCGCCGTGTGGGCACTCCCTGACAAATTGTGGTGGCCAGTCTTTTTCTGCTAGAAGAATGTCATAACCCTTTGATAGTTTTTCCCAAAAAAGTGCTTTAACCTGTCTAGGTTTGTCTCCCTCCATCCGGAGTGTTATTTCATATAACCTTTGTGGAGTACTAACCCTGGTATCTACAGTCTCTACTGTAATGTACTCATTCAAGTCCACTATCTCCAGAAGTTCCATCAGGTTCTGGCGAGCTATTGTGACTTCTGCTGCACTGTCCAGCATCGTCTGAGCCCATTCCCCGTTTTTGAGTTGTGATCTCATTATTCTCGGCATGTCTGATCTTCAGACCTGCTACTTTCTTTTGGAGAATTGAGGTTTAGCTTTAATTTTTGTTGCGTGCTTGTCGTCTTTCGATTTCACGCGTTCTTCTCTATGTTCTGTACGTCCTCTTCTTTCCGAAGTCTGTGATGAGACCTGAAAGGGACGAGAGGAACGTGTATCATTATCTTGATACCTATCAGGTTTTCTCAAATTATCCCTATTCCTGAGGTTATACCTCCTTTCAGAGGGCTCCTTTTGAGGAGACCTACCTCGGGATTGAGATCTTTTCTCGTTTGAATTTTGTTTAGTAGACTCCCACTTCTTTTTAGAAGATGTAGGAGTTTGTTTAATTGAGTCCTTCTCAGGACTTTCAGATAGTTTTGGTTTAACTGGTCTCCCACCCAAACTATCTCTGCCTAATTCTGCATATGACTGCTCTATAATTCTGGGTAGCTCGGTTTGATGTTCTGTAACATCGAATTCCCTTAGTTTTTGTCGGATCGCCACTGCTGCTGCCTCCCCTTTAATATTAGATAATATTATTGTTGAGACCTGTTCAAAATTTTTCAGTAATTTCATACCTAAATTTAAAGCAGGCTCTGCTCCATATTCGTTTTGAATCTGTTTTAGGACATCTGGTATTACCGCAATTGACGGAATGCCGTGTGTTTTAGTGTAGATGGCAGCAAAGACTGAGCCCCAAGTGGTGCAGTCTTCCAGTTGTGGTGTGATCCCCATTGGTAAACTGATTGTTAGGATTCTGTGTTTCTCATATGGGCTAGTATTTGGAAATACTGCTTTGATTTGAGTAATTTTTTGAGCTATCCAAAACGGAATTTGCTCCCGCTTAGTGGGCATTTTACCCATGACTGCGTATAGAGTCTGTGGTGTAATTTTTAGTGTACTCCCCTGTGGAGGAGCTTGATTTGGAAGTGTTAATGGTTGTTGGACTGTGAAAGTCCTCATGACATATTGAACCAATTGTCTGTAGATTTTTATTAACTCTGTGAGTTGATTAAGTAGTTCCTCGTCTGACATTATTTCGATGTCTGGATGAGGTGTGTAGCCGGCTAGAATCGGCCATGTTGCTCCTGGTCTGCCTAGCGGACCGAGCCTGGTTATATTTCTGTGATGTTTTAGGGCGCCTTTAAACCAGAGCTGGTGCTCCTGGTATGTTAATGGAATTTCAATATCCTCGAAAGGAATGTATTCCTCCGGTTGTTCATCTTCTTTGTAGAAGTTAAACAAGTGAGTTACTGGATTAGATTCAGGAAATATTACCCATGAATAGAATACCTCTGTCTGAAAGGATTCGTGTGCCTCTATCACGAAAACTGCTCTACCTCCTCTTGGAGATAGGCCATGTTTTATAAGTTTTAGAGTAATGGCTCTTCTTAAGTTAGGAGGAATGTCCTTGACACCCTCTTCGGCTTCATTTAAACCTGTGTTGTTAAATAACGCTGCTTGGGCTGGTTCAGCCGCAGCTACACCGTTTTCGGCGTCTACATTCATTTTGTAGAACTAGTTTCAAGGAAACAAAGATAAGATGCACAATATTGTGGAACAGTCTATCCTTCAACGTTGAGCAAACCAAACAGCTAATATATAGGGGCCTTCCCTATGTAGCCGTGGCGGATATTAACCCTGCCCACTCCAGACGTCTTTTGGAGTATATGGGGTAGGGGTCTCTGAGAGAAAAATAAAAGTGCACAGCTGAGTTACTCAGTATCTAACATTGAATTACTGCCTTGCCCCATGTTGGGCGCCATGTAGTGTAGCTCCTATTTCCCTTATAGGCTCTGCGCATTGGAATAATATATCCTATAGGTTTGACATAGGACTAAGGTCGGTATGTCCCTATCGAGTATATTAAACTTAATTACTTGTGCCAGCTAGCTCAGAGGCCACTAGAAACTTCTTGACGACAAGAAGGGATTAGTTTCTGGCTGCCGCAGAACATGACCACTGTGTTTCCCTTACAGAATCAGGATGTGTCCCAGAGTCGTAGAAACAATAGATAACCATTTCACTCAGCTCAGTCGTGCATGTTTCAGTTATTCTCAGAGTTACACAGAAATAACAGACGGGCGTTTCAATAAAGGATTTATTGAACAGTCTTGTTTCTGTTGTAAGTTATATGTGCTGTTATGATCACAAGACAGTATGCGAGATAAATAATGTACAAGGTGAGCAGTAAAAATAAATAATACTGCGTCAGCATTATCTTTTTAGCATGTAAGCATTTACATAAAATGACACAACCTAAAAATGCGAGTACTCATACGATGCGTTTCTACCCTAGTTCTATCCCAGTGTACCTAACCTATCCTAGGTATAGGGAGAAGTAGAAGTAGGTGCTGTATTCCTGACTAGAGTATACCAAGAGTATGTTACGCCTAGTATGCCAAGAGTCTAGTATGCCAAGAGTCCCTCTAGGTTCTAGTCTGCTCCATACCTGAAGAATGAGAGAGGTAGGAATCTCTATCCAGACTCGAACTCCAACACCCCGCAAGGGAAGTTAGATCACTGGAAGCTGGACTCTCTGCGTGCAGGAATGACAGTGTCTTCTCAGTGCGTCTGGCCGGGAATCGGGCTCCTCTGAAGTCGAGGTCTCCTCTGATTTACAGGGGTTTGGGAAGGTATATTTATACCTGAAAATGGTAGCATTGACGTGAGTTGGGCAGCGAAAGACGTCATGAATGAATCCCTTAGGGAATAAGAGGTTCATGCATAATGTATGAGTCCTTGAAGAAATCAATAGTCCTGGGCAAGGGAAACTCCCGCAGCCTGAGGGTCTGTTTTTTCATGGACTCGTTGAGACGCTAGGGTGGACGGATGTCGGAAGCCATGCCTGTATTTGGTGTGCATGGTTTATGCCTAAATAAGGCCTGGGATTCTACGCCTATATAAGGGCAGGTTGGGTTATGCCTATATAAGGACATGAGTCTAGAAAGCCCGTTTATGGACACCCTATGAAGTATACAACAATGTAAGGCTGCATTACCTGTGTGTGTATGGGGGTCAACATGTGGTTTGTTGGGTGGCACTTGGGGGCAGCCACTCCCAGGCTGTGCACGTGTTCATGGGGACAGAATCCTTTGTGTGTTGTGCACATGACCACTGTGATGTGCAACTGTTCAGTTCAGAGCATGTGGCATGGTCACATTTCCAGGTTGTATATGTGTATGTCATGTCAAATGCACCCTGAGTCCCATGTGGGATGGTATGTACGTCACAGGGTGACCCATTGCCACAATTGTGATGGCCCTCCACAGTCTGTATGCATGTTGTGTTCCAGATGTCTCTGATTCCATGTGCACAATGGGAGACAGTCTCCACATCCATGTTGTTTGTGCATCGACTTTGATGCTGTGCGTGTGTGTGTCACAGACGTCCATGTCTGTCCTGCAGAGGCAACAGGGGCCACTACATGTGGGAGTCATGGTTGTTTTGCTGGCGTGTACATGATACGCCATGTCATGCCAGTGTTCATGTGGCAATACAGGGTCTCTGGGAATCTACCTGTCAAAGAGCTGTGATGCCTGGGGCACATCTGTCCTCACTTGTCACTGTGGTGTGTGTTTGGAACGTGACAGCAGTACATGGGTACTGTGACACAGCCTAATGATTTCCCATAGCACAACCTGGAACTTGTTGTCAACACATGTTGAACTGAGATGTTAGATGATGGCCATGTAGGTGCCATATATGTCCATACAGAACGGCACACAGATCAAGTTCTTGTGTCTCGTAATGATGTATCAAGTGATATTTAGTAAGGTCAATGCCACATATGTGGTGTGACTGACAATCTTTCTTTGTTCACCTATGTACTGCAGGGCACCAGCTGTCCATAGACCATTCCCTGACCTTGCAACCACGGTGGAACGTGACTGCATCCGACGGTATCGCTTCAACAGGCCGCTGATTGAGGAATTTGCGGGGCGGTTAGCCCCACATTTGCTACCTGGCCGGCCATACCCTACAGCGCTGACCCCCAAGGTGAAGGTGATGGCAGCCCTACGCTTCTTTGCCACCGGTATCTTTCAACACACTGTGGCGTCTGCTGGTGGGATGTCACAGACCATGTTCAGCCGTGTGCTATGCGATGTTTTGGAGGCAATGTTAACATACTTGAACCAGTACATCTATTTCCCTAAACATCAACAACTCACTGACGTCAAGAGTGACTTCTATGCCCTGGGGAGGATGCCACATGTCATCGGCTCCATTGATGGGACACATGTGGCTTTGGTACCACCACAGGCACATGAGCAGGCATACAGGAACAGGAACATTTTCCATTCTATCAATGCTCTGGTGGTATGTCTTGCAGATATGAGCATCTCACATGTGTGTGCCCGTTTCCTCGGTTCTGCACACGATGCCTACGTGATGAGGAGTAGTCGCATCCCGAGGATGATGTCACAGATGCAGAACCAGTGTGCCTGGCTTGTCGGTGTGTACTGACTTTGTACCATTGTGTGTGTTCTGCAATGTTGTATTCCACCCTCTTTTCCAACTCAGCTATTGTGCAATTGTCTGTATGTAGGTGACTCCAGATACCCCAACATGCCGTGGTTGCTGACACCCCTCAGGAACCCTGTGACACCAGCCCAGATGCGCTACAATGAGGCACATGGTCGGACCAGGAGAGTGATCGAGCGGACATTTGGTCTCCTGAAGAGCCGCTTTCGCTGCCTGGACAAGACAGGAGGGGCCCTCCCATATGCCCCTGCAAAGGTGTGCAAGATTTTCATCGTCTGCTGCATACTACACAACCTGGCAGTGCGGAAGGAGTTGCCTCTCATCCTGGATGACGATGACCAACATCCGCCACCTGTGGAGGATCCTGGCCTGGCCCACGATGCCAGTGATGATGATGATGATGATGAGGGTGATGTCCGCACACAGCTCATCACCAACTTCTTCAGCTGAATGTGAGTATACAGAGATGTTATGTCAATGGTTTGAGTTTGCATGATATGTGTTGGTGGTGCTCTGTTGCTGTTTGAGTGTGGCCATGTGCTACTTGACTGGATGCGTGCAGCGATGTGTCCTTACAGGTAGTCTGTACTCCCCAACAGTGTTGACATGCTAACTTGGTTTTGTGTAGGTATCTTGTGACATGTATTGGGCATGAGTATTGCAGTTCTGTCCTGTTCTTCAGTGCTTTTGACTGTGTGTCATGTCTGTCCTTCACAGGGTACTTTCAGAGTTGTTTGGTCAACTGTGATCCCCCGACACCATGATTCTACTTCCAGGGTGGAAGCAGTCGTTTCTCTACAGGTGATGTGCCACACACCCCTGGACTTTATTTCTTCAACACTTGTTGACTGTGTGGCCACTGCCACATGGGATTACCTTGCATCTGTAGTGGAAACAACATGTTGCAAATGTGTAATAAACCTGTGCTTCACTTTGGGATGTGCGTTGTCTGTGGTCACACATCTGACTGACATTTGCTTACTGCACCTGTGGGCTAGTTGACACAGACTCTGAATAGGTGTGGTGTCTGTGCATTCCACTGTATTTCCTGGCAACATCAGTGTAGGCGATGAGTCAGATGGCCCTGGTGTGTATGTGTTGTGTTGCCCTAGTGGTGTGTCTCCCTCATATGTGTCACGTCGCCATGACTCACATGACGGTGTTGGAATTGCTGTAGCAGTTAGCATGCACAGTGTCATTTAGCAGATCATCATCTCCATGACAAAATACCACGTTGGAATCACAACAGAGGCAAGTATGGTGTATTAGTGAGTTTATTTACATACATGTGTGAGGATAGTGCACAGGATGGTGGGTGCTGTACATTGGGATTGGAATCCAAAGTTCACTGATAAGTTGGAAGTGTTGGTAGCAGAAATGCCCTGAGTAAAGTCCACAGTCATCTGATACATTAGTCCAACTTAAACTCCCCATGTCATGTGGGAGAGTTGGGTTGCATTCGACAGGGTGAACAGTTTGCACACAAAGGAGAATTTCCAGAACAGGTGTTGGGTTCCTGGGGGATGTACATGGCCATCTGCCTCTCAGTTGTCCTTCCTCGGATGACCCCTCTTCTTTCTGGGGGGACCCTCACGTGCAGGCCGCTGCGGTGCAGAGGACTCGCCACCAGAGTCATCCTCCCTCCCTGTGGCAGTTGCAGTTGTTGCGGCACCAGATGTTTTGGGCACACAGGGAGGTGTGGACATGTTGGTGCTAATCTGGCAGAGGCATGTCAATATGTCCCTGTGCACCGATGTCAGTTCTTCCAATGTGTCCCACTTGGACTCCATGACAGACATGTGTGACTCCACACGGGACATGTGGGAGTCCAAGCGGGCATGATGGGCAGCCTGCTGCTGTTGAATGTCCTTGAGGATCCCCACTACCTGGCTGACCTCTCCGGTGCTATTCTGGTACGCATCTGCAATGCGTACCAGGTGTGGGTCATCATGCAGTCCAGACCCCTCTGCAAACATCGACCTCTGCCTACCACCCCTCCCACCACCCCTGGCCACATGTGCGGGACCTGTGGTGGCACGCACAGGTGACCCTAGGCCCCCTTGGGCGTTGGTACTGGGGCTGTTGTCCGTTGCTTCCCGGGGGGGCGGGGTCCCTGTGCTGTTGTCATTCAGTGTCCTTGGTCTGTCCGTGTCGGCGGGGGTGGTCTGTGTGTTGGCAGATGTTGGAGGAGTGGGTGCAGGGGGTGCAGATGGTGGTCCTGCTGGTGCTGCATGATGACTCACACCGGAGGGGCCAGGTAGGTCTTCGCCATCCGAGGAGGGCAGAGGCTGTTCCACACCAGCGAGCTCAGGGGCCACCGGAGCCTGGGACAGGGACTCCTCATCATCTGCTGCTGTGTCCCCATCATCACCTGTGTTTAAAAGAGACACACAATGTATGTTATGTTTCTACAGGCATCAATGGTTCAAACACATGACAGTTGTGACTGTACATCTGGATGCGTGCCTGTACATTGCATTGTGCTAAGTTGTCACAGCCAGAGGTTGAAATTGTTGTAGCACATTGTCCTGCCAACCTGAAGCATTTCAATGTGAATGTTGAGGTGTGTGCATGACCAGCTCATGTATAGATTGGCTGTACATGGCCATTGCTACTCAAGGGCCATCACGTGCCTGACACAGGTGTGTCATCCTTGTCCACATTTGTCCTTTAACTGGGACATACGTGCAATTCCACTTAGGATATCTTTCAAGATTGGGACATGTGTGGTGTCAGTTTTTGCCAGTCTTTGTGCGTCACATTGGTGTGTCTGGACAACATGGTCACAGTCCGGTATGCCTGGGATCTCTTGGGAATATCTGTGTTGTTGTCTGGGTTTCTAGTTCACGTCTCATTTCATACAAGTGATGTTGTTAACGTAGCTAATGATGTTGTTGCTGAGTTTTGTACGTGCAAACGTGATTAATCTTGTCAATGTCCTCCATGGTGATAAGGATTGGGCACGGCAGCTCTCTGGCTTTTCTATTGTCATGACAGTGATGGCCAGTGGTGTGTGTTGCAGTTCTGCTGCTGTGAGTAGCATGTCTCCTCAAATGCAGTCCAGCTTGGTGCTTGTGTCTACAGTGTCTGTGACAGTGAGTGGTGTGTTGTGTGAAGGATGCATATGTTGCCGAACAATGTGGGAGTGGAATGCAGATCACAACCACAACTTGTGTGACTGACACCATGATACAGTGTCCGGTATATTGGTGTGTCCATTGCATTCACTGTCAGGTGTCCCCTGTCAATGATGTCTCTGTGACTTCCTGTGTTTTTTGTGCTATGTAGTTTGTCTGATTCTCCACAGTTGTCATCTGCAAGTCACACCTTCACAGCCAGGCCAGGGGGCACCCATGGACACTGCATTCCCTGACAGTGTGTGTAAACATAGAGTTGCAATGGCTGTGAGTGTGTACGTGTTTGGGTTGGCCCGTGCATGGGTGTGAATTGCAGGCACATCATTTCTCATGCCCATGTGTCAGCCATCTTGCCAGGGCTTTTACTTTGGGAGTGACTGGTCCCACGTGTGCAATATGTTTTTGCAGAGTAGGTGTGTGTATGGCCAGCATTGGTGGTATTTGGTTGACATCCGGACCTCCTTCTCCCCCCAGCCCAGTTATCCCACCATGAAGCATGCCACCCTTGCAGTGGGTGCAGGTTAACTCTCAGGATGTCAGTCAGTGGTGTCCTGTTGTTGGTTGGTACACAGTTCCCAGCAAGGCCTTGTGCTCCCCACAACAGAGCACCATTGTCAGACATCTTGGAAGTGGCTTTTCACTCCCTGTGAGGTGTGCATGCTTCAGTGTGAGCTTGCTGGGCCATGCGGGTGGGGGATGTTGAGCTGTGACTACCACTCCTATCATGCTATTGCCTACACCCCCCTTCCCAGCATGCCCATACTTCCTTCCTTTTGAGTCGACTTCACTGTGTGTGAGTGTGACAGCAATGGCAAGTTAGCTGACAGTGTGGTCCTGTTGTTTGTTGGTGCACAGTTCCCAGCAGGGCCTTGTGCTCCCCACAGCTGAGGGCAGTGTCAGACATCTTGGAAGTGGCTTTTCACTCACTCTCTTGTGGAGCACGGTCCCAGGTGTGTTGTTTGGAGTTAGTGGAAGTGGTGTGTGTGTAAGGGCCTGCTGGTAGCTGTAGTCGGAGCTGGCACTCCTCCTCCCCCAGGCCAGACATCCCACCATGAAACGTGCTTCCATTGCAGGGAGTGCAAGTTGGTTGTCAGGATGTCAGTCAGTGGTGTCCTGCTGTTGGTTGGTGCACAGTTCCCAGCAGGGCCTTGTGCTCCCCACAACAGAGCACCATTGTCAGACATCTTGGAAGTGGCTTTTCACTCCCTATGAGGTGTGCATGCTTCAGTGTGAGCTTGCCGGGCCATGCGGGTGGGGGATGTTGAGCTGTGACTACCACTCCCATCATGCTATTGCCTACACCCCCTTCCCAGCATGCCCATACTTCCTTCCTTTTGACTCTGCTTCCCTGTGGGGTAGTGTGCCTGTGCTGACAGGATGGCTGACAGTGTTGTCCTGGCGTTTGTTTGGCTACAAGTCCCAAAAGTGTCCCTGTGCTTCACACAGCATAACCCAGTGTGGTAGTTCTTTGTGGGATATTTAATTAGAGTGTGAGGCAATGCATTCTCCCAGGTGAGTTGTGTGGAGTTTGTGTTAAGGGGGTGTGTGAGAAGAGCTGATGGTAACTATGGTCAGAGCTGTCAGTCCTCCTTACCACTCAGCCAGATATACCACCATGGAACGTGCTTCCATTGCAGGGAGTGCAAGTTGGCTTTCAGGATGTCAGGCAGTGGTGTCCTGCTGTTGTTTTGAGCACAACCCCCAGCAGGGGCTTGTTCTCCCCACAGTAGTACTCAGTGTCAGCCATCTTGTCAGTTTGTTTCCACTCCCTGTGATGTGAGCATGGTTCAGAGTGGTGTTGATGGGCCAATTGTGAGGGTGACCAATATCTGTGACTACAACTCCCATCATGCTATTGGCTACACTTACTTCACCAGCACACACAATTCCTTCCTTTCAGTCAGCTGCCCTGTGAGGTGGTGTTCTAGTGGTGGCAAAATGTCTGACAGTGTTTGTTGGTTAGATTTGTGCCACTGCCTTGCTCTATTTGTTGTTAGGTTTGTACAGGTCATGACACAGTTACATATCGCTATGAGATGGCAGGTATTGTGTTTGTCTGACTAGCATACACATCTTGGGATGATTATCTTTTGGTTACTGTGGCTTTGCTAACGGTGCATGGTTTCACTATGCCCTTGACAGTGATGTGTGTGTATTGTCACACAATATTGGGTATATTGGTTGTGTACTCACCAGGCTCTGGGATGTCTGATAGTCCATGTATGCTCTCTGGTGGTAGGATGGCCCGCACCTTCTCCTCCCAGGACCTGAGGTATACTGGTTTGGCAGGAGGGCCACTGCCGGTGCGATGACTCAAGGCGTATTCCTTCTTGAGTAGGTCCTTGACCCTCCGGCGCACGTCATACCACTTGTTCTGGATGTCTTCCTTTGTGCGCAAACATGGTGATTGTGCGTTCACCCTGTCGACGATCCTCTCCCACATCTTGGTTTTCTGCAACACGGGGGTCTGTTGGAGCAATGTACCAAACAACTGTGGCTCTACTCTTAGGATTTCATTTACCAGGACTTACAATTCACTGTCTAGGAACTTTGGATTCTTCTTTGGGGGCATGGTGATGGGTGGTGGTGGGGATTGATGTGTGTGTGAGTGTGCAAGTGAGGGTGGGTGAGTGTCAGTTTTGCTGGGTGCATGTGAGGGTGCTATTGGGGAAGTGCTAATGGTGTGTGGCTTGTGTGATGGATGAGTTGTGAGTGTGTCTGTGGTTGCTGTCTGATGGTGTTCTGTGCTGGCAGGTCAGTTGAATTTGCAAAGGATCATGGTAGGGATTTGTGGCCTTTATATGGGTGGAGTTGTGGGTGTGTCTTTGTTCCATGTTTTTTCCCCCACTATTTATTGACTTTGTCATTGCTTGTTTGGCCCTTTTTTTTGTATTTTTTCCTTTGTATTTTTTGGGCATGTAGGAGACGTTCTTCTGACCGAGTCAGATGCTGCAGTTGTCTCATGCGAGCTTCTCCGAGTCTTTCACGTTGTCTTTCTGCTGGGTTTCATGTGCGGCGTACTCGTCAGTCGCAGAGTATTGGGTTGCTTCGGCTCCCTGTTTTCTATGCGTGTCGGTCGTACGGCTTGAGCTCCGTGCGACTCGGTCTGGTTTTACACGCATTGCATCGTACTGCGCGGGTGGGAGTTCGCGGGTACGTATCTGTCGGGTTCATTCTTGGTGCGTGTCGGTCGGTTCGATTCGCGTAGATTTTCCGACCGGATGGCTGTTTTCCGTGCGGTTCGGTCGTTCGGTTTGTGTTCCGTACGAGTCGGTCGTGATTCACATGCATAGCATCATACTACGAGGATCGGACTGCGCCGGTACGTGTCGGTCGGACTACATTCCCGTACCGAGTCGGTCGGTACTTTTTCCGGCCTGAATCGGAATCGGCCCCTATATGTTTACCGGAACAGCTGTCTGGACTGCAGTCAATATTTTTTCTGTTGATGCAAAATGTATTTCAGCATTGGAGTATAAATGCAAATTATAAGCAATCAGTACAGTATCGTATGTAAGTATCTGGAAGCAAGCATGCCAGTTTGCAGTGTTCTGAGAATCTGTGTGTGTTCTGATGTCCAAGGTGTACTAGAGAAGTGTGGACAAATTAATTCATACAATGGTTTAACCCATTGTGTGTAGTCTGATATGTCAGTTCTACCAAAGCTGAGAAAACCTAAAAGGGATTGTAGCTTTTTTATGGTGTTTGGTGGTTGTAAGAGATCACATTTCTCCCAAAAATATTGTGCAGGATTTTGCCTTCATTTGATAACTTGTATCCCAAAAACAGGACACTAAGAAAAGTAATTTTTGTTTTTTGGAAATGTAATTTATAGCCATGTTCAGCAAATCCCAAAATGATGTGATCTACCCTCACTAAGTGTGTGTTTAAGTCATCGCCCATGAGGTATATGCCTCTCAGTAAATATCATGTAGAATTGACTTTACTCGGACAGCAAACAGACCTGGGCTGTTCTTGTAACCCTGAGGACGTTGGCAGAATTTTCTCTGGACTCCTAAAGCGCTAAACACTGTTAAGTCTCTGCTTTCAGGCACTATATTTTAGCAGAAAAAGTCATTAGAAATGTCCAAAGTAGTTTTGTATTTTATACAAACTATGTTGTTCATCAAAGCTGTGCCATGTGAATTTTGAATTGCAAGGTGCTTGTATGGCTGTTTAAATGTCTGTAGTGTAAGACTAAGTGATAGAAATGTTCAGACTTAGCCACCGGAAATAATGGGTTGTTCATTGCTGAAATACAAGGCTCTATTATGCCTTGATCCTCTAATTGTAATAGAACATCCCTAACCGGACATTTTGCTTCATGTTTAATTGGATATTGCGGTTGCACTTGCAAGCTGGACCTTATGGGTATTAAATGATAAGGTGAGTCCTTATCCCAGCCTGCATGATTGTGGTATAGAGCCAGGGCTTGTGTAAGAGCCAATTCTATGACATACACTTGTTTAACAAATGCAGGAACAAAGACAGAGAAGGAAGGTATATTTACATCTTCTCTTTGTCGGTTTTTTCAAACAAACCCAGGCAGCCTATCTATTTCAGCTAAGAGAATGTCATATGTGGTTGTTTAAATTTCCCAGAATATTACTTTAATAGTACGCGGTATTTTACCTTCAATTTGAAAGTCAAAATCATAAATTCTATGGGGAGGGCTAAGCCACTGATCTGTTGATTCTACTTGAATAAATGAATTAGTTGCTCTCGAAACCAGAAACTCTTGAAGATTTTGTCAAACTATTGTGACTTCTGCTGCGCTGTCTAGCAGTGTCAATGCCCACGTCTTGTTCTGAAGGAGCGTTCTCAATATGTGTGGCATATTTAGTGGAAATATCTGCCACTTTCCCTTTTTAAATTGAGGTTTTTTGTTGTGGACGTTTCTCTTCCTTTTTTATGATGATGTCAGACGAGTGTTTTGAGTCCTTTCTCAGTTTCACATACTCTTCGTGCCTGCATTCTGGTCATCCCCCTCTCTCCCAGCATTTGTCAGGTGAGTCCTGAATGGCACAAGAAGGACATTTATCAGTGTACTGATACCCATCAGGCTGTTTAAGTGTATCACAGTGGGCTCCGGTTGCTGAGATCCACCCCGTGTTTTTGTTTTATCTTTATTTTTCTGTTTGTCCTAGTGTTTTTTAGAAGTCTCAGCTGCCTGCTTGGAATTCTTTTTTTCAGAATTGCCTTTAAGCTGTGGCTTATTAGGTCTGGCTCCCAAAGTATCTCGACCTATAGCTGTATAGGTTTCAGCAATAATGTTTGTTATTTGTGCTCTTGGTCCAGAGCGTGAACCTGTGCGAGGTGTTGGTGTACTGCCAGTGCTGCTTCTTCCCCTTAAATATTACTTAACATAATTGAGGAAACTATGGCAAAGCTGCTGATTAATTTCATCCCTAAATCCAGGGCAGGGGCATCCCCATATTCATTTTGAATCTGTTTTAGGACCTCTGGCAAAACAGCAATGGATGGTGTACCATGTGTTATGGTATATGTGGCCGCAAAGACTGTGCCCCAAGTGGCACACTCTTCTACAAGGGGAACCATTCCAAGTGGTAGGTATAGTGTCTTGTCAATAAAAGATCACTGGAACTCTTTTGGTTCCCACTTTTCACCGTAGGCCTGTGAGGTAAGCTTTGGAGGGATGAGTTGAAGGCAGGCTTAGAATATTGAGTTCTGACTTACATTATGCAAAATAAAGACATGTAAAGCTACTCTCTGTGTGTGGCGTGGTTATAGGCGAGTTCCTGGGCTGGTAGGATGCTACAACTGGGGACGAGATAGGGGATACGAAGCCCGTACAATGAAAGTGCTCTTCCAGAGAGTTTGCTGTGGTCCAGCAAACTGCTCGTGCATGCCACGTGTGCCGCAGTCAAAGTGCAGAATCGACGCTGGCACCGGTGAAGTCTCAGCGCAATGCAAGCCTCTGTAAAATGCTCAAAGTAAAAGAAAGCATAATTGAAAATCTAAATGTCGGTGGCTAGGAACTGAATGAAACGGCCACAAATAAAATGTACTGTGCCATTATGCAAATTAATGCCATACGCTATATGGAGTAGAACGCTAAAGGTGGATGCAGTCACGTTATAAAAGCAGCACACAGCAATAGTTCAGTACAAGTCAAACTGAAATCCATGTGCTATAAAGCAGAGATTAACCACGTGTTTGTGAAGAAGCATTTAAGCACAAAGCCAACCAAATATAATAATGTTATCTGCTTTCTTGGACTAGTAGTGTACACGATTTGTCTACTTACCGAAGCAACTAAAGAGAGTAGTCAACATAGCGTGCTGTGAAGCCGCCCCAGAAAAAGTGTCAGGGTTGTGCTAGTGGACTTGTCCCCGATCGAAGTGGCCCACAACCAAAGCTGCTGTGTAGGGGCTCAGAACAACTCCCTAGGCCGCCATCAAGTCGAGAGCTCCGATGGAGAGCCGGGACAAGATCCAAGATTCAAAAGTCATTAAGGCTGACCCTGAAGCCAGCATGTCACAAGGCGCTAGAGAAGCTCTGCCTGATCAAGTTCCACCAAAGTGCCTGAGAGACCACTACTGTCCACAGATGTATATACTGTTGCTGCATTCTTAAAACCACCATCTGCATTTGATACTGCCAAAAAACACAATATTGGCAATAGATGGTCTACATGGATAGAGACTTTTGAAGATTTCATAGATGCAATAGATGTAAAAGATGAGAAAAAGATTATAAAGTATCTGAGGAACATGGCTGATGAAGGAGTGAAAGAAGCCATGAAAAAGATACCACAAGAAAGTGAAGTGACTTACGATCAAATCGAAACAGGCTTGAATATCAAGTTTAATCTAGTGCCAAATGTTGATTATGAAAGATAAGTATTCAGAGCACAGGTGAAACCATCAATGAGTTTGTTGAGAAACTGGAAGCACTGTAAATTCAATTAATTTAATCATGAGGAAGCTACCCGCCTCAGAGTAATCAATGGCTGTCTGCCATATTCCTTTTGACGACAAATGCTGAAGGAAACTCTGAGCTTGGAACATGTCCTCAAGGCTGCTAGCGCTGAAGAGCGTGCTGATTATCAAGCGACTGATATGGGGACTGGAGGCGGCCAAAGTGCGTCAGTCATGAGCATGAAAAGTCAGCCAAAGTACAAAGCCAAGAGACACAAGGCGATGTCTACACAGAAAAAGAAAACGTGTTACAGATATGGACTGTTGTTTCCACATGAATATAAATGTCCTGCCATTGGACAGATATGTATCAGCTGTGGTAAAGCAATCCATTTTGTGATGACTTGCAAGGCAAAAAGGTAAAGAAAGTGTGTCACAGTATGAAGACAAAATGGCTGACCGAATGCTACCTCAGCGACGTTCCACGTTCTCTCACAAGGCCAAGCGATCACATGAACTGAGGCAAATCGACTCCAAACGAAGTCTATCGTCATCTAAATCATCGAAAAAGAGTTCCTCAGAATCCGTTTCCAGTTAAAGTGACAATGACAATTGCCCAATGTCGATGTTTACTTCAAAAAGGCATGCACTTGTGGGACTAGTCGAATGTGTGGAAAAACTCAAAGTGAAGAAAAATCGACATGAAAAAGCACCAAAAACATTCAAACATTGTCCAAAGATCGCTCTGAAGATAAATGGGTGTTTGATACCATTCATAATTGACAGTGGTGCATCAATAAATATCATTCCTGAGGAAAAGTATCAAGAATTATCTCCATTACCACAACTTACGAAGTCAAAGACTAAAGTATACACACCTCAATGCCCTTAAAAGTCAAGGTTCATTTGTAACCACGATGAAACATAAGAAAACTGTGGTGCAAGCGCCTATTCATGTACTTCAAGGAACAACTTCAAGTGCCTGTTTGCTGAGTTTCAACACTGCTGCTGATATGGGACTGATATCAGTGAAGTACAATATAAATGCTCATCATAAAATTCTAAGTCAATTTCCTTAATTATTTCATGAGTTAGGCAAACTCAAAACAATGAAAGTAAAGGTACATATAAATGAGGATGTTCGTACTGTTGCTTAAAAGCACAGACAAATTGTGTTTCACTTGCAAAAAGCTGTTAAAAAGGAACCTAATTTGTTGCTTAAACATGACATCTTTGAACGCTCCACTGGTCCAACACCATGGGTTTCTCCAATTGTAGTATTGCCTAAGAGAGACAGTGAAAAAGCTGTATGCACATGCGTTGACATGCGTCAGGCAAACAAGGCAATTGAGCGAGAGAGACATCCAGGTTCGCACATTGCTGATATGATAAATCAATTGAATGGTGCGAAGTTCTTATCTCGACCTTGAAGAAAAATTCAGGTACATTACAACCTTTTCTACGCATATTGGTGTGTTTCGCTATAAGCAATTGAGTTTTGGTGTATCCTCTGCTGCAGAACTCTTCCAAGATGTCATTCTACGTATCATACAGCCTGTAGTAAATGCATTTAACTATAATGATGACATATTGGTTTTGGAGCCACACAGAAAGAGCATGACAAAGCTCTCATGCAAGTATGTTGTTTGCTGAACGATGCAGGCTTAACTCTGAATGCTGACTAATGTGAATTCCAGAAGAAAAGCTTGAAATTCTTTGGCCATGTCTTGGGGGTATGAAAACTGATCCAGCTAAAGTGCAGGCACTGTCTCCTGCAAATCCCCCACAAGACATTTCTATTTTACGATCATTTATTGGAATGGCCAGTTTCTGTCCTAGATACACAAAAGACTTTGCTACAGTCAGTGCACCATTACGAGAACTGACAAAAAAGAATGTGTCTTTTTATTGGTCTTGTGAATGTGAGAAGAGCTTCCAAAAAATGAAGCAAGCTATTGAGAGTGCCACTGAAATGGCATACTTTGATCCCAAACTTCTTACAGAGGTTGTAGCTGACACTAGCCCTGTCGGGTTAGGAGCAATCCTTGCACAGCACAACGGACAGCCAAATGCCCAGAGAGATATCATGGCATACACCAGTAAAAGCCTGTCACAAACAGAAAGTGCTTACTTACAACATGAGAAAGAAAGCTTGGTGTGTTCTGGGCTTGCGAATATTTCCATGTGTTTTGTATGGAAAGATTTTTACAATAGTGACTGATCATCAAGCACTCTTGACCATATTTGGCAATCCCAAAGCCAAAATGGGTCCTCAAATTGAACTTTAGGGTTTGAGGTCTGGTTTCCTTATCTTGCCGAAAGGGTTGCAAAAGAATTAAAGACTTGTCATATATGCAACTGTCTTTCATCTCAAGCTATTAGGCACCCTTTGAACATGTCGGAATTGCCACATCATGCTTGGGAGAGAATTGATGTTGATTTCTTTGGTCCTCTGGAGAATCAACATCATCTTCTATTCATTGTTGATGAATACTCCCAATTTCCATTGGTAGAAGACCTTTCATCCATGCGACGTGAAACTGTTATTCAAAGAATAGATTGCATCTTTGCAACATTGGGTGTACCTGCAATCTAAAATTCTGACAACGACCCAACTTTTAATAGTTGAGAATTCAAAGACTTTCTGAATCACCTCAATATAAAGCTTCAAAAAAGCACTACTCTTAGGCCTCAGGCCAGTGACCTAGTATAACGGTTCATGAGGACTCTAAAGAAAGCTGTTCAGCATGCTACATTGGAGAAGCTCGAACTCAAAGTTGTTTTAAACACTACTCTTTGAGCTTACCGTTCAACCCCTCACTCAACGATAGGGGAAAGCCCTGCAACTCTCATGTTTGGAAGAGCCATGATGACCAAGCTGCCCCAATCGACCAACCTTAAATCCAAGAATGAGGAAGACATTCATGCTATGGACTTTAATGGCAAACAGAAGATGAAAATATATGCTGACAGACGACGTCCTGTGAAAGATGGCCCCTTTACAAGAGGAGATTGAGTGCTTGTCAGACAACCCTGGAAAAGAAAGTCTGGTGCTCCTTTTGAGGCTGAACCATTTACCATCACTAACACCAAAGATCACATGGTGACTGTCCAGAGTCCTGGAAAGTCCCTTACGAGTAATTCGGCCCATTTTCGACATGTGGCCCATCACTCACTATTCATCTATGTCAATTTAGAGACTAGGTCCCGACAGACTGTTGATGACTCTGTGTCACTGATGATTCCACCTCACCTGTCCAGATCACTGACACTTCGATTGCCCAGTTTCCAGTGACCCAATCAGGACGTGTGATTCAGGCACCACGATGATTACAATTAAGCTTAGCATATATCTTTAACTCTCAGAAACTTTTACAAAACACTTACACTCACTGGATGATGTCATTCGAGATGTCATCAATGATGTCATCAATGATGTCATTGGCCATGTCATGAGTGATGTAATATGTGAGGTCATAAGCAGTGCATTGCAGGGGCGTAAGTTATAGTTAGCTCAGGTAACTATAACTGAGAATTTCAATGGTTTTGTACAAGTAAAATCTGATCCTAACTATAATGTCCCTGTAACCTTTGGCTTGTTCATGAATTCCTAAGTTTTTTTAATTCCATTTCCTAACTATAACATCCCTTTAACCTTTGGTTTTTTTTCGGTGAATTTCTACAGTTTTTTAAATTCTAATTCCTAACTATAACTTCCCTGTAACCTTTGTTTTTTTTCAGTGAATTTCTATGTTTTTTTAACTAGTAGTATCATTTGCAGAGTAGTGAAGAAAGGGGTGGGGCCTCCGACCAGTTCTTAGCAATCCCGCTTTCTGGGCCTTACTGGAGGTAACAGAAGGGGTTCTTGGCCTCCAAGAACCCTTAGCATCAAAGGGGACTTCATCCCCCAACTAGCAGTATGCCAGGAGGCACATATGCAGATTGGTGGAGAAAGGGGGCGCGGCCCCTGAAGACCTCTCAGCAATTTCGCAGTGTGGGACTTCCTGGAGGTAACAGGAGAGGTAGTTGGCCCCCAAGAACCCTCTGGAGCCAAGGGGACTTAATTCCCCAACCAGCAGTGCACCAGGAGGTGTGTTTGCGCAGTGGTGGAGAAAGGGGGCTTGGCCTCCGAACACTTCTCAGCAATTTTGCTGCGTGGGACTTACTGGAGGTAACAGGAGGGCTTGTTGGCCCCCAAGGACCCTCTGGAGCTAAGGGGACTTCATCCCCCAACTAGAAGTGCCCGTGAGGTGCGTTTGCGGAGTGTTGGAGAAAAGGGGCGTGGCCTCCAAAGTCCTCTCAGCAATCGCGCTCTATGGGACTTACTGGAGGTAAAAAGAGGGTTTGTTGTTCCCCAAGAACCCTCTGAAGCCAAGGAGACTTCATCCCCCAACCAGAAGTGCACCAGGAGGCACGTTTGCAGAGTGGTGGTAAAAGGGGTCAGGCCTCTGGTGAATTGCCATTCCCTTTTTTTTATTATTTAGGGAGAGGAGCTGCGGGCCCCCCTTCCCTGGGCTGATTTCGCCCTGTGGACCCCATCCCCTGGGGCCAAGAGCTATTTCTGAATGGAGGAGAGGGGCCGTGCGACCTCTCTCCCCAAGCCGATTTTGGCCCTGGGAACCCCATCCCCTGGGGCTCAGCCTTTTTTTCCTATTTGAATTTTTTTTGTGCTACTGGTGACTGCCAGTAGGTCATATATAGTCACCAGTAGCACTATATATAATATATATATTAGAACTTTGGGCCGCTTAGAAAATCTCACAAAATTTTCAAAATTAGTTTGTCACTCACTCCAGCTGTTATCTGTAAAGTTTTGGGATGATTCATGAAGCGGGGATCTTATAGGGACCAAATTTAGTCTTGGTCCAGAAAGATCCCTTCTTGTAATTTGGTGTAAAATTTTCAGTAATTTTGGAGTTATTAAAGATTTTAAAAAATTATGTATACCTAGGAACACAGATCCATCGTGGTGGATCCGTGGATCCACGCGCCAACATCAATGCAGTGATTGGATGGCACCAACCTGAAAGGAAGTTGTGGCTCCCATTTCCTACATCGGGACTCGGTCCTGTGGGGAAAAAATAAAAGTCAAAATTGATAGAAGGGGTCATAGTAGCGGTACCCTGAACCCATGGGCCTCATAGGGAAGAAATATCGAAACACTGTTTTTTTTAGCACCTGAGGCTCTGCGGATCTACTGCAGTGCTCAGCATGGCCCCCTATGGGAATCCATGGCAGATCTTCGGATCTAGACCCCAATTAAAAAAATTCACCCACTCACACACTCTCTCACACATCCATCCACTCACACACCCATACAGCCACTCACACACCCACTCACATACCCATACAGCCCCTCATGTTCCCACTCACAGACCCACACAGTCACTCACACACCCACTCATATACCCACACAGCCACTCACACACCACTTCACAAACAAACAAAACCACTCGCATACCCAATCACAGACCCACACAGCCACTCACATATCCATACACCAACTCACAGACCCACACAGCCACTTACACATACAAGTACTCATGCACACCCTTACATATCAATACAACTCACACAACCACTCACACACCCATAAAGTCACCCACACACCCACTCACAGACCCACACAGCCATTCACATACTCTCTCACATACCCACACAAGGACTCACACACCCATTCACACACTCACACATCCACTTACACACCCACACAACCACTCACACACCCACTCACAGACCCACACAGTCACTCACACACCCACTCATAGACCCACAAAACCACTCATGCACTTACTCACAGACCCACACAGCCACTCACATATCCATACACCCACTCACAGACCCACACAGCTACTAACACATACAAGTACTCATGCATACCCTTACATATCAACACAACTCACACACCCACACAACCACTCACACACCCACAAAGCCACCCACACACCCTCTCACAGACCCACACAGCCATTCACACACTCTCTCACATACCCACACATGGACTCACACAACCACTCACACACCCACTCACTCATCCATCCACTCACACACCCTTATAGCCACTCACTCACACACCCACTCACATACCCACACAGCCACTCATGTTCCCACTCACAGACCCACACAGTCACTCACACACCCACTCATATACCCACACAACCACTCACACACCACTTCACAAACAAACAAAACCACTCACACACCCAATCACAGACCGACACAGCCACTCACATATCCATACACCCACTCACAGACCCACACAGCCACTAACGCATACAAGTACTCATGCACACCCTTAAATATCAATACAACTCACACACCCACACAACTACTCACACACCCATAAAGTCACCCACACACCCACTCACAGACCCACACAGCCATTCACACACTCTCTCACATACCCACACAAGGACTCACACACCCATTCACACACTCACACATCCACTTACACACCCACACAACCACTCACACACCCACTCACAGACCCACACAGCCACTCACACACCCATTCATAGACCCATCCAGCTACTCACACACCCACTCATAGACCCACAAAACCACTCACGCACTCGCTCACAGACCCACACAGCCAGTCACACACCCATGCAGCCACTCACACACCCACTCACAGACCCACACAGCCACTCACAGTCTCTCACATGCCCACACAACCACTCACACACCAGCTCACACACCATACATCCACTGACACACCCACCCACGGACCCACAAAACTACTTATACACTCACACAAGCACTCACATACCCACTCACACACCCATTCACTCTCTTGCACACCTACTTACAAACCCACACACTCACTCACGCACCCACTCACACACCCATACAGCCACTCACAGATCTACACAGCTACTTACATACTCTCACACACCCACACATGCACTTACACACCCATTCACATACCCATTCACACAATGACACACCTGCTTACACACCTACACAACCACTCACACATCCACTCACAGAACCAAAAACCAATCACAGAACCAAAAACCTACTCACACACCCATACAGTCACTCACACACCCACTCACAAAACCCATACAGCCACTCACAGACCCACAAAACCACTCACAGACCCACATAGGTGCTCACACAGTCACTCAGTACCCACAGAGCCACTCACAGACCCACAAAACCACTCACAGACCCACTCACAAACCCACAAAGCCACTCACACACTCACTCACACACCCATACAGCCACTCACACACCCACTCACAGTTCCATAAAACCACTCACACACCCACTCACAAACCCACACAGCCAGTCACACACCCACTCACTCAAGGCAGTAAACCACCTCTCTGTACAGTGTACTAAAATGAAGTACACTATGTAGAGAGCTCAAGAGATTGCCAAAAGGTAGGTAGAGGTAAAAGTAGATAATACTAACTCTCTTTTGTGGTAGTATGGGTGAGCAGTTAGGCTTATCAGAGGGTAGTGTTAAGCATTTGTTGTACTCACAGAGGCAATACATGAGACACACTCAAAAATATATCCAAGACCTATTTGTAAAAATAACATCGATTTTTATATAATTTTTTTCTCAAGAATCTTTTTTATTGGCAATTTATGAAAAATACAATAACATGCAGTTTAATAGTGGGAGACATATTACATCTCATACACATCCCATGTTTCTCTACCGTAAATCTACTATTAGTTACAACATCAGACATAGTATCACAGGATATCCCATGGCGATACCACTTTGCTTCCTGCGTCAACGATATCAACATGTTATCATCTAACGCAAATAACACTTATATTTTCCTTCCATCCCTCCCCCTTAATCCAAATTAATCCCGCAGAAAGTAAAATAAAGGAAAATAAAATAAAACACAGTGTACTCAGGGGTAATATCTAGAGCGAAGTTGCTCATGGGTGGTATCTATGGTGGTATGGCACCTTAGATCTGAAATAAGTGTGGTGCTCGGGTCCTCGTGGGGCAAGCAGTGAGTGGGAGGCCCCATGACAAGTAGGATACCAGTGGGCCCCAGATGTACTTGAAGTTTTTTAATTCATTCAGAAAGATGGAGCTCATTCTCTCCATTGTGATGGCATGCCATAGTTTTGCATGCCATTGCGTTAGGGTGGGAGCTTCCATTTTCTTCCATGCCCGTGCGAGTGTCAGCTTGGCTGCTCCCAGGCATATCCAAATTACTGCTTGATCTGATCGTGTCTGGTGTTGTAGGAAGTCATCTCTAAGGCCCAGTAGGACATAGTCCAGGATGGGTGGCGAAGGATAGACGAGCATCTCCTTGAGTTGGGCCAGGATCTCGGCTCAGAAAAGTTGGATCGTAGACAATCCCACCATATATGCTGGAAATTCCCCCGAAGCCCACAACCCCTCCAACAGAGTTCTGATGTATTGGGAAAACGTTTGTGTAGCTTCGTAGGGTAGAGGTACCAATCATAAAGCACTTTATAGTGGGCAGTTCTCGTGACCATGAAGCAGTTATGACGTATTATACCTTTCCATACTGCCTTCCATTGGCTATCCTGTATTTCATGCCCTAATGTTTGTTCCCAAAAAGTCGTGAAGCATAGCTTGGGTGAGGGTAGAGTGTGAAGCAGTAGAAAGTCTAGAAAAGAGATTGCGCCTCTGCTCCCTCTTGTGCTTTTCACGAAGTGTTCAATTTGTGTCAGATCTCTTGCTGCCGCTTCTCTCACCTTTGGCTGCATTGCCCAGTGTCATAATTGTAGGTAGTGATAGTGTTCATTGTCAGTTAGACCGAATTCTCTTTTGTAATTGTGGAAGAGCTGTGAGAGAATCAGGCAAGCCCCTCCCTCCAGGCCTTGAAGGGCCCTTGTTGTTGAGCAGGAGGAAAGGCCAGATTGATGTGAATCGGGGTAAAGGGTGAGGGGAATGATGTCCACTCCGCTGTTCTAACTACCTCGTCCCATACTTTTAAAGTTGGGCCCGTTGGGGTGCTGAGATAGGTGTTGCATGGGCACTCCTCCTTTGGCTTCCACAACAGGTACCATATGACCCTACTGGCTATCGCCTGGTCCATATGCAACCAGTGTTTGTCCGATTCCCTCTGCGACCATTCCGTTATGACCGGCAATTGAGATGCTTTGTAATAACAGAGGAAATCGGGCAAGGCCTGTCCAACCTCGTCTTTCGGGCATCGGAGAAGTTTGTAGGGTAGCCAGGCCCTCCCGTTTTGCCATATGAATTTAGTTAAAAGAGTTTGCAGGGAGTCAAAGTAGTCCCTCTCTATAGGAATTGGTAGACTCTGAAAGAGATGTAGAAATTTGGGTAGCACTACCATTTTAATTGCTTGAATCCTGCCCATCCAAGAGATGCATAGAGGAGCCCAGCGCTTTAGATCCCCTTGCAATTCCCGTATACGGGGGGAAGTTGACCGAGAAGAGGCTAGATATCTGGGACGTTAAGTTAATTCCTAGATAGGTGAGCTCTTTTTGGGCCCATTGGAAAGGGGTGAGGGGTCTTAAGTGTTCCACTTCTCCCCGAGCCAAAGTCAGGTTTAGAATGAAGGATTTAGTCAGGTTAAAGCGAAACCCTTGCTATGGGTTCAAAATGTTGGAGTTCTTCTTGCAGTGCCATGAGGGAGTCGTGAGGGTTTGAAAGTGCCAGTAAAATATCATCGGCGAAAAGAGATATCTTGTGCTCTGTCCGCTCAAAATGGATGCCTGTGATGGTCTGGTTAGCCCTGATTTTGGCCGCCAGAGGTTCTATATTTAATGCAAATAGGAGAGAGAAAAGTGGGCATCCCTGTCTAACCCCCTTCTCGAGGTTGAATATGTCCGAGCTTGTCCCGTTAACCAGCACTCTAGAGGATGGCGACAAATAGTTTGCAGAAATCATTTTGATGAAGGAATCACCAAAGCCAAATTTTCTAAGTGGAATGAAAAGAAAGGGCCAATCCACGTGGTCAAACGCCTTCTCGGCGTCCAAACCTAGTAGGATTGCCGGAACTTTTTTCTTATTGACCTTCTCAATAAGGTGGATCACCCTTCGCACATTGTCATGCGTTTGGCGTTCCTTGATAAAGCCTGACTGATCAGGGTGGATGAGTTCAGGTAGAAGGCTCTCAAGTTGTGTTGCTAAGATTTTAGAGTAAAGTTTAGCGTCTAGATTTAGAAGCGGTAAGATCCGCCATTTCGAGGGACCGTGCCGGGTTTTAAGAGTACTGAAATCACTGCCTCACCCATAGTAGGTGTGACCTTTCCTGATGCTGCTATGTGTTTAAAAAGTTCAGTCAGGTGAGGGACCAGTTCCTGAATGTAGGTCTTATAAAAGTGTGCAGTTTAGCCACCTGGCCCTGGGACTTTATGTAGTTTAAGAGAGGGGATTGCCAGTTTAATTTCCTCTTCTGAGATTGAGCTTTCTAACATTTTCTTTTGTATCTGGTTCACTTGTGGGAGCTGTACTCCTTGTAAGTAGTCCTGTTGGGCCCTTGGGTCTGATACTTCTGCCTTGTATAAATGGGCGTAGAATTGCCCCATAGCCTGCGCTTTCTCCCGCTCCGAAGACACCTAGGGGGATATTCACAAGAACGTGTGCTAAACATCTCCAAAAAATGTTAACGCATCTTCACACATCGCAGCCCATCACGGGAAAATAACCCCGTATTAACCTGGAATTCACAACACGGCGGTACCATGCGATAGTTCCCCGAAAACGCGGACAATGTCCGCGATACAACAACCGCGACCGTGATAAAAACACAAACCACAACGCGAAAAAACATGCGATGGGCCAAAGCGCGGTGAGGAAATCAGCGATAAGCAGCGCCAGGCCTGCAATACACACACGGCAGGCGGGAAAACCACTATAAAAGTAGAAAAACACACAAACACAAAATGACCAACACCCAAGCACCATGGAGGCATCCGGAGCAGGCGCAGAGGACGAGCGCAACCCCACAAGCACCCCGGACGACCAGCCTGGGACCTCGGGGACAGGGAAGGGCAAGGACAAGAAGAGGAAGACGAAGTTCAGTCCGCAGGAGAATAGGATCCTGGTCACAGAGGTGATGGAACACCATCAAACTGTTCGTCACCTCCAAATTGTCATTGGGCACCAAAAATGGAATATGGCGGGACATCGTGGACAAGGTGAATGCCATCGGAGAGCACAAGAGGTCAATGGACGAGGTCAAGAGGCGATGGATTGATATCAAGCGCAAGACCAAGGAGAAACTCGTAGCCAACCAGAAGGCAGCAATGCAGACTGGAGGAGGGAGCCCAGCGCCACAGCAGGAGCTGGATGACATGGAGGAGCTGGTGTCGACAGTCATCAGTGTGGAGACCGTGGCAGGAGTCGGGGGACCGGACACTGCTCGACAGGACACAACACAACCGCAACAGGGTGAGTGACCACCAGGTACTGGGGGGACAGGGGAGATGGCCACAATGGCACACATGTACAATCAAGCAGAGCACAGTGCACACCCACAATCACTCTGGATCATGGCCCTGATCCACAGCCTGTCACAATGTACAATGCCATGCTGTCTGAATGAGAACCTGTACCATGCGGCTACATACATGCGGACACATTGTAATACACCATCTCCCCTTCACATTGCAGGGGCACCGTCAACACCTCCTGCAGAGCAGTCCCAGCCACTCTTCACTGATGACGAGGAGGACACCACCAGAATCGACACCCAAGCCCTCCAAGACATCATTGAACTCATCCGCCAATCACCTCCAGGACCAGGGCAGCCCAGCTGCATCGAGGAGACCCCACCCACTCCACAAACCACCCAGCAGGAGGCACCCACAGCCCCGGCAGTCTCCCAAGACCCCCAGGAACAACACATGGCCTTCCAACACTGTGTGCTGGAGGGCCAGAGGGAGACGGCTGAGCAGGTGCGGGTGGGGTTCGACCTCATGGCTACCAAACTGGACGCCATCCATGGGTGTCTAGGTCCCATCAGGGACCAGCTCCAGTCCCTAACGGACACCCACGGCCCGCTCCATGGTCTCCAACGAGCCCTGACTGACATTGCTGGAGTCCTGACTCGGAGACAAGAACACCTGTCCGCTCAGAGTGGCTCCAGCGATCCCAGCCGTGAGCTGGCACACATGCGGAGGCTCATGGAGGACATGGTGCGGATGGAGGTGGAAAGGATGGCAGCCACCGCTGCACATCAGCGAAATGTAGCTGGGATCTACCATGCCCTGCATGTCCTCATCATGGCATTGCTGCCACAAGGCGTGGCGATGATGAATGCTGCTGCCCCCACACCATCCACATCTCCGCCCCCTGGTGTGTCAGTGCCTCCCAGTGCGGCAGGCATATCGACTCCGGCACCTGATGTGTCACTGCCACACAGTGCGGCCGACAATCCTCCTCCGGCCCCTGATGTGTCAGTGGCACACAGTGCCGCAGCCGGTACTGTACCACCCACAGGTGGGGCAGAGCACACATACGAGGACGAGGACGTGGATGGGCTTGGGTTCAGAAGGAGGCACTAGCATTCATGTCCGCCACCTTGCCTGTTTCTGCTTGGTGCCACACATGGCCCAATGACCTGCCACTGACCCTTGATACACTCCGCTGCACTCACCTTGGACCGCGACATGGACTGCCATATCCTGTTTGATGACCAATGACACGGCGACCAGTCTGCGGACTGTACTCTTCCTCTTCCGCAGTACTTGTCATCCCCGGATGGAATCTGGCTGGCCCTCCACGGGCCCATATTGTGTAGTGTGCTTGGCATGGCCCTGTACCGCTCCAGCTGCAAAACTCCACTGGATGTGCAATAAACATCCAGAAACGCACTGCTGTGTCATGGCTTTCATCATTCATGTATGAATGTGTGGATGAATGTATGGACAGTGATTTCCCTCACGTCAATGATGCTCATCTAGTGGGATGCCAGTCACAGTGTGCTACATTGCCTATTGTGTTCCACTTGCCGTGGACACTACAACAGGGACACACGCAATAGTCACTCCCTTGTCCGGACATTGACTGAACCACGCCCAGAGCCCCTGAGTCATTGTTGCAAGCCCTGCGCTGGTTCGGCGTACGCCAGGCCAGACCACTCCACTTACGCTCCAAGGGGGGGCCCACATAGCTACATGTCGCAGGCGTACTCGCTGGTGGTATGCAGGTCACTGGTCTAGTTGTCAGCATGTCACGGCCACTCCCTGAGGGCAGGTCTGCACACACACCACACCCATCCGGCACAGGCGTCACAGGCCATGTGACCCCGCAAATATAAGGGGCTGATGGCATCACATTCCACACTGCCGGTGGTGACTGGATGACGGACGCTCCACGGTTCTCAATCATAAAGGGCCCATGAGTTGTGATGCACAAGGTTTGTTGCACCCGAGGCCTTGCGGCCGTCACGGGCCTACCACCACATGGCGCTGACTGGGGTTGCACAGGGTTAGTAGCACCCAAGGCCTTGCGGCCATCATGGGCCTACTACCACGTGGCTCTGACTGGGGTTGCACAGGGTTAGTGGCACCGGAAGAGCTGAGCGGGTGTGCAGCCTGCGATGATGACGTGTGCACTGATGTGGTCTCTGCCATTGATGCCTCAGGACTCAGCGACATGTTTGGGACCTGCTGGGCCGCGGGGCGTGTCCGCATGATGTGGACCATGCCATGGTGGCGGGACCGGGGCCTGGAGCTTGCACGGGCACGTGGTGTGCCCACTGGTGGACACACCATTGGCGGCAGGTGAGCAGTGGGCCCGGGGTGCGCAAGTGCAGACAGCCAGTGCTGGCCGGCGGGAGGGGGTGGGGTGCAGCTGCATGCGTGCGCAGGGACAGACAAGCGTTGTTGCCGTGTGCTGTGAGATGGACTCTGCCATGATTGACTCTGGCCTTGATTACAGATTGCAGTCCTGGTGGCTTGCAGTGTATCCCGGCACGTGGTTGGAGACACACCGGTGGCAGCAGGTGAACAGTGGGGCCTGGGTGCGCAGGGGCGGCGGTGTCTCTCTCTCTCTCTCCTTTCCTTCCCTCTCTCTCTCACTCTCTCTCTCCTTTCCTTCCCTCGCGCTCCCTTCCCTCTCTCTCTTTCTCTCTCTGCCTTTCTTTCATTCTCTATTTCTCTGTGTCTCGCTCCTTTGATGTGCGCATGGCACACGTTCTGATTTTATGCTTTATTTTCCAGGCTGTGACGTCGTGATTGACATGGACGGACCCGACAGGAGTCTGCCGCATTGGTGTTTTGTGTTGTGTTTCAATAAAGATTTTGGTTGTTACTTCAGTGCTGTGTGACTGTTTCTCGTTCTTCTGGCCACACATGTGTGTTATCTTTTTGACAATGTGCGTCATCATGTGCTTTTGGTGGCTCTTGTGTCGTGCACGGTATGTGTATGTCCGGGTGGGGGGGCCGGGGGGTGGTGGCGGTGGGTGTTGTGGCCCACATGGGTATCCGGGCCGCATGATGTTTGTCTCCATGGCATCTGTGGGTCTTCGGGTGTGGATCTTGGCTGGGCTCCCTTTCATGCTGCAGGTAGTCGTCCTGCTTAACACCAGCAAAAGGCAGGTGTTAAATCACTGGTGCTACCGCGGCTTATCGCCTGTTTTTGGTTCGCTTCGCAGATCTGGCAGTTCGTTGTGAAAGTGGTGGTGTGGTTTTTTCGTGTGTTTTTGCACAGGAACGCCTACTCTGCATCTCATTAGGGTTAGTTGGTGGTGTCCACCGTGGTGTTAAATTTTGGGGCAGTTGTCGCGGGAATACTGGCGATGTCTGCAGTTTGCACCCGCTTGTGAATGGGGTGTTAAATCTATCTCCACTTTTGATGGGTTAAGGTGGGGATAAATCGGTGGTAGGTCATTGTGAATATGCCCCTTAGTCTCCTGAGGCAAGTTGCAGCTTTCCTATATATTCCCTCTCCCTCTGTGATCTAAGTTGCCTAGCTAAATATGCACCAGTTTTGTTGCCCTGTAAATAAGCGTTACATTTGAGCCTAAGGAGTGTCAGCTCCGCCCTGTTGTTGTAGATAGCATTTAATTTCCCTCGCAGGGCTGTCACTTTCCTTTGAAGGGTCAGTGTAGGTGTCGGCTTGTGGGCCTGTTCCATAGTGCGTAATTCCTGCTCTAGGGTTAAGCGTTCCTTTGTCTTTTGTTTGAGTAGGGATGAGTTGAGAGCCACACATTGGCCCCTAATTACTGCCTTGAAGGCATCCCAGTTATTTGAGGGTGATGTGTCTTGGGCCTTGTTAACCTGAAAGTAATCCCTAATGATTTTCCACAATTCGTCTCCAGAGGGTTGATCTCGAAGCAATGTTTGAGGAAATACCACTGTTTCCCTTTCGTCCTGGGACAGTGCCAGTTGAGGGTGAGGAGGATTGATTCATGGTCCAAAATAGTAATCGGTTGTATTTCAACCTGTCTAATATCTTGGGACAAGGCCTGGCTTAGGAATACATAATCTATCCTGGAGTTTATGCGGTGTACATGGGAAAAGAACGTGTAGTCCTTATCTAGAGGGTGATGTGTTCTCCAGGTGTCTATCAGTCCCAAGTCATGAAAGGCCTGTTTAGTGCTCTTGGTGAATGAGCCTATTTGTGTCCTGTGCGAGTGCGTGCTGTCCAGACCCGGTTGCCATGTGAGATTAAAATCTCCCATGAGAATGATTTCCCCCTCAGCAAAGCCTCCCAAAAGAGTTAAGAGGTTGTTAATGTGTGTACCCTGATTTGCGTTGTGAGCATAAGTGGCTGCCAATGTACATAGTCTACCCTGTAAAACCCCCTTTACCATTACTATTCTCCCCCCCTTGTCCGATTTGTAATCCTTGGGTTGGATTTTTTTTTATTTTTATTAAATCTTCTTATTAATTTGAAAGAAACAATACAGGTCACATTTGCTTCTGCATTCATAACATCATTATACACAAAATTCAAAGAACAAATCCCTGTGGGGGCTTTCGTTAAGGTGCCAGCAATCATATATGTCCATTCCCTCGCCTTTCTTTTAGCTCCATCTCGGTGGTTGGGGAGATACATATCTTTCCACCGTAGATGTTCCATTTGCCCCACTTTTTATCCCATTTTTTGGGACACCCTCTGTTTTTGAACACTTCTTTTTCGGCGATCATACATTTATCCATTTCCTTAGCCCACCCTCTCGAGGTCGGCACCTCGACAGCTCCCCAGCGCATTGCTATATTGCGTTTAACCATTGTGTATCCCAGGGTGGCCCATTGTTGTTCTGTTGCAGTGAGGTCTGTCGCATCCTATATGTTTAGCAGTCCCAGTTTTGGTATTAAGTGTATATCTTTACCTATAGCCATACGCAAGTGTTGTGTAGCTCTATCCCATAGTGGTGCTATGCTAGGGCAATCCCATAGGATATGATAAAATGTAGCCTCCTCCGCACATTGACGGAGGCAAAGTGGATCCTCCCTGCACCCGATTTTGTTGAGTGTGGTCCCAGTGAGATAGGTTCTATGTAGTATCTTTAGTTGGATAAGACAGAGTTTTAGGGGATAGCTGCTTCACGTGGGGACATTAATGCAGTTTGCAATTCCTCGTCCTCAAGTGGCCCTAGATCAGCTTGCCACTTCTCTCGGAGGCTTTGAAGTGGGTTGGGCAGATTGTTACATATCTTCCTATATGACAACGATATAGCTTTTTTCCCCAAGGGTTCAGACAGTAATCTATCCTCCAGTGGGGATGTCTCTGGTATATCCCCTGTTGCGGGAATTGCGGCTGTCAGAGCGTGACGGATTTGTAGGTATCGAAAGACTTCCCTCTGATCCAGGTCATTTTCTTTTTGCAATTCAGAGAATTGTACAATTTGCCCGTTTTTCCATAGGTCACCTATGGTAGAAATACCTATGATGTCCCATTTATCAAATCCCGTTTGGTTACATAGTGTCAGAGTCTCTGAGTTGACCATAGTGGGGTGGCCAGGGTCAAGGTGTCCTGCCATCCGAGTTTTTTATTGGCCTGACGCCAGACATCAATGGTTAGGGCAGTGGGGCCGAAATAACGGCCTCTCTTGACTTTGGAGTATAGAGCCCCATTGTATCCTTCCCTCCCATCTGGTATTTGTCTAAGAGATAAGCAGGTCCCGTCAGGGGATGATACGCCCAGTGATTAACCACCACCAGCTGTGATGCCCAATAGTAAAGGTGCACATCTGGGAGTGCAATCCCCCCATTGTACCAACTTCTGGTTAGCTTATGCGAGGCTATGCGGGGCGTCTTGCCATCCCACAGCAGAGTGCTCATTTCGCTGTCAATATTTTTGAAATATGACTCGGGAACTCTGTATGGGCAGTTCTGGAGTACATACAGGAACTGAGGGAGCGCCAACATTTTGAAGAGGGCGGCCCGGCCCAGTAAAGAGAGGGGCAATGCCCTCCAGTGTCGTACATCGTTTCGCAACCTACTCAGGGGAACTTCAAGATTTTTAGTGCAAAAGAGATTTGGATCCGGGGTTATGAAGATAACAAGGTAACAGAACCCCTCCTCTGCTATTGTTACCTCGCAGCTCTGCGGGAGTCCTGGGATCGGCCCGTAGATTGCGTAGATCACTGACTTGGACCAGTTAATTGAATAGCCCGAGTACTTACCGAAGTTTGTGAAAATGTTTAGAATTCTATTAATTGATTTTGCTGGTGATGCGAGATAGAGTAGGACATCATCAGCATACAGGGATATCCTGTCCTCCTGTCCCTCAGCCCACTTCAACCCTCTAAGTAGTCTGTCTCCTCTGACCCATGTCACCAAAGGCTCAAGCATCAGAGAAAAAATCAATGGTGACAGGGGGCACCCCTGTCTGGTACCCCTCTTCAGTGGGAATACTCTTGACGTGTGATTATTTACCTTGATTTGGCCTTTTAGGTCCGTGTATAGAAGCCTGACCCAGCCAAGGAATTTCGGGCCGAACCCTAGACGAAGCAGCACCTCAAAAAGGTATGGCCACTCGATCGAGTGAAACGCCATTTTGGCATCTAAGGACAATATTATGGCGTCCTCTTCTATTACATGTTTTCGGATATTTAAGGCCGTATAACAGCCGGGCATAAAGCCGGATTGATCCGCATGTACTAGTGAGGTGATAACAGAGGCGAGTCAGGAAGCCAGTATTTTTGCTAGTATTTTAGCTTCAGCGTTTATTAAGGAGATCGGTCGGTAAGACCCACAACTGTCGGTGGGTTTCCCTTTCTTATGGATTGCTACACTTGAGGCCAGTCTTTGGTCCTCTTGTAGGAGCCCCTTGTCGTAGCTCTCCTTGTACATCTCCCGCAAATGTGGCACGATAAGTGAGGCAGTTGATTTAAGGAATTCAATAGGGATACCGTTGGGCCCCTTTGCCTTCCCAGATTGTATGTTGCTAATTGCTAAACGGATTTCATCTTCGGTGATATCCTCCTCCAACGAGTCTCTATCACTGGAGGACAGGGTAGACAGAGGTATATCTGCCAGTAGCTGCCGGGAGTCCTCTGTGGTGGTGACCGAAGGGGTGTATATCTGCTCAAAATAGTCTGCAAAGGCCTCTGCAATCTCCTGTGGGTCCAAGATAATATGGGCGTCGCTTATACATAACCGGGGTACCCAACGCTCGGCCTGCTCACTCCTTTCCAGCCAAGCAAGCAATTTGCCCGCTCTATCCCCGAGCTCGTATAATCTATGTTGAGTAGCCATATATTTGGCTCCAGCCATTTCTTTAACCACAGCTCTATATTCAAGTTGCTTAATATTTAATTTGTGCTTAATGACCTCATTTGGGGACTGTGCGTACTCTATTTGATACTTTTGGAGCTCGATCTCAAGCTGTTCTATCTTGTCTCTCTGATTTTTGACGTACCCCACCTTGAATGCTAATGCCTGTCCCTTTACGACTGTTTTAAAGGCCTCCCATAATATTTGCGCAGAGTCCACAGAGCCGACGTTGTCCTTAAAATAATTTTCAGATTGTTGTAGCAGGCTCTCTTTTATGTTGGGGATTTTAAGCAGCCATGGGTTGAGTGGTATTGTATTTCTGTGATGCTGATTATTGAGAGTGAATTTGACCCAAACTGGAGAGTGGTCTGAAATGCCCCACGGAAAACAGCGCAGTTCCTTAAAGTTGTCTATGTCTGCTGTATGGGTTAGGAGATAGTCTATGCGAGAGAGGCTATTGTGGGCGCTCAAAAAGTAAGTGAATCGAGATATGCCCGGATGGAAGTGGCACCATATATCCGTGATGCCCATAGCATTAGGAAATTCTGACAAGGGTGTAGTGAGTCTTGTCAGGAAACATACTGGCTGTCTGTCTATCTGATCATTCAGTGTCATGTCAAAATCTCCCCCTAGGATTAGCATTCCAATTGGCAGGTCTATAATGATCTTTCCCAGGTCTGTTAGCGCTACTTTACAAAGTGCAGGCGGGGCATATACCGATATGATGTTGATTGGCCGTCCCTCCCAGTTCGCCTCCAGAACAGCGAATCTGCCCTGGGTGTCCACCCACGTGGGTGTGAAATTAGTGCTAGATTTTTACGAATTAGAATGCCTGTTCTCCTGGAGCCAGAGGTGAATCCGGCATGTACCATTAGCTTATACCCCCACCTATTCAAAACTATGCAATTATTCCCAACCAAGTGTGTTTCCTGTAGTAGGACTAAATCGAGGGCCTGTCGTTTAAGGTACTGTAGCACAATCCCCCTTTTTAGTTTATCTCCCAGCCCGTTTACATTCCAAGTTAGGACGCTCAATGACATTTCGAAGAGATTTGAAGCCATTGCGCATCTAGGTGCAATATTTGTGAGTCAAGGAATATATTATCTGGTGCCAAATCTTCAAGGAAGGTCCCACCAATGCCCCCATGGATAGTTTGTTGATGTGTTTTGGATCCAACCCTCGTTAAAGATGTGGGTGTGTGTATTCTATAAGTTTTAATGTGAGATTTTAACGACTTCCGCAGGAGCTGTGCGTGGACCTGTGTATATGGAAACAAAAACGAATCCCCCCTCCCTCAACTGACCCCCCCTCCCTGCCGCCCTGCCAGTGGATTTCGAACTACCCACTACCCCAGCAAGGCAGAGTCCCTGTCGCCCCCCTCCCAACTTAGAAAGGTACCCATGGTGCAGCATCTCCCTCCCCCCGCCCATCCCTGAACAATTCAAAACTGTATTCATGATGTGGTGTGGACCTCAGCCCATAGCAACTAAACTCATTATTCGTGTGGTAGTTTATATTTACCCCTCACTTGTTGCTATAGATCAAACGAAAGTGTTTGCCAGAGTCAGATATAGTGTCTTATCCGGTTCAGCAGTTCAAGGTGCACCCATTTTTCAGCTTAGCTCAACTTATCTGTACATTGTCCCTTCCAACGGCGGGCAAACACCAGTGTCCGTATAGCTCCCAGAACTCAGATCCGCAGCTCCGTCATTCGCTCTGCAGCTCGCTTCGCGGGAGGGTCCGGTCCTCTTCCCTCTTGGCCCAGAGTGTTTTTCTTTACCGGATTTTCCCACTTGTCGCCATCCATCCAAACAGTCCTATGCCTCCTCAGGCGAGAGGAATAACCAGTTTTTGCCGTTAGCTTCGATGCGCAATTTAGCAGGGAAGATCATGGCATATTTTATGTCTCGATCTCTGAGTGCTTTTTTAACCTCCAGGAAGCTACGCCTTTGTTTCTGAACTTTTATCGTGAAATACGGGAAAAATGAGACCACACTATTTTCAAGTTTGACTGGTGTAGCACCACGCGCTGTCTGTAGTATGGCATCCTGGTTGCGGAAATTGAAGACTCTGGCCACTGTGGGTCGTGGAGGGGCCCCTGGTTTAGGCCGTCCTCCAGGAACACTGTGAGCCTGCTTAATTGAAAAATAGTTCGGGAGGCCCTTTGGCTGCAAATGTTTTGTGACTAACTCCTCAATGAAGAGGTCCGTTGCTGGACACTCCGCTCGCTCTGGCACACCCAGGATGCACACATTGTTCTGACGCGCCCTGCCTTCGTAATCATCCAATTGTGCCTCCATTTTGTCTTGTCTTTCAAGTAGCTGTTGTACTTGTCGCTTAAGTTGAGAGGTGTCGGTGGAGTTTGTTTTGGTGGCATCTTCAACCTCTTTGACTCTGGTGTCCATTTTTCTGAGGTCTGCTCGTACGTGAGAGATTTCAATATTTAGTGAGTCGAGCCGCGACTCCAGGGAGGACCGTACGTTATTAATGACGGCCATAATATCTTGGAGTGTTAAATCAGACTGACCAGAGGGTGACTGTGGATTCTCTTGGTCGGCTACTTTAGTTGATTCTTGTTCCTCTCCGTTCCTAGTCCACGCATATTTGTCTAGCTTAGTTTGTAGTGTCGACTTGCCACCTCTGCCGCCTGCTACCCTGAGCAGTCCCGAGTTGTTTTGGTCTGGGTTTTTAATTAAAGATAAGGCTTGGTACTTCCCGCTGCCTGCCTAGGGGCCTCTTGCCTCCAGCGACCAGTCGGGTTTCCCTAATTAGGCTCTGTGAGACTTTTGGCACCGGTTGTTTGAGGTGTGGTCCTGGCAGCTCTCTGCCTAGAGCGGGGAGGCCACGCCCGTCCGCGTCTGTTTTCTTCCCTTTTGGTGCCCGTGGAGTGAGCAGTGCAGCGACGATATCACCGTCTCGATGGAGGGTCCCCCCCGCTGCAAGGCGGTGTCTGTGCCCAGTTTCAGGATTGAGTGCCCGGGGTCCGAGGGCCGGTCTCTGTCTCCGAGTCGCAGCCCCACTGTATGCCCGGGACCTCGCTGCATCGAGGGCCAGTTTTGAATGTGGACTGTGTGTACCGTGTGGGCAATCTCTTTTCAGTTGGGTGTGTCCTGATACTTTGCCTTCTCCATCCGACTGAATGTCGGTTCCGGCACGTCCCCACCTATTTGGTGCCCTTAAGCCCTGGGCCGTGGGGCTAGGCTCACTCTTCTGTCCGCCCCTAGAGGAGATGCGGCGCAGGCCACCGATGGCTGTGGCTCACTAAGCTGCCTCAGGCGTACGCACACTTCACCACCTGCCCTGCTCCACAATATCTCATTTCCTTGAGCAGCACTGCATATAAGTGAGACGACTTACTTCTCCAAGCCCGCTATCAGTAGAGCGCTGCTCTGGTGGCCTCCAGGCACGCCCCTCCGCACCAGGCCCGCCGACTTTGTAAGTCCTCTCGGGGCCCGCTGTCCAAGTGTATCACCTTGCGGAGCACTCCCCTCTTCCCCAGCGTGACCCACAAGTACCGTTGCTCCTCAGTCGGCTTCTCCGGTGACATCGGGCGTGGCCGAGCGGGGAGGGCCTCCTGCTCCCCCCTAATTCCGCCGATCCCGGCAGCGGTGTTCTTCAGTGGGTCTCAGGCCGGAGGGCCGCACCTCCTTATTGCTCCTTACTGCCACCGGGCTCCGCGACCGCCCTCGGCTCCTTGGCGTCAGCTATACCGCCTCCGAGCTTCTCTGGCACATCGTTCCCCCCGACGCCGCTGCACCACTCCTCAGCTGGTAGGGATCTTGATTTGGTTCCCTTCTCACGGCTTGCCAGGCCCAGGTTCTCTGTTGTTTACTGGATATTACGCCAGTGGTACTGCCGCCATTTTGCATATCCTCGCCTCCGCCGGGTTGCAGGTCCTTGGTACGACTCCGCAGCACGGTCGGATAAGATTTCACCAATATCTTGCTGCCAGTTACACCTGGGGCTGTGGTCAAGCGTTTCTTGAGTTTTGAGCTGCTGATAATGCCTGATTATTGCAGGATAATAGGCGAGGGCTTTGGAGCTGCGCTAGTGTGTGGCCATTTCTGTCGGCTGCTGGCCACGCCCCCCCTTGGGCTGGAATTTGTAGCTGCGTGAAATAGCAGTGCCACCCCATTGTGTTTTGTTGTGGCCGAAGATTTATATATCAGGTCGAAACCCTTGTGTTTCAGCCTATGATCTTCTGTTCTTTTAAGATGCGTTTCTTGTAAGGCCACTATATCGTAGTGCTGGTGAGTGAGAAACTTCCAGAGTTTGTGTTGCTTGTTCAGAGAGTTTAGACCCCGTATGTTCCATGAAAGTGTATCGAGTGTCATGACTGTTGTTGTATGGAGCCCTTCTGTGCTTGATGATCTGCTAACCATGAGGGCTTACCTCGTCGAGCTTCCCCCTCCCATGGAGGCCCCCTCCCCCCAAGACCCTCCAACCTGTCTGAAGCTGATTGAGTGCTGAGAGACCCCACCAGGATAGTATCATTGAGCCCCTGAGTACCTGGAAACCAAAGATCCAAAAAAAGAAGAAAAAACTAACATAACAAAACAGGGATAGCAAATCCCTGTGAGAGTCTTAATGAGTCGACCTCCTGGCCGTGGTGGATGAATCGGGCCAGTGGTTTCGCAACTCTTCTTATAGTCCTCTCCTAGAGTAAGAAGTATGACCGAAATGTCTGTGATAATGGATTGGTTCTTGTAGAGGGAATAGGCAAATCAGAGCTGGGTTGATTAAGTGACCATAGTTGTTTGGGTCTCTGTATTCCCTGAAGAGCAGCCGGCAATTTAGGATTTTGGGAGGAGGCTTTCCTGGTTCTGCTTTATCGAGGGTATCCCTAGAGAGCACGCTTTCCCCTGGTGCTTACTCTGTATGCTTTATCACATTTAGAGCCTCTTTTGCCTGGGAAGTCGTTGGGAGAGCCAGGGACCTGAACCCACTGGGCTCCAGGATGACCCAGCCACTTCATCTGTTGCGTGGTCCGCTCTGCGTTCCCTTCTTCAGGGGAGAGAAGTCCCAGTAACCGCCTTGCCTCTTTCTCATCTGTGAAATGGTGGTTTCTGATCTGGAATTCAAAGGCTATCACGAATGGGTAAGTCCACCTGTATCTGATGTTTTCAGATCGAAGTTTATTCGTTACTGGCCGGAATTGCTGGTGCCGGGCTAGCGTAGCCTGGGATACATCTTGGAATAAAAGGCAGGAGGCTCCCTGAAAGGAAACGGTATCTTTCTTCCGAGCCGCTTGAAGGATGGTTTCCTTGGTTTTAAATGAGTGCATTTTAGCAAGAATGTCTCTTGGCCACTGTTTCTCCCCCGGAGCAGCCCTCCCCACTCTATGGCCCCTGTCGATTTTGATGCCCGTGCGTTTAGTATCTCTGCGAATAGTCCCTGCAGAAAGGTTTCTAGGTCAGGTCCCTCTACTCCTTCCTCCAGGTGCCAGATCCTGATGTTTTCCCTACGGGACCTATTTTCCAGGTCCTCCCCTTTGAGTACTGTCTCCTGTAGTTGTTCCTGAAGAGTAGTGGTGTTATTCTTCATGCGTTCAGTTGTTTGCTCCAGTTCCGCCATTTTAGTTTCCAGGTCCATTACCCTGCTTCCCGCTGGGCCCAAGTTGTTCCTGAGGGCCATTAATGTTTCTGAGAGATCTGCTTTCAGAGCAGCCAAAGAAGAGGCTGTATCCCCCTTCAGTTCTTCCTGTAGCTCCTTTTTAAAGTCATTAAGGGAGTATAGGAGTATTTCTTTTGTGAGGGCCAATGGGTCGGTGTCTGCCCCGCCACGGGAGTTGCCGTCTGAATCTGCTGGGGCAAAGTAGTTTGAGACCTTATTGCCTTGTTCTTTTTTGGGAGGCATAAATGAGGTAGGGGGACCAAGCTGTGTAGGGTCTGGAGTAGAGAGATCCTCTTAAGTGGAGTCACGCCCTGGCTCTCCCAACTTGCAGGGTGTGTTGAGCAGCAGATTTTCTTCGGGTGTGGAGCCTCTTAGGTGATGCTTAACCTTGTCTTTCTTTGTACTCAGGGTGGTCACTTATGTACTATTGTAAGGAGGCTGAGTATATGACTTTTATGCATAAGATCCAATTGCCCCACAATCTCACTATATCGGTGCCTGTAGATGCTTTCCCCTGAGCGAGGCCAGCGCCATTTTAGGGCCAGGCATGGGCCCATCTGATCAATATTGCCTGGATCTTTGCGTCAGTCTTTTCTAGGTTTTCCCTGCTTAAAGAGCCTCCTCGGTTCAGGATGCTGCCTGCAAATAAACTAGATTAGTGGGATATTGGCTTTCCGGAGATATAGTCATCTTTTATGTGCTCCTGTCCGCAACGGGTGCCATTTTGGAGTCAGGCATCCCGCTCCGGTGACGTCCCTTGCCGCGGGGCGGTCCCTTCCCCCTTCCGGGGATCGTGCAGGGGGAAAAGTGCCCTGTTCTCTCCGTTGAGATCTCCCCCTCAGCGCCTCCTCTCGCCTGGGGTTGCGGCGACTCGTGTTGCGCCCTGGCCCCCGTCTCTCACCTGGGTGTGACGTTTCCCACGAGGGTTCCGCGACAGAGACGGTTCTTCATGGTGAGGCACGAAAGGGGTATACAGGAAGGTGTCTGGTGCGGAGACACTTTCCCAAGTCTGCGGAATCCTCCTCCCTTTGGCAGAACTGTAGAAGTTGCAGATTCAGCAGTAGGTGCGGCCTGCCATGTCAGCCAGATCGGGGCCCGGCCTCCCTCTTATCCAGCGGCATCGGAGGTTAGTTTCTCCAAAAGCTTTTGATTTTCACTTCTTGCTGTTTTGGGGGAATTAATGCTGCAGATTTAGCTCGGTGCGGGTCCGTTTTCGGGTGCAACATTACTGTCTTTAGAGCGAGTTGCGACGCAGCAGAGAGAGTTACGTCCTCTCCGCCATCTTGGCTGGCCACGCCACCCTATTTTTATATAATTTTAAGACCATAAACACAGTTCTAAGGTAAGTACTCTCGGAGTTAAGTGTTTTCAAAGTTCTGAAAATATATCACTTCAATGCACATTTACACATCATAGAAAACAATGGGAAAAAAGCAGAAAAATGCATAGAAATGCAGGCAATGTTTTTACAAAGTTTACCTTCTTGTTTTAGGTTGATGTCGGGGACCAGATCCAAAGTTCCACCAGGAGAAGTTTGGGAGCATCCCGGATCAGCCAGGAGCAGAGGTGCTGATGTCTTGGAAGCTGGTGCGCAAAGACGAAGGGGGCCACTTGAAAAAGCATTGCACCAAGGGACTTACAGGGAAGTCCAGTGGGTCTCCTTAGAGACAGGAGGTCACAAGGGCCTGGGGACCATGGGAGCAGGGCTGGTTGGTCGGTGCTGGGGCCGGGTGCAGAGCGAACAGGTCAGCTGGCTGGCGTGCATCTTGAGGTCCTCGTGGTCAGGAGCAGGCAACTTGGAGAGGCGATCTCGGGACAGCTGGGCCACTGAGGAAGTGGGTGATGGGTGTCTCAACATCCCTTGATGGGTGCTTGCTTCTGTAACTTGTTTTTACAGTTGGGGGTTCGGTACCCTGGGTATTGACACGCCGCAGCTCCGGTAGGTCCTGGTACCTGCAAACTTGGTGGGGAGGCAGATCTGGCCCTCTGGAGCTGTTCTTGCTTTGGTGCAGCATCAAGGTCATCAGGGAGCAGCAAGTTGACAAACCAGACTTCAAGTTTAACTTAAGACCAAAACTTAAGTTAAACTTAAGTTTTGGTCTTAATTTTAACTTAAGTTAAACTTAAGTTAAACTTAAGACCAAAACTTAAGTTTAACTGAGACAAAATCCTAACTTTACTACTCCTAAATGCCCTTTGTGAATACCGAAAGTCGTAAAGTTAGGATTTTGTCTCAGATTACTTTTGTGAATCAGGCCCTATGTGATTTGCTAAGTAGAGGAGTATGAGCACATTGGGAAGGGTAGCCATTTTAGGTCTTTTCTACTGAGAGAGGAGGAGGATTGCCATAGTTCTGACCTGAGATTTGCAGTGAAAACAGATATTACAATAAAAGTTGGACAACACCAAGGAGATTTTACAGGTATGGTAATTAGGTTGTACTATAAAAATGTATATTTAAAAAAAAACCTACAAGTGTATATAAGCTGAAAGAAAATGTGTAGCTTTTAGACACAACAATAAAAGGCAAAATGAAAGGGAGCTTAAATGAGAACATTAAATACAAATATAGTGAGCAGCAAAGAAGGAAGAGGAATTGCTATACTGAAAATATAGTTATTTTATTAAGCCATATGAATGAATATGTTTGAAATTAGATGTGGGTGCTTGTTTATAGTATGTAATTTAATAGTATGTAATGTGCACCCACTCACACAGTTAGGTAGGCACTTACACACCTAGTTGCAATCCCACAAAAACACTTATGTATCCACCACTCATATAGCCACACATTGACTGACACTCAAGTCTCACACCCATAAAATCATTTATACATCCATTTACTCATCTATACATCCACTTACATAGTCATTCACCCACCCATATAGGCACTATCACACTTACTCAAATACATATACAGCCATTTATTTTCCCAGCGCTCAGACAGTCATTTGCACACTCACTTACACACCCAGTTATACACCCAGTCACCCATGAATACAGCTACTCACATACCTATTTACGAAACCATAGAGCCAATCACACACCCTGTCAAACAGTGGCAGAAGCACTTACACATCCACTCACACACCACTTATGTATCTACCAGTAACAGAGCCACATGCACAAACCGTTACACACCCAAACACCTACTAACACAGTCAGTTACCAATCCATATAGCCACTTACATACCCATTTAGATACCCATACAGTCAATAATACACCCAGCCACACACTCACACAGCTACTTACACATCCAGTGACACACCCATAGAAGAACGGATACACTCACTCACATATGGACTCAACCAGTCACATTACCCGTACAGCTACTTATATATGCATTTATACACCCATACTGAGACAATTACACAGTCTCTTACACATTGACATAACCACTTATGTAGCTACTCACTTCCTTATTTTAAGAAATCTAATAGTGAGTAATCTAAAGTTAAATGTATTGTAGATTTGCTTTTCAGATATTTACTTGTGCTTCAAGAGGAGGATTTATAATGCCGGAAAGACAAAATAGAGAAAAAAATTGAAGGAAGAGTATTATCTGCTTAAAAGTGAGAGTAAAAAAGCACATAATGTGGAGAACGGACTGGAAAAAAAGAGCTGCTGGTAAGAGAACTAAGGAGTTTGTTAAAACAGTATATGGGAAAATGCAGAATGTGGAAAAAGTTTCAAATAAAAAGAGAGGTTTACAGTCGACTCACAACAGAGACGGAGTAAGTCAGATTGAAAGTGAAACATTTATAAAAACACCTAATTTGATAAGGGGCAGAAATATTTTAAAGGAGTATGAATTAGAATGTTTAGAGGTAGGGTAATACAGAATGCGATACAAAATATGAAGCAGTATAAGAGGAGAAGAGCAGCACTGAAACAAAAACAATATATTGACGCCGTCTCATCTTCGTGCTTCAACACCCTGCGCATGCTCCGCAAGATCTTCAGATGGATCCCCACTGAAACCAGGAAGACCGTCACCCAGGCACTCGTCACCAGCCGACTGGACTATGGGAACACCCTCTACGCCGGAACCACAGCCAAACTTCAAAAAGACTCCAGCGCATCCAGAACGCCTCCGCACGACTCATCCTGGACATCCCCCGACACAGCCACATCACCGGACACCTGAAAGACCTGCACTGGCTCCCCGTCAGCAAGAGAATCACGTTCAGACTCCTCACCCACGCACACAAGGCCCTCCACGACCTGGGCCCCAAGTACCTCAACGACCGCATGACCTTCTACACGCCCACCCGCCAGCTACGATCAACCAGCCACGCCCTCACCACCGTACCACGCATCCGCAGAGCCACCGCCGGAGGAAGATCCTTCTCCTACCTGGCAGCCAAGACCTGGAACTCCCTCCCCACTCACCTTCGGCGAACCCAGGACCATTTCTCCTTCAGAAAGCAGCTCAAGACCTGGCTGTTCGAGCAGTAACTCCCCCCTCCCCCAGCGCCTTGAGACCCTCCCGGGTGAGTAGCGCGCTCTATAAATGCATTGATTGATTGATTGATTGAGAGAGTGGTTGATAAAGCGTTTGCCCTGAAGCGAAAACTATTTATCTTGATGCTAAACAGAATGAGAACACTGGATAAAACAGTGTTGTCTATGAACAAAAGAAGCCAAATAAAGGCTTATTAGTAAAAGCAACTTTTGCAAAATTATCAAAGGAGAATGGAAGCATACGTCTAGTACTGAGTCTTTCTTTAATGAAGAAAGCTGCTTACAACAGAATGACTTTGTGCATGCAGTTGAAACAACTGGCCAATGCTATGAGGTAAAATAAGGTACTCCAATTGAAAAAAGGAGATGATCTCTAGAAATGTAGAGGAAGAGATAGGTGAAGAGGTACAAAGAAGGCTGCTGTGTATAAATGGGATTGCAGTAGTATTTGTAGTATTCATGAATCTATTGATATATTACGAAATGTTCTGCGACAATTTCCAGATAGAAGTGTGAAGCGGAAAATTGCAATGTTGCAAGCATTAGATCCATGCAAAGTGAGGAAATACACTAATTTACATGGACACTCATTGGCGTTTCTAGGGAGAAAAGCGGGCTCAAGCAACTTTTATCATTTTCGAATGTTGTCTATTCATCATTCAAAAATGCCAAATTTATTTAGAAGACTTTTCTTTATAAAAAGTACTGCATTGTGTTTAAGAGAAATGAACAAAGCACTTCTGCATGGTACAATAACACAGGTTGAAAATCTTTGTGAAGATATTCATTTACGTTTCTTTGGTCCTGAAGTGCAGCCTGGCCAAAATGAGAAGTTGGCATGTTCAAGTGTAGAGGACCAACACACAGATCTTAATACTGATAACTTTAGACCAGAAGTTTAATGCACTTTCTGCAGAGAAACCAAATTATGTTTCTATTTGTTGTCAGCACACCCACTACAAAGGCCAAATTCGAAACATTGATGTGTGCTTAAAAACTAACAAAGAAAACAGAGAAAATTGGCTAGAATTAGCAGTGTATTTATTTGTGGAGGAACATTTTGATTTGTCGACATGCCAGATCATGTGCACACATTGCTATGACAAATTAGAGGACTACAAAAAGCCTGCCAGAGTACTACACAATAACAGTGGCGGCTCCTTGAGGAAGTGCTGCGGAGCGGTGGGGCGGGGGAGGGGCAGGGTGGGGGGTAGTAAACTCTGGCATACGGCCGAACGGAGTTGGGTAAATAAATAAATAAATATAACGAATTACATTGCTCATGCTGCAACGCCAAATCTGCGATGCAGCGCGCAATGTAAGTCGAAAAGAATTACTTGGGTCAGTCTAGGCCTAGCATCAACTCGAAAGAGAGCTTTGAAATCTTTTCCAGAAATTCAATATCTTGCTGAATTGGTGCCAGATAATACAGATATGGTAAAAACAAACATGTTGGACACTTGCTATCCAAAAAGGAGTATATATATTGAAAATATCTTTCTATATGAAGTACTCCAATACTGCACATATAGAAACAATGTGACAGAAAATGTAGAAAATGGTAAATTTGCAGTAGTTGTATGAAATGGGTGTTTGGTGCAACATTGAAAAGGCAATCTAATTAACCATATAAAACTGAGCTGCCAGACTGTGTAAAAAAGAGAATTTTCTATTTGACCCTTTTGTAGCTGTTTAAACCTTGGCATTGTGAAACAGAATTACTAGGAGAGCTTTACTGCTATGAAGACTCTTTCAATGCTGCAAAGGATGGCATTGAGTGCTCAGTATTTGTAAAGTACTTGAAAATGTTGAATGATGAAATTGAACAAGAAGATCCAATTGCTGTTGAGGTGGCTAAGGAGAGTTCGTAAAGTAGCCAAAGTTCAGCTCCTCAAAGTCAGGACCCACTTGGACAGCCAATAATTGGAAATGAGGCTGCTATTGCAATGAATGAGGTGGAGACTGTAATGGAGTAAGCAAGTCAGGAAATAATTGATTTGGAAGATTTATTTGTTCAGCTAAATGATGAGCAAATGCAAATATATATGGAGGTGAAGTCAATAGTTGAGCATGGATTGCTTCATGACAAGAAAGAGTGTGCATGCTCAACATTTAAACCTATATTGTTGTATGTCAGTGGTCAAGCTGGCACTGGTAAACGTTTCTTAATACAAGTTCTTACTGCTTTCCTAGAAAATACTACAGTCTGCAATTTATAATGTGTGTGTACAGCACCTAGTGGATTAGCTGGACACAATTTCAAATGTATTACTTTGCATCGACCTTTGATGTTGACTGTGGAACATGGCAAGAAACTGGAATACCAAACGTTATCTGGTGAAGCATGTCATGAAGTGTCAAGGGTGTTAAAAAAGTTGAAACTTTTAATCATTGATGGTCTCAAACTTAATGCTTGTCTTTGTGTATTTGAGAATGCAAGAGGTTCTGAGAATGGATTATGATGTCCTATTTGGAGGAAAACATGTGATTGTTTTTGGAGATCTACTGCAACTTACTACTATGAAGGGTCAGCCTCTGTTCAAAACACTGCTGCATGATGAAACTAAGAATTCTTTGGGAAGCATTGGAAATGTGAATATTTGGTTACATTTCCAATACAAAGAATTAATCAGGAATATATGACAAGCATCTAATATTGAATATGGTAATATTTTGAAAGATATGAGAGTAGGTTTTCTTTCAAAATAGAGAAGGTGTGTTCTACAAAGTCGCCTTCTTAAAAAACATTATCCAACAATAAACACAGCAGCAGAACTGATGTTAAGTATTATATAAGATGGTAAACATATTGTGTGCCTAATGCCTACATTTGAGGAGTGTGAATTATTCAACAATGAATTGCTGGAATTTGAGAAAGAAGAAATTTTGCAACTGAAGGCAATAGATAAAATGGAACATTAGATTATCACTGTATTTCTAAATTAAAGATTACAATCAAAACTGGATTCATTAGAAAAATCTGTTTCATGAACTGCAGGATTGGGGAATTTTGTAAGTCTATACAAAAACTGTAGGGTGATTTTCCACCAAAATTAAAATGTTGAAGAAGGTTTGGTTGGTGTTATGGGTAAAGTTGTTGAGCTTATTAGTACTCCTAATTGGAATGAGGTAGAATACCTTGTGATTGAATTTGATCAGATTGACAATGCTAAGCAAATTGTAAGAGGTGGTAGAGGTGTGGCACAGCGGCCAGGGTGCCTGACTCCGGACCACGGGGTTCACGGTTCAATCCCCAGTGCCGGCGGCAGGTTAGCCCATCACCATGTGACTCTGGGCAATAGCTCGCTTAATCTTCCTGAGGGCCCCCAGCGCCGGGACACCTCTCCGGAGGTAGCTGTGCGGTGGGTGGACAAAATATCGAAAACACAAATATCGTCGGACACAATATCGTGTCAAAAATATCGAGGACAAGAATATTGTGAAGGTCATTTTCTATGGGTAAGTAAAGTTTTACTATATATAACTCCACATATATGTACTTTGACGATATATATATCTTCAAGGTACGTAGATCTGGAGTTAAGAATAGTAAATTGATACCCATCTATTTGCACTTACCTACTCAATATTCTTGTCCTCGATATTTTGGACACGATATTCTGTCCACACGATATTTTGTTTTCGATATTCTGTCAGTGAACCAGCTGTGCGCTTTGCAAATGCTGGTATTTCAAATTGGACAATGTACTGCACGTTTTTTGCTTGTGAAAGATTTATATGCTTGAGGGAAACAGTTTCAAGTTTGTCTAGCATATGCTACTATTCATAAATCACATGGTTTAAGTTTAGATGCAGCATTTATTAATATTGGTAGTACAGTGTTTAAGGAAGGTATGCCATATGTAGTTTTGTCTCGAGTTGGGACATTGACTGGTTTGAATCTACTTGCATTTGATGCAGGCTCAGGTTGTGTTGAAGAATACAACCGATTAAAAAGACTGTATGCTCCTTATTTAGGATAGTATCCAGCTTATGAGAAATGTTCCATCTGTCCAAAGCGGAAAGTTTCAAAGTAGTGTAGTGATGCTATTGCAAGGAAGGAAATGTGAGAATAGAAACTTGTTCAGAAACAGAAAAATTGAATCCCTCTAGTGTCTACTGCTATGCTAATGCTGTGGTAAACATATTGTTTGCATTACCTCTTGTTGTAGATGCAGTTCAAGAGAAACCAGAGAAGATATTGTGTTCTGCGCTGTGTGTTTTGTTGCACCATCTGTGTAGTGACAGAACTAAAACACATTGTGCGTCAGGCATTCAACACATTGTAGATACATGTAGTGAATCTGTACAGTTTACTCTAAATACTAAAGAGGATGCACAAGGGTTTTTAATGGTGACGTTTGGTGTTTTATAAGAAGAGGAGATGCCTGTTAATGACTTATTTGGACTTAGTTACTCGTGGCACCATGAATGTGAAGATTACTCGTACACATCAACTACAGAAATAGGATAGGAGCCTTTTATTTATTTAACGTTACCAGATTCCAAAAGTGTGCCTTTTGAGAGAATAATAAGAAAAGCTACACTAAATAATGTATGTCCAAATTGTCGAACAGATGTTCTGTCGGCTTCACATGTAGCAAGAACTGGCAAGTATGTCATTTTAATGTTGCAACAATGCAGAGCAGATGGCAGTAAATTTGATACTGAGATTACTTACTTTAAAGCAGGCCAAATATCTATTTCTGGTATAACGTGCACTATTATCGATATCATTTTTCATGAAAGAGTTAGTATTAGATCTGGTCATTATACTGTTGATCTAAAAAGTAGAAGTGGATGGCAGAATGTAATGCTAGGAACCTTAAATTCAGGCAAAGATTGCCTTGGAAGTTACTAAATTCCAATTTTTTGTTTTTGGAACCAAAGTTCTACGGAGGGTGACAGTTGCAAAAGTAGAATAGACTAGTTACCGTAGATGCATCTTCCAAGGGTGATGCCTTTATAAGGCTTTGCCTTTGCTGGTGTCATTACTTCTAATGATGAAGTTCTCATTTTCAGCATATGTTTCTTAGTACTGCAAGTATAGATAAAATGATTGTTTAAAAAATTGTAGTATGTGCAATGTGTTGTGTTGATTATTTGCAGTGATATACTGTGCAGTTGTGTTTTTTTATACAGTATATATGATTGTTTATCCCCAATATTCAAGGATGATTCTTTATACAGTACATCATTTATGTTGTATATGTATAAAATCAGAGAACAGTAAAAAAAAGGGATAATGAAATGTTGATTTTTATTATAACATAGCATTAGAGCATGGGATATGTGTAGTGATTTATTGCTATTATAAAATTATGCCTTGCTAAAATTTCTAAGTTCAATTTATAATTGTGTAAATTGTAATACTAATTCAAATTTGTTTTTTTCTTTTTTATACAGATCAATGGCACCATCTATTGGAGTAATGTGGTTTGCAGATTAGTTTGTTTAGTGTTGTTGCATTAGATTACATTGTGAGGGTGTTCCAGACTACAATAAAAAAACAATACATCCTCTTCACCGTGACACACCTAATTACAGTCTAATTCAGCCACTCATGTACCCACTAACACACCTATATAGACACTCATTTCTCATATGTCCACACAGTCATTCAAAGACCCACTTGCATACCCAAACAGACACACAGCTACTCACACACCCAAACACTCACTTAAACACCCACTAACACACCCATACAAATGATCACACGCCAACTCACACACTAACACAGCCACTCAGACACTCACTCACACACCCATACCACCACTCTCACACCCACTCACAAGCCTACACAGCCACTCATACACTGACTCACACACTCACACAACCACTTAAGCACCCACACAGAAATGTACATCCCCACTTACACACCCATACAGTCACTCACACAGCTACTGACACCCCCAAACAGCCACTCAGACATCCACTCACACACTCATACAGTTACTCTCACATCCACTCACAGACCACACAGCCACTCACACACATACTCACATACCCACTTACACACCCACACAGATATTTACATCCCAACTAACACACCCATACTGTCACTCACACAGCTGCTGACACTGCCTCACAGCCACTCCCACTCCCACACCCACTCACACTCCCATACAGTGACTCACACACCCATTTACACATGCACACGCCTAATCACATAGACTCATAGACAGGTTAGCACTGAGGAAATATCATGGCCTGCTCAAGATTGCTAAAAAGGAATATTTTGATGGCATGATTGAAAGGGCAGGTAATATGTCCTGCAAAGTATTTAAGATTGTGAACAGCTTTATGTCCCCAGTTGCCTGCTCCAGAGAAGTTCCTTTGTCTCTTGAATGGTGTAACAAGTTGGCTATCTTTTTTCAGGAGAAAATTATGAATCTCCAATTAAGCCTTGCTTGCTCCTTGCAGGAGCCTAGCGGCTTCCCCCCTCATGGAGAAGCGATTATCGAGGTGACAGGGTGCTCCCTCTCATTCCTTGAACCCATCTCTTGTGAAGAATCTCTAGCAGCCATTTTACACCTTAAATCTGGTTCACCCGCTGTTTCCTGCACCACTATTGTATTAGTTATGGCGGCAGAGGTAATTAATCCAAGGGTGAATACGTTATTGAATGAGTCACTGACCACTTCGAAAGTTCCCAGAGACAGGAAACAGGCTAAAATTCTCCCATTGCTGACGAAGCCTTCGGCTGACCCTAATTTGCTCATCAACTCAAGGCCTAACTCCTTGCTGCCTGCAGTCTCGAAGATATTGGAGAAATTAGTGAACAGGCGGCTCTCTAGTTATCTGGAGGTGAATAATCTCCTACATTTGAGTCAGTTGGGCTTTAGGAAGAACTTAAGCACAGAGACGGCCTTACTATATGTGGCTGAGGAAATCAAAGGCACTTTGGATGTCAAGAGCAGGGCTGTGCTGATCTTGTTAGATCTGTCTGCCGCCTATGATACGGTCGCCCATTTCTTCCTCCTAGACCGTCTCTCGAGGATTGGAGTGAAGAGTCATGCCCTTAGCTGGCTGACCTCCTTTTTAGACAATGGAGAACAGGAGGTCTGGCTGCCTCCGTTTGTCTCAGGCAACAGGGCTATCTAAGTTGGGGTCCCACAGGACTCTGCCCTTAGCCCCACGTTGTTTAATGTCCACCTTACCCCACTCGCTCCAATCGTTGAGTCATTTGGAGGTAAGGTCGTGTCATATGCAGACGACACACAGATTCTCTTCTCCTTTAATGAGGGGGAGTATCTGGCTTTTGACTCCGTTAAATCTTGCCTTACAGCAGTGTTTGTCTGGTTACATCAGAAACAGTTGATGTGCAATGCTGATGAAACTGAAATTCTCTTTCTCGGCACTTCGGTGCCCTCCGGCTGGTCTGCTTGCTGGCTGCCTTTGTCTTGCACAGGCACAGCCAGGAACCTGGGAGTAAAGTTTGACAAGTACCTGTCTTTCCTACCCCAGATTAGTGTGGTGACTGACGTGTTTTGGTATCTTAAGGGCGCTGAAAAAGTTTCAGTTTTTTCTGACCTACTTGTCCACAAAAGCAGTTATCCAGGCTCTGATAACTTCTCGCCTGGAGTATGCTAATGCCTTGTATCTTGACCTTCCAGAATATGCCATTCATAGACTTCAAGTGGTGCAAAACGCTGTGGAGTGACTCTTACTGAACCTACAGAAGAGAGCCACAATCTTGAGTCATCTCTCCTCCTTGCACTGGCTCCTAGTAAGGAAGAAAGGAAAAGAATCCTGTTTAAAACCTTGGTGCTGATTTTTCATGCTCTCCACAACATTGGTCTATGCTATCTGGCTTCCCGTATTCTTTTCTACAATCCTGCGAGGAGCCTCCGGTCTTCTCATCTGGCTCTGGCTAGAGTGCCGAGAGTTAGATTGTCAAGGATTGGCAGACACTCCTTCTCCTTTTTAGGGCCGTCTGCATGGAACTCTCTTCCGTTGCACCTGAGGCAGGAAACTTCAGAACCTGCCTTCAGGAAGGGATTAAAAACTTGGCTATTCACTTTGTAACTTGGCTTGCTGCTGGATTATCACCAGGACACTCGTAGGAGCATCAGTACGCTTTATAAATCTGTTTCATCATCATTTCATCATCATTATAAACCTATACAGACACTCACACACTCATTCATATACCCACAAAGCCACTTAAATGCCCACTCACACACCCATTCATACACCCACTCACACTCCTATTGACATACTCACACACCTACTCACACACTCATATACCCACAAAACCACTACAGCAGCTCCTCACACATGCACACAGCCACTCACAAACCCATTCACATACTCACATACCTACTAACACACCCATTCGCACACTCACACACCCACTCACTGACCCAAAAAACAAATGCCACACCCACTCTCAGACCAACATAGCCACTGACACACCCATTCACACACCCAATCACACACTCACACACTTACTCACAGACCAACAAAACCACAACACCCACTCACAGACCCACACACCCAATCACACACCTATTCACCTATTCACACACTCACAGACCCACAAAACCACTACTACACCTACTCACAGACCCGTACAGCCACTCACACATCCACTCACACACCCATTCACACACTCACACACCCACAAAACCACTACCACACTGACTCATAGACCCACAGAGCCACTCATACACCCAGTCACACACCCACTCACAGACCCACAAAATGACTATAACACCCACTCACAGACCCACACAGCCATTTACACACACACTCACACATCCATTCACACACTCACATACACACTCATACACCCATTCACACACTCACACACACCTACTCACACACCCACAAAACCGCTAGCACACCCAATCACAGACCCACACAGCCACACCCACAAAACCACAAAACCAGTACAACACCCACTCACAGACCTACACAGCCATTCACACACCTACTGACACACCCATTCACACACTCACTGACACACCCATTCACCCATTCACACACCCACACCAGCGCATACACCCATTCACACACTCACACCCCCTTTGACACACATACACCCATTCACACACCCATTGAAAGACTCACACACCTACAAAACCACTACTGCTCCTCCTCACAGACCCACACAGCCACTAACACATCCACTCACACACCAATTCACACACTCACTCACACACCTATTCATACACTCACACACCCACTCACTCACAAAACCACTACTTGACCCCCTCACAGACCCACAATCCCACTCGCACACCCATTCACACACTCCCTCACCTACTCACAGACCCACAAAACCACTAAACCACCCACTGACAGACCCACAAAGCTTCTCACACAACCACTCACACACCCATACAAACACTCACACACCCACTCACAGTGACGTATATATAGACATATGCCAGCAGTTATTCAAACATTGACAAACAAACATATAACATAGTTTTTCTTTCTTTAAACCAAAATAAGTGGTTCCAAAAAGAATCTTTTTTTAGTTTTTGGAACTGCTTTTCTTTTTTTGTTTTTTTCAAATTTTTGTTTTAGAACAAACTATGACTATAAAAAATAATTTGGAAAAAATTGTACAAAATTAACACATGGTTAATGACAGCATGCACAAATGCTGGCATGGACTGTTCTCCAACAGTAATGATTTTATTGCACACTGTGCAATAAGAGGCAATTTTCAGCATCTGTCATAGCAGTGCAGGAATGTTTGCAGTTACAGCAGCAGGAACCAGGTCTCCGGGAGCAAGTTGAGCTGCAGCACTTGATGTTGATGCCTCTGGTGGATCCCTCTGGATCTCCGCTCCCACCAGTTGTCGAGGGTGGGTGGTCCGCAGATGTTTTAACATGCTGCTCAGCATATGAGAGTACTTTTTGATTGTCCCTTTGGAAAGTTCTTTATTGCAAAGGTTGCATTTAACAACCTTTGCTACCACCTGTTTTTCTCCAGATTGCATGGGAAAAAAGTTCCTTGTGATTGATTCTTTCTTTCTTGGCTGTTCTTCTTCATCTTGTTCCTGCTGCTCTTCCTCTTGCTTTCTTTCTCCTCCCCATGCCATTTTATAAGATGGTTAAAAAAAAACACCACAAAAAAAGAAAGAGTTTCACCTGGGCTGCAGAGGTGTGAAGACTAAGGAGACACACCCAGAGAAGATGAAATGGGAAGGAACTTCCTGTAGAAGAGGTTGGCAGGTGCTCCAACCAATCAAATATATTTGTTGCTCTGTCACATGGGATTCGCAGATCCATCGCGGCAGCACCGCAACATCATAGCGAATCCAGAAATATGCATTAAAACAACCTTGTAAGCTAGAATTATTTATTGGAATATAGGTTTCTATGTTATTTTACTAAATTAATTACATCAAACTTCAATTTAATAGTGTTCATTTATGTTTTAAGTGTTGTTAGAAATCACACTGGATCCGCTGTTCCCCTGCAGAGCCTGAAACAGAAAGTATGCATGGGTTGGGCTTATGGCAGATTCTCGAATCCTAAAAACATTTTTTTTAAACACAATTTTTGTTTTGAAAAAAAATGTAAGTTAGATATTTTTATATTGTTTTTCTAAAACATTTCTAGATTAAAATCACTTAAAAAAACCTAAGGTTAAAGTAATGTTATAGTTAGGTGTGCTTAATAAATATATTTTTTTTGTAAAAAAAACCCTTTAGAAATTCACTTAAAAAAACAAATGTTACAGGGACGTTATAGTTAGGAAATAGAATTTAAAAAAACCTTGGAAATTCACTGAAAAAAACAAAGGTTACAAGATCGTTATAGTGAGGTTCAGATTTTACACACGGACAACCATAGAAACTCAGCCACTATATTTACCTGAGCTAGTTATAACTTCCGCCACCGCAATGCACTGCTTATGAACTCACATATTACATCACTCATGACATGGTCAGTACCATTGCAGTGAATGTGTTTCTGTCCTATTCAAAAGTCCTGTTAGTAGCTTGATGAAGTGTTAAGAGTGATCAAATTGTCTAAAAACGTACTTGTGTTCCAGCATTCAGAACTTACAAGGCGAAATACCCGCTGAGGCATTTGGTAGGACCCCTTTTCCACAGATGCACAGATGCTGTGTTATGTGGTTGATTTTCTTTACAAAAACAGATCTGTATCCGGTCCAACAATCCTTGTTTCACCGTAGGAGAGTGTTTGAAGAAACTCCCAACCAAGCAAAGAAGGCCTTTTGAGGTGTATTTAGCTTCCTCCATCTTTACTGTCCAAAAGGCTGTTTTGCCAGAAAATATTTTTTATGTCGAGCCCACTAAAGAGTGCAGCTGTCTGGCTGCAAAAAGCGTATTGTGGGTTAACCAAGAACATAGAGGCGTTTATAGCCTGCCCATTGCTTACCATTAGATGGCTTTCCCGTCACTCTCAATTGCCTGCTTCAAATTTGTGCACTAACTTGTCAAGCTTGTGTTTGTCCCTCCAATGGACAATAGTCTTTTTACCATATCTTTTTACTGGCTGGTTTCTATGCTTCCACAAGTACTTTTTCAAGCACTATTTTTTCTTTTGGATTAGGGACTCGGTGAAAGTGCATGTTTTTTTCAGCTGTTTCCCTTGTGTACTTCTGTCCCCCTGCACTCGGTGCTGCTCTCTATCTCCAATGTGCTCCTCTCTCCCTCATGTATTTCCCCTGTTGCTTTCTCGCCCGTCCGGCTCCCCTGTCCGCTGCACTTTGGTGTCTCTCCCATTGCTTCTCCTCCACACCCTGCCCTCGGTGTTGTTTCCCCCACCTCCACTCTTCTTCTCGCTCTCCTTTTGCTGTCCTCCTAAATCCACCCTTTGTGTTGCTTCCCCCATCCTCACTCTCCTCTCCTGCCCGTTGATCCTCCTCTGTCCCTCATGTTGCTTCCCTTCACTCGTGCCCTCCATTTCACTTCCCACACCTAAAAAAAAGTATTTTGCGGAACTTTTTTTTTTAATTTACCGATCCAACTCCGTAAATAAAAAAAAATCACTTGAGTCATTTTAGGCACATGCAGCATGTGTAGAGTTGCCACATTACCAGTTATCTACTGGCACCACCGGTATTTTAATGTCCCGGCCGGTACAACAATAAGCAAAATTACATAAAGCCAGTATTTTTAGTCCTTATCTATATACTTCAAACAGCAAATGTAAAACACTTTAAAATATGTTCTAGACCTGCGTTATTAAACTATGACTAATAATTAAGGTACCAAAACCAATGAGTGGGGAGGGGAACAATTATGTGGGAAAGACCCTCAGTTTCCCCGCACTGATATACATGAACCAAAAGTGTAGGGTGTCTCCCAAAACAAGCAGTCCCTATGCCCTGCTCCTTAGTGCTCACCAGGCACAGTACAGTACAGTGGGCCCGATTCACAAAAGTAATCTGAGACAAACTTAAGTTTTGGTCTTAAGTTAAACTTAAGACAAACTTAAGTTTAACTGAGACAAAATCCTAGTCGTAAAATTAGGATTTTGTCTCAGTTAAACTTAAGACAAACTTAAGTTTAACTTAAGACCAAAACTTAAAGCTTAACTGAGACAAAATCCTAACTTTAGTACTCCTAAATGCCTTCTGTGAATACCGAAAGTCGTAAAGTTAGGATTTTGTCTCAGATTACTTTTGTGAATCGGGCCCAGTATTTTTTAGAGAAGGTCACCCGCATAACATGAGTTTCATAATAGCTGAGAATTTGGGTCTGACTTTTACTGATGAGAAGGTGAGTCCCTTCTTGGCAAGAGACGCTCTGCTAAACCAGACTAACATTGGTCAGACTTTAGTCAAGTCAGAAGATTAGGACACTTTGAACACATTGAAGAGGGAGCAGGTTAAGAACTTATTAAACGGAAGCATCCTCACAGATTATTTACTTAAGAACGCGTCCCCTGAGGGGTTAGTTGTCACAAATTCACAACATATATTTATTGACAGATGCCACATTCAGAAAAGGATGGGCTCACGTGGCATGGAGATGTACACGTGATTGGCTGGTGCTAATAATTAAAACAGCAAATGCCTATCTGATGCCTTAATCATTGAAATACAGATGTGTGAGAAGAACTTGAAAGTTACGGTTCTTAGTGGCACTTTCAAGAAGAAACTGAATGACATCAACAAACAGTTCAATTACTTTAGGGAGTATTTGACCCAACAAAAAGCTGAGATACTTCAGAAAGATTTGAAAAAGTTTGCCTTTGCAAAGGTATATCCCTACTCAGTAGAAGACTACACGCCTCTCACTACAGAAAACCAGGAAGGTGGTGATGAGGGTGAATCCTGGGATAGTTGGTCTTCAGGATCTGACAGTTTGGACTATTGGTACAAATGGAACCAGAAACAGAGGGGTAGTGGTAGGGGACAGAGAGGATTCACCCCTTTTAGGGGATATCAGCCAATATGTCAGTTCTATCCCGGCCCACCAAATCCTGGATATAGCTGGCAGGGTGCATATCCCCCGAATTTCAAACCAAACTTTAATGCAGCACCAAACAGCATGACTTTTTTTATACAGTGGCCATGGACAAGGAAGGAACAAATAACGCCAGGAGAACCATGTACAGTGGGAAAACTCCTCCATGAGGATGAACACTAGGAGTATGACGAGGGAGAATGCCCCGAATATGAACCTAGAGATTTAGTTGTTAATCTCGCAGACAGGTCATTTTCTCCAGCTGAGAAGTCACTGTTAAACAAGGGTTTGGGCTTTGACCCCACACTTTCCTTCAATAAATTCAGACTATGACAGGAACTGGGGTAATTCTTCCTAAAAATAAAACTGAAGGCTTTCTTCAAAGCCAAAGAACTGAGAAATACGGATGACAGCAGACTTAGGAAAAAGTCTCCCTTCACACCACCCTCCAACATATTACCTAACGAAATTGTGACATTTGAACAAGCTGTTATCAATGAGGTAGACAAGATTGATGTCTACACAAAAAAATACGTTCCAGAACTTGACCAAAGATGAAAGAGCAGTATTGAAGTCCTTAAGTAAGCACAAAAACATTGTCATAAAACCAGCAGACAAGGGGCGAGTGGTGAAGAATCTGAACCTAAACGATGACAACACAGAATGCCTACATCTACTGGCAAATATAAGGCATTACTGGATTTTGGAAGCCGGCTCCACGTTTCAGGAATGAGATTCACACACTCGCAGAAGATGGAGAGACAAATGACTGGATATCAAAAAAAGAGGCTGATTGTTTGGTAGCGTATAATCCCAGAACACCAGCATTTTATACTCTACCTAAAATACATAAAAGGACTGTTCCTATTCCTGGCCGTCCCATAGTTTCTGGTATTAATTCAGTATTAGAACCACTCTCTAAATTCAGTGACACTAACCCTGGGCGTAGTGGGGCTACGCTGAGGTCCACAGAGTTGCAAACAAACTCCGTGGAACTCCGTGGAGCTCTGCTACACCGCCCGCCTCCACCCCCCTATTAAAAAGTACGTTTACAGGAATTAAAAATAAACTTAAAACCACTTACCTCTTTACTGCGGTGTCCCCGGGTTGCCTTCCTCCTCTTCCTCGCCGTACCGGTAATGCTTGAGAAAACTGGGCATGTGGGTGATTGAAGAAGTGCTAGTTTCTCACACCTGGCCTCACAACACCCCTAGATGTTTAGTCTTAGAATGCATTACTCGGGCTCTCTATAGGAATTACTTTGAATATGACAGGACATTATACCTGCAGTCACTTGGGACATCTATGGGCAGTACATTTGCCCCTAGTATAGCATTCCACTATGTGCACCATCTACAGGAAAATAGAATCCTGTGTGACCAAAACCCATTCAGAGATAACATAAAGTTGTGGAAGAGGTACATTGACAACGTGCTGATCATCTGGGAAGGGGAATAGGAATTGACCGGGTCTTTCATGACCTGGCTTAAAAATCAGAATGACTATTTAAAATTCACACACACTGTTGATCGAGAAGCTCTCCACGTTCTAGACATCCTCATCATCCATGAAAATGGTCACTTTATAAGTGGCATCTACCACAAACCAAGAGACAGCAATAGTGTCCTGAGATTTGAGAGTTTTCACCCCCTCTCATTACGGGAGATCCTGCCATATGGGCAATATTTAAGACTTCGCAGGAACTGTACTAAGACAAGAGATTGCTTATGATTTCTGTATAAAATTCAGGGAATGGATGTATCCAGAACTTATCATCCAAAAGTCACTGACACGTGCTAGCAACAACAGGCATCCTCTCGTAGAGCATGTCAACAAAAAAAACTAGACTGAACAACTTGTATCTGTGACCACATATAGCCAGGCCACAAATTAGGTCAAAAAGATTATTAACAGGAACTGGTCTAGCCTTAACACTAGAGCACTGCAATTGGCTAAACCTCTATCTGCGAACAAACGCAACAGAAATGTATGTGATGCCTTAATACACGCACACACACACACAAAATTCCAGTCACTGAAAGGAACACAAATACAGCTTTGTGGCACCTCCCACCTGTCATGAGACATCACTCATGCGGTGGGTGTAGTATCTGCCATCTGACAAAGAAAAACACAGAATTGGCATTGGTACTTCCACGCAAGTGGATACAGAAGGTACACACTGATTGCAACACCACAAATGTAGCGTATCTGATCACATGCCTGTGTAATGGGAAATATGTGGGAATGACCACAAGGAAAGGAAAGTTGAGGATCTGTGAGCGTAGGAGTAACCTCCAATGTAGAAGAGCAGCCACGAAGATGACCACACATTACATTAATAAAGACCACACTGCCAATGATTTTTATTGGACTGTTATAGAATACATACAGCCTCAACAAACCAATACTGACTTGAGCCAACTACTTCTAGAAAAAGAACAATAGTGGACAAACAGGTTGGGTACACATATCCACGGTCTGAATGATGACATTCCGTGGACCCAGTTGAACTAAGTAATTATATGACTACCCCAAGGCTCACATTATGACATATTGATAAGTAATGATTCACAGTGTACACACAAAGAGCGCTAAGGGGATATATCAGAGACACATGGATATTCCATTTGCACATGGGCTCACATTCTCTCTTTTTTTTCTTTTACTTTTTTCCTGGGAACACATTGAGTTAGCATCCCCTACATTAGCCTATTTACATCTATTTTAGATGACAGGAATGTACTGATAATCTAAGTTACTATTATGCTGCTCCCAAAAATTAAAGATATTGCGCTGAGCCGTATTAGATGCCCCTATGAGTATTTCATGATGGCTGACACGTTCCCAGGTCTCAGGGCAGATTTGTTACAACAGCGGTCCAGTCTGACATGCACCTATGCAGGTCTGCCGAAAATTTCAAGATGGCCACTCCATCGCCGCTCATTAGGGCAGTCCAGTGAATACAGCAGCCTAGCCTCGACACGCGCCTTCTTGTTTACGTGTATGTGTATGGCTTTCTCCTCCGCATTCTATGAGTCTGTATTAGTGATTCCGTGCCTAGGCAAGACTGGAAGGATCTGGCAATTAATTTTATCTATCAGTAGCAATTAATGCCACACCTGGACATAGGAATAAGGATGTAAACATGAGAACATTTGGCAGTTAAACCTATTATAAGATGGCCGCCATGATCCACACCGGCTGGGAGCCATTTTTCGTAAAATACTCCAGGTGTAACTGATCATCAGAGCACACATTGCACTATTTAAGGAATAGCTTGAGCTGCCTCTTCACCACATTCAGGAAATGCGATCCACAGATTTAGGTTGGGAATTCTCGGCTGAGCATTGGTGCAGTAAGTAATACCCATTTTGTTGGCATATTTGTTCTTCTTTACTAGTAATGTAGAGTTATCACTCCCATGTTTTCACAGTGTGCGACCTTTGATCTCAGCAAGCCCCCGCATCTGCTCCAATGAGGCTTGGATAATCTCTGTTGCCATGTATGTCCTCCACCTAAAACACTGGGAGCCTAATGGCTTACTGTTAGAACTGGGGGTCTCTAGTTGGCTGAGGTAGGTACCTTAGTCCAAATAGGGACCCTTGCTTCTAGTCAGGGAAAGGAGGGACACACTCTTAGATAACCCCTGCTCACCGTCTGGTAGCTTGGCACGAGCAGCCAGGCTTATCTCCAAGGCAATGTGTAAAGTATTTGCAACCACACTCCCAGTAACACAGTGATAACACCACAAATGGACACCACACTGATTTTATAAAAATAGCGGTATCTTTATCAAAAGAAATACGATGAGACCAAACAATAGAAATCCAACATATGCGTAGTCGTAATATTTCACTTTGCCGGTTATTAGGCCAACAATCACTTGTTGGTTCTTGCGGTATTAATGAGCAGTTCAACATGATCTAATGCAGTCCTAATGCAATGCTATGCAGTTCGTAATGCAGTTCGTAATGCAAGAATAGTGCAGTTCGTAATGCAAGAATAATGCAGTTCGTAATGCAAGGAACAATGCAGTTCGTAATGCAAGAATAATGCGGTTCGTAATGCAAGATTAATGCGGTTCGTAATGCAAGAATAATGCGGTTCGTAATGCAGGAATAATGCAATAAGCCAATCTGCGCGATCAGCTCGGGCACCACTCGGCCCCAACAACAGAGACAACGGCCGTAAGCTTAAAGGGGCGGCCCCGGTACTGCTGGGCAGGTACGGGCCGCCGGGGACTCAGCGGGTCCAACGCGGTGCAGTGGGAGAGAGATCGGAGCACTCCTGTACTCCTCCTGCACGCCTCCCCAGGCCACACACGCTTGCGGCTCCCGAGCCGGAGTCCAAGCCTCTACCTGGGGGTGCGCTGCTCGCTCTCTCTCTCTCTCTCCCGCTCGTCGGACGTCCTGCTGGGTGGCCCCGATGACGTTGCAGCTCCGTGGCTAGGCGACGCTGTAGCCGGACGGGTTACGGCGCTGCCTTCTCCTTCGTTGACGATCTTGGGCAGATTCCTCTTGGCGAACAGCGATCACGATCCCTTTCACCTTGCAGCTTCCTTAGCTTCAAGAAATCCTTTAGTACGTTGCGGCTCGGGCCGGCGGCAGTGATCCTTACTCACAGCCTCAGTTACGATGACGGCTCGGGCCACAAATGGCAATGCAGCAGCGTGGACGATGTTTCACGCTGTGGGGGCAATGCGGTCACGGGGCACCTCGTAAACTGCACCATAGACCACACGGCAGTCTCAGGCATGCAAAAGCACACGCACCAAGCGTCGCTGAGACACGGTTGGAAACTTTGATGTTCCTGAGTTTCCACAACAGGGGACTAGCTCTCCTCGGGCCCTTGGAGACAAGTTACTTCAGGACACAGCACACAGCAAAGTCCTTTCAAGCCGGGGGACACAGCACACAGCAAAGTCCCTTGTCCTCTCCTTAGTCAAAGCAGCAAACTGCAGGCCAGCCCCAGAACACACAGCAAGGGCAGTCCTTCTCTTCAGTCTCTTCAGCTGTTCTTCTTTGGCAGAGGTTCCTCTTGATCACGAAGTAGTTTCAATCCTTTTCAGACTTGAGTTCAGTCTTGAGTTCAGGGGTTTCAGCTCTCACATTTATACCCCTAAATGCTTTTGAAGTCTTTGTGTTCAGGGGGCTCTGAGCCCGGTCCAAACCAATTCTGGGTGTCTTCCTGCCAGTGCACACCCTCTTCCTTTGATAGTGAGGGTCTGGGCCTCAGACGCTCCGCAGGAGGTGGCGCCATCCCTTTGCGGCAGCAGCACAGCCCTCCTCACATCCAGGGGGCTACTCCTCCCCTCACACCAAATGCAGGCCAGCCTGTTGCTGTCCTATCTACTCCTCCCTGGTGTCAGGACACCTCCCAGACCCTGTCACATCCAAACCCAGACAGTCAATACACAACCAGGCAGAGGAAGGCAGGATGGTTAGGACAAGAAACCAGCCACTTCTAAAAGTGTGGTTTCTAAACACACAATTTAAAAACCATCTTCATAAAAAGATGTGTTATTAAATTCTGAGTTCAGGCATACTAAACTCCATCTCTCCATCTAATGCCGATGGGAAGATATGCTGGAAACATGTGACACAGCATTCCCCATTTTGTCCTATGGGCAAGATGGCCTTGCAACAGTGAAAAACGAATTTGGCAGTATTTCACTATCAGGACATGTTACCCACACTAGTACATGTCCTCCCTTTCACATACACTGCACCCTGCCCAGGGGGGTACCTTGGGCCTACCATAGGGGTGTCCAATGTGTAAGAAAAGGGAAGGGTCAGGCCTGGCAAGTGGGTACACTGGCCAGGTCAACATGGCAGTTAACAAATGCTGCACAGGGCACTGCAGTGGCAGGCCTAAGACATCATTTTAGGGCTACTCATGTCGGTGGCACAATCAGTGCTGCAAGCCCACTAGTAGCATTTGATTTACCAGCCCTGGCACACTCAGTGCACTTTACTAGGGACCTACTGGTAAAACAAATATACCAATCATGGATAACCAATCATAATAACAATTTACACAGATAGCATATTTTGTCAGGAAAAACAAAGGAGGAAGAAGCAAAAGGTTTAGGGATAACCCTGCAAAAAGGGCCATTTACAACACTTACATTCATGTATTTACTCTCCTTTTTGTGTGTGGATATGTGATGCACTGTGTGAATACACTTGGATAATGAGATGACAGTATGATGTTTTAAACACTGGCTGTTACAGGTACTTTAAGTTACACCAGGTCACTTATTCTGGCTTATAGATGTTGGTATCTCTAAGGTTAGAGTGTGTAGTGCAGTGCACGGGTTTCATTGTTTAAACTACCCATAATCCAATACAGACATATTTTTGTTTCTGTTTTCCTTCTTCTTTTATAGGGTTCTTGAAACGGATAATCTCCAGCTTTCAATCAACTCACTCTGTATAGAAGGGTTGGGCAACTAGCTCTTGATCTTGCATAGAATGCATGCGGATACATAACTCCTGCTCAGCATAGGTTAGGAGTACAAGGTTCTTAGAGGTCCTGATGAAATCTAGCGATCTTGTGAAGCAGATGAAACATGTCGACCTAGAATAAAACACACTAGCTCAGTAAATACCTTGTTGTGTCATGTTATGTTTTTAACCATATCATAGGGCTCCTCTTATTAAACAATTGGGCTAGGGTTCCCTGGAGATATTTTTTAATGTTTTCTGTCCTAAGATCCCATTAAGACCATAACGAATATCACAGTGTACCCTCCCAATGCGAAGTTGAGCCCACCTGGTGGTGGGAACCTCGCCAGGTGAGGACCCGATGATGAACATGCCACACGATTAGCATGTGAGTGAGGGTTCCATAAGAACACATGTACTGATGAGCACTAAGGAGCAGAGAATAGTGACTGCTTGTTTTGGGAGACACCCTCCACTTTTGGACTATGTCATAATTAAGGTAAACAAAGACTGAAAAGTCATTTTACAAATGAATACATGCAGTTTTGTTTAAAGTCCTCTTTTGTATCACGTCTGGTCTTTGCAGCCTCTTAAAACAACAACAAATGGTCTGTATTTTTAGCTTGGAAAGGTGGAATCCCTAAGCATGTGGAACACGTGCCTACAAAATGATGCGACGCTGCCTCAAAATGCCTTGTTTTAAGTTTCCTTTTGCGCACCATGCGCTATGCTTGTACAGCATGACTAAGAACAGGGCTTTAATTGGGATGGACTGGGGGGGGGTCTCTCAAAGGGGTGTGGCCAATGTATTTAAGGGCGTGGCTCAAAAACACGTAAGCTAAAAATCTGTGCTTAGCATAGTGTGCCGCCCGACTTGTATTTTGCTGTTTCTGCCATTGCATCCAGATATATAATACAAGTAACATTACACCTACAGCAAGTCAGGACTCTTGGCTTTGTCAATGGTTGTTAGTTGCATAAGATAAATAAGCAGCAACTTTGGCTTGTATATTATTGAAAAAGCTTCAACTTAAAGCCCTGGTGACACCACGACAATGTTGCTGCTCCTGAGTTTCAAAAGAGAAGGGAAATCCGGAGAGAAATGACTCTCTTTAAAGGATTTACCTTCCCCTACAACGCTCACCTGGCATGACGTCATGCCGTAACTTCTCCACTAGTGAGAAGTGAGCAGTGTGAGCATGCACACATCGATGTGCCTGCTGTCACTGCAGCCCGGAAAAAAACGGACCCCTTGTGACAGGGCACAAAACAGAGCCCGATAGAGACCCGTTTCGAGGCCTCCTTTAAAAAACTGCCGGTGCTCAGCACCGGAGAGACCCGGCCCACTTAAAGCCCTGGCTAAAAACCATAGGGAAAGCCAATAGGTCCCAAAGGCGCGACCTATTGGCTTTGCCAGTGCTTGTTAAATAACTTTATTTCACACGAAACCATATTATGTTTTATCATCAGCCAAATAAATGACTTCCTCTGCATGGCTTTTCTCATATTATCTGCCAGCTGAGCACTAGAGGGCGCAATGTGTTTATAAATTGGACTTTAAAACAGGTCATGCGAAAGCGGAGTTAAACTCGTGGGAGCCGTCGTAGACCTGCTGCGTAGATCAAATGCCTTTGAGCATGAGGAGGACTGTTGTTGATATGTCGATTAACAAATGCCCGGGTTATCCAAGTGAAATCATACTTCGCATGACACCCCCGCCCCAGAGCCCCGAGACAACAAACAGTAGATGCCTTGTCTAAAGCATTACCCCCAGGCCCGGTTCTAGAGGGGGGGCCGGGTGGGCCAGGCCCACCCAAACATGAGCCTCGCAGTGATGGCGCAAAAGGCCAATACAAAATCGCGGGGCATATTATCAAGGAATAGCAATATTTATCGCTAACCGCGCTTAGCGCGAATTTTTTTAACGCCGCCTATCACTGGAAAATATCGCTGAGATAACACCCTATTAACAAGGTTTATCTCCATAGCGATAAAATTTCCAGCGATAGCGGCAAAATGTGAGAATATCGCTGGAAAAGCAGCGATATTCTCGCATTAACGCAAGGATGGATTCAGCCTGACAATCCACCTCCTATACTTTAAACAGGTAAGTCATCCTCAGTAGCAGGTGTTAAAATCTAGCGATAAACGCGCTTAGCGCGATTTATTTTATCGCTTCGCCTGCCTTGTTAATAGGGGTTAGTTGTGTTAGCGACTGTTTTCAGTCGCTTTAGTGGGGAACGCCTACCTTGCATGTCATTAGCGATAATTATCGCTGGCATGCAAGGCGATGGTAAAACCGCCCGCTAGCGCTGAAAGCTGTCGCTAACGCCTGTTAGCGACAGCTTGCTGATAGGGCGATAAAATTATCGCCGCTTAGCGGTAAAAGTGCCGCTAAAGCGGCGATAAAGCCCTTGATAATATGCCCCCGCATCTTTAATTTAAAACGTTACTCCTAACGTTGTTTCCCTTCCTGTTCTGGGAGTTGAGTGATTTGGCCTGGGCTCTTACTTACAGCCATCCCCAATCACCCAGCTCCTTTTAGAAAGGTGGGCTGTGTTGTGCAGGAACATTAGGGGCATGGCGAAGGGGACACATTCTTTTTGGCACCAAGTAACTTTTGCCTACCGTCCTGCTGCGTGGATATTTCCTTTTCTGTTCAGCGCTGGAGAAAATAAGTTTGTTTATTCCTATTCACCTTTCCTGACACCTGCAGCTGCATATCAGATCAGGCTGTGACACAAAGTTTGACTAATGGAGTAGGTAAAAGAATGTATTATTATTTGTTTTTATTTTTTAAATCTGCACAGGCCCAGCAAGGCACATACTTTGTGTATGCTTCATTTAAATAGTTTTTATCATTATCATGGCCATGGATGCAAGACAACAATAAAAATGTCCAGATAACTGGTGATTAATGATCCTGCTGGAGAGCAATCGTTTGCCTGTTGATAGTTTTGAAATGCAGATAGGCTGTATTTTATGTGGATAGCTCAGTGGGTTACTGCCTTTGTCACAGAGATTCTTGTGTAAAAAGAGTTTGGGCCGATATACATTTTTATTAGTAAAGCCAACCCCCAACCACTGTGGAATGCTTTAAATCCTGAGTTTGTGCTTCCCCAGTCCAAACCCTCTTAAAATATACTGCCCACCAGTATGGATGACGTGATTCCTACACCATGTAATCCTCATTGGCTTATGTGGCATTCCTTATAGACTGATTTACATACTTTTATGATTTATTGTCTCTGTATATGTGTGCGTGGTGTAAAGTACTGTGACACCCTACACTGATGAGTAGCGCTATACAACAAATGAAATGCATGTGAGAGGCTACGGAGAGATGAATAGCACTGTTGGATGGTGGTAGTAATGGTATCTGCGGAGAAAGAGGTAATAGATGGGGCGCCAAAAAGACTTTCGCACTAGCGCTAAAGCCGGCCCTGTCATGGCCTTTCTGGTTTTATTTAATTAGCATTCAGGTCATTAGGGCAACTGTGGAACATATTAAAGTGTGTGCTAATTATATTTAATGCTATAGTCAATGTTTTAAGTTTGAAGGTGATTTTACTAATGTTTTTTATGGGAATAAGGCAAGTGGAGCTGGATGGTGGCTGATATGGGGCTGGGGCCCAAGGTCAGCTGTGAGATAAGGTGCACAGGAGAGGGATGGTAGAAAAGTAGATAATCAGGCCTGGAAGTACTTGTTTTGAAGCCTGGCCTGTTGGAATTTGAAAGGTTTGCACTTAGGTCCAGACATTGCTCTTACTTTCAAATAGCTCTCCACATGCTCTGCATACACACAGTCGATCCATTGTATCATGATGACTGTTTGCAAGTAGATGTGATGTAATCTAGGCCTTGTAGGCTACCACAAGAAGCGACAAATTGGGCCCGCAGTGGCCCACCCAAATGCATCCTTGGCCCACCCAAAAACAAATTCCTGGAGCCGGGCCTGATTACCCCCCAATAACCTCCTGTTTGCCATCTGGAGGGCGAAGGGAAGAAAGAGCAGAACGTAAGCGTGCCTCGCAGAGACCCGTTTACTTGTAGCTGCTGCCTTATGACCCCTAGGCCAGGATAGAAAAGGCAGTGAGTGATTTTTACATGTGCAGGCACGAATACGTTTCTCGATACATCTTTCTTTTTACGCTGTTTTTATTAAAATTTTAAAACATACAAAAACATCAGTCTCTATATACCCGTGCAACCAAAATGCTGTACCGGACAATTCAATCATGTTAAATCACAATAAATAGCTATTTAACAAGCATTGGCATAGCCAATAGGTCTCGCCTTTGGGACCTTATAAGTTTTTAGCCATGCAACAGTTGATGTTATTGCACCAAGGATATTCTGCTGCATAACTAAATACTTATAAGGTCCCAAAAGCGAGACCTATTGGCTATGCCAATGCTTGTTAAATTTGGCATGATCCTCACATAGTTGAATAGACAGGGGAAGTTTATTCCAATAAGATGGCACCAAATAGGAAAATAATTGAATGTGATAACTCCTCCACACAGAGCTTCCAAGGGTCAACTCCCTCCTAACCCCACCGGCTTCTTTCCAGAACAGCATACAAGCCAACCCCATTTTACACAGTGATTCTTGTTAAGAGGCCAAAGTTTAGAAGTCATGGCGCCAAATGAAGGAAATTGGATGAAATAATGAAGGAAAGCTAGTGTTTAGAGGCAGAGGGAAAAACAAATGAGCAACTGTAAAAGCAGATGCTGTCCATACGCAGAGACAAGTGGAAAAGAGTACAGAGGGTAGCAAATAAAAGTAAGCAGATGGAAAGAACTGAAGAACAATGTGATAGAAGAGAAGGAAGCATGAACGTAAGGCTTTACACCAGGAGGAAACAGAACACAGTGTGACAGAAGACATGACAAATTCAAAGAGGGGACCAAGAGAAGCAAAGACGTTCAGTATGCACACCAGAAGAGAACATTGTAAAAGGGGAACATTTTTATTTATTTACACAGATTTCTATAGCAGAGAATAGGTATATTGGGCTTCGGAGCACTGTGCAATACGCTGCATATAGTTAACGTTTGGGAAGAAAGGTATTAATTAGGAAAGATGCTTTTAAGGAAGGAATGGTTTTCAATTAACTTCCAAACAGAGAACATTCAACCAGGCCATCGCGCACGATGGAAGGTTTGTCAGCATTAGGACACTGGAATGTTTACACCTGAAAGATCCAATAACAAAACAATGATTGCAGAAACTTCAAAAGAAGACAGAACAAAGGGGAAAGGGAACATACGCTCAGGAAGGGACAGAGTCGCAGGAGGGAGCGAGAGAATGACAAATCACTGGCCTGGGAGGAAGGGAGCCAGCCAGCCTGGAAGACAGTTAAAGTGAGGTCTCTGAACCCTGTGATTATTTCAAATACATTTTCATTAACCGTGTGTGATTCCATTACACGAGTCATTATGTGGTTGATTGTACGTGGAGTAAGTAGTATCTTGTCTCTTTCTTTATGTGCCTGCTGCCGGTTGTGTTTTCTGCTCCCTCCGCTTCCACCAGAGGCACGGGGTGGGCGTGGCTGTTGTTTCCCGCCGGCCCACCGCGCGCCACAGCTGCTGATTACAGTAATTAGAGCGGGGCCCTTGCAGCGCCAGGATCTGCTGAATGGGCTGACGAGGAGCCGAGGCGCTTTCGCACTCGGGCGCCACCAGGAGAAGCAGTTTTTCTTACACTCGAAATCCCAATCGCATTTCGATTAGATACCCTTGAAGGAAGGTTTTATTTATTTGAAGAATATTGTTTTTAATAAAGCCTACATTGCCCAAATGGTGTCAAAGCGGTTTAATAGAAAATAAAAACCGCCATCGGGTATTAGATACACTACGCAATTCTTGGTAGGGGTGGGTGAAACATTTCCCCAGAAAGCAAAGCGTGCGATATTCGCCATTAGAGAATCTTTTTCAGATTCAGCCAGCCTGGTGCTCTGGCAGCTTTTGGAGACTGTTTGACAGGGTGAGATACCGGAACTGACGCATAAATCGTTTTCGCATTACAGATACAAACACCCAGCTCTAGAGCGTCTGTACGAGGTGAACACAAATCTTCAAGTAGATTTAATCCAAGCGAGGCATTGTATGTACTCCAAGCATGCATAGAGTATAATATAGGGTGGTTTCATAAGAAGACACTGAGTACAGCAGTGAAAAGAGAAGCGCTCTGTAAGAAAGCAGAGGCAGTGTGGATGGAACAGGAGTTGTTTCATCTCTGTTGAAGAAGAAGAAGAACAAGCATTAGCCGCGCGGCCGTGAAAGTTGCGCGGCCGTGAAAGTGAAAGCTATCGCGCTCCAGATGGCGCCTCGGGCGCTGAAAGCTGGTGGCTGCGCGCGTGCACGCTTGCATGCACGCAAGCGCTAGGCCAGCAAAAGCGTGTCGGGTAGCACTTTGAAAACCCCACTTACAAAATGTCTCGCAGAGCAGCGCATGCGCTGGCTCAGGCGAGACCTAAAAATGGCCTATCTCTGGGGTAATTTCCAGGCTACTCCACAGGTCTAGTATATGCTCCTTCAGATGTGTGGGCACTCTCACATGTGGATGAAATGGTAAATCCTCTTACTGGGCAAGGCGTGCTTTAAGTCGTGTATTTGGATCGATTTTAGTCCAGATCTGGGCCTGAGAACGAAGGTAAAGTAGTTAGTACCTCTTAAATTAGTAAAATTATCGACTTCCTGTGATATTTATTGTATTGTAATTGCATTTATATAGCGCTTACTACCCCAGACGAGGCGTCCAAGCGCTTTTATGATGATTTCCCTCAGCATTCTTTTGAAGAACCATGCTGATGGCACTCAGCTTTTCATTAGACTGACTCCTACGTCAGTGGGTCACTTCCTCCATAGCTGCTTTTTCACTCACGGATGTGCAGTAACAGGTCTTTCCAATTTATGGACAACGAAAGCTCTGCTTCGGTACTTGGCCTGCTTGTGCATTCTGGTAACTCCCACAATCTCTCCTTTGAAGTACTTAGCCGTGTGTATCTGGGTTTATCTAAATATTTTCTTTAACATCGAAAGAGATTTCAGATTGCTGTGGCTGATGGGTGTGTGCCACAAGAATCATGTCTTGCCAAAAAAACAGTGCTTTAAATGGAAAAATAGAAGTGCCAAATTAAAGCTTCAGTAGATCTGGACCCAGGTAACATATAACAACAAGCATTTTCAATGCAATAGGTCTCACATTTGTGAGAGTTTAAGCTATTGGCATTGTAAATGACAATGCCTTTTATTTATGTGTTTTTAAAAGCAACACACATTAAAAAGGCTTTGTTATTTATAAGGCCAATAGCTCAAACTCTCACAAATGCAAGACCACTTTAATGTGGCCATGCCCCTTTCTTTAGACAGTGCTCCCTGTATTCAGGTTACAGCGAGCAGCGTCTAAAAGAAGGGGCGTGGCCAACATTAAAGTAAAAGCGCGGTATGGGGTGCTTTCACCCAAAAAGAATAAATAAATAAATAAAGGTTCTGTAGTGCGGCCCCTAAACTGAAAGCGGACTGCGCTGTAAATTAAATAAATAAATAAGCGCGGCCGCTATAGTGAAAGCGGACCACGCTGTAAATTAAATAAATAAATAAGCGCGACCACTATAGTTAAAGCGGACCACGCTGTAAATTAAATAAATACATTACTATTAAAAATATAAAAGCGGGCGGCATGCTGCCTTGTCGGAAAGCACTTCGTGGGTGAAATAGTGTTAGATCATTAAAGAAAATAGTGCTCACAGCTTCGATAAAGCAGACTGTGCAACAACACAAGTAAAAAGTCCAGTCCTCATGGGAGGTTACAAATGCAGACAAGGCGGTAACAAGGAGTGACTACTAAGCCTATTTATCAATCAAAAGCAACGATTTAGAAAGGACAGTAACAGGAGCTAATTGAAAAGATCGGTGAGAAATGGGCGGAGCTTGTATTCCATACCTGAATACAGCATGCCTCGCAGAGCAGCGCATGCGCTGCACAGGCTCGACCTAAAAAAGCATGGCCAGCTGGGAGTGCCCCCACCCAGAAAGAGCAAAGTAAAAAGGCCAGCACACCTTATGTAGTTTAGTGAGTAAACTAGTCAATTCAAGTTAGCGTGTGTATTTCAAAGTCTTTCTTAAAAAAGGGGGCAATCATAGTAATCTGGTAGGCTTTTTTGCAGTTCATCTTTATTATTATTTCATTATTATTACATCATATTCACAGAATGTTCAATATGCTGTATTATTGAGTGTCTGAACTCACCAGTAAGTGTAGAGGCACTTTCATTTATACATTGGACTACCGACACTGACAATGCCTGTTGCAGTAGTTAGAAAACACCTTATGATCAGGCTGTTAACAAAATAAGGATCCATTGCCATCATTTGTCGAGGCACTCCATCCCTATATCTTGCATAAAGCTACTGTCCATGGCAACAGTGCATTTTTCCATGTCTGTATGACTTCATATATGCTGTCTCTCTCCTATGCCAAGCCTTCAAGAACTCTGCCACCAAGGGAAACTTTTTATGAAAAAATTGCATAACTAAAGGTCCCTTGTTTCTACTGTTTAGTCTGGACTGTTGCCTGCTTCTTTTATTCTCAATGCCAGTGCTTAATTTGTAAAAGAATGAGTGTTGGTCCCCAAAGCTGTGCTCAGAAGCCTGCGGCCGGTGCTATTAAATATCAGAGCATCGAATACAAAGAGTCCGTAGTCTGGAATCCACCCAGGCCTCTTTAATCCACTGTCAAACACTCCCTGTCCCTTTATCTTACGCTTGCATGTCTCTGCTTTCTCCATTTATGGTGATTTTTCCGTGTTTCTCTTCCTTCTCTCCACTTTGTTTGTTTCTCTCTATCTTGCTCTCAGGAAATGTCTGAAGAGGAAAAATAAGTGCGGGTACCCAAAAATGAGTGTTGGTGACCCCCACCGGCAACCACCAGCACAAATTAAGCTCTGATGATTCCATACTAAGGGCTCCGACCTTGTCTCTGTTTTCATTTCATTTTCCAAGCATTTTTTTTCTCTGTCTTCTTCAGCTTGGGCAGCCTATGCCACCATACTCTGAGTTCAAACCATGCACGTGCTTCCACAAGCACTTTGCAGCCGTTTATCTATATCACTTGTTTGCCCGGCCTAAGGAACAGCAATCCAATGTATACCTTCTCTGTGTGTGACCACAAACGAGATCTAAAAAAGCATCTGTTTTGTGTTTGCACAGGGAAGGACACACTTCTGCAGGACATGTACAAATGTTCTCTGAAGAAGAGTCAAGAAGTAAGTGCAGTGGTTCAGAAACCAGGAATGGAACCTTTCACCATCTTGGTGAGGCGCATACAAGATGCTCTCCCCAAAGGGCCATCCCCTTTTCATGGGGAGGTCACGGTCAGAGGTTAAATGTAGTGTGGGCTAGTACCTCTGGTTAAATGTAGTGTGGGATAGTACCTCTGGAAGAGTGAAATCATGGGGATCAAATGACTGCCTTTCACCTGGGACCCAACTACATATTTTAGCTGGTTCTAGTCGTTATAGTTCAGGGAGGGACCTTTCAACACCCAAGTGCCGAAGACATCTCACTGACCAAACCTGCTGTTGTTCCAGACTTGGTGCCACCATTGGCTTGAGTCTAGCTTTTAGCCTAGCCATGGTGGTTCCTGCCATCCGAGGCACTAAGAGATCAGGCTTGTCTAACCTGCTGGGATTTATGACACCAATGTATTTCACTGAGATACTGAGCTCTCACCTCTTCCTGAATGCCTTGTGGGAGACGAAGACTCATTTTGACCCATGACACAAGGAAGTTGCAACAAATTGTAGCGTCAGACTTCTCCTCCTGTGATGCCTATAGGCCAGCCCCCCCTGATCAGTTGTGGCTGCTGCCAATGAAAAGTGGTAAAGCAGCAAAGGCTGTGGGGGTGGACTTAATAATAAAAAAAGACTTACTCGATGCTGCCAGGGCCTCGCGCCTTGGTGCTCCTCTGCTCTCCTGCCCCCAGCAGTCCCTAGGACACCATCTCAGACTCCCCATCCAATCCCTGTGCTGCTCTCATGCTATACCAAGCATGAGAGCAGCATGGGGATTGGCCTGACCGGGCTGGTTTAACACTCGCTCAGGCACAGGGAGTCTTTGCCATTCCTCCACCTGGCTGTGAAACACAGCTGGGTTGGAGAAACATAACTGCGCATGTCTGTTTGGCTGGCCTAAAACGGCCGGCCATACTGACGTGCACTTATAAGTGCACTCCACTCCACTCCTCCTCCCTGCCATGGCCCGCCCCTTCTTAGCTCAAGCAGTTACCGAAAAATAAACTGATAATAATATTTAATTTTATATTTCAGCAGCTGGCTCTGAGCCAGTGGGTCGACGCTACTCCGCCATTGCGGAGGAGCCACCGCTGATCCTGATTCAGAATTGTATTCCTCCCCCCTGTCTTGGGGCAGGAAACAGGACATTTAAAAAAGCAATCACATACAGTCATTCCTCAATAACAAATGAAGGACACCAAGCTTTCTCAAGTTTCTGGCCGTATCCCACAAAATAGAGGTACCCAACACCCATAGGAGGAAGCACAGATGATACAAAGTAGCAGTGCTGATTGAGCTCGCCCTGCCAACTCACTTCTTTGATTGGTCTTGTTGGGCTGTGACACCTGTCATTGATCCCCCAAGATGGCCTGAGCAAGGGATTTATTTTCCTCTCTCACCCAGCAAATTCTAGAACGTGATATCTGTGACACAGAGGGGCCTATTTATGAGCCGGTTTGCATCGCTCTTGCACCACGCAACGTGGTGCAAGAGCGACGCAAAACTTACATGTGATTTATGAAGCCAAACAAGGCCACTTTGCATGGCCCTGAGTGGTCCAAAGATTTGGAATAAGGCAGCAGTGCAAATCGCTGCATTGCCGTACTGTGCAGTGGGACGGCGTTCCATGGGTTTTCTGTGGGTGTTCCCATGCAACTCCCATGGTTTTTGATGCAATCCCAGATTTACCAGAATTGGTAGATCTCGGAATGTGCCAAAAAGATACGCCTTCTCAGGTGAGGCGAAACAAGGAGAAATATCTTTATTTCTCCTTGTTACTTCTTCTTTCCAGGAATATGCCTCTCAGGCTTGTTTTTGTGCAGGAAGGTGTCCTTTCCTGCGCAAAAACAATCCTGCATGCAACGCAGGCACCCTTGCACCATAGTGGAAGGGTGCCTGCATTGGCGCTAGACTGCCAAAAGGGCGCCAGCGCTGGGGAAAAGGCAGGAATGTGCCATATTGCCTTAAATATGGCGCATTCCTGCCCTTTCCCTGTCACGCAGTGCAGCACAGCAAGGTGACTTGCTGCGCTGCACTAAATGTCATTATTGTAAATAGGCCTCAGAGTTTCTACTATGCCTGAGAAACACAGTAATTTTCCAGCACTGCTTCAGTGCCTGCGATCAACTTGCACTCATCTCAGGACTGGTGGCTTGTGACTCGAACCTCAGATGCCAGACACTGTTGTGAGCTCACTGAATGTGAAGAGGCTCTTTTTAGGCCTTGTCTGTCAGGTAGTAGGAAAGGCAAGCAGTCAAGGCTTAATATAGAATGGTAGTGTAGAGTATGGTGATGAAATATAGATAACACTAGACTGAAAGAAAGTCAATATTATGCTCTGTCTATAAGACTTTTATTCACAATAAAAACTTTGAATAGCTTAAAGTGTTTCTCTTAGCCTGACAGTAGGTTACAGTTGAACCAGCTCATCAAGATTTTCAGAGGGGAAAAGGTCAGATTTACACAGTTGATTCTAAGGGGTAGATTTTCAAACATGTTGCGCTGGGTTAGCATCACAAAAGTGACACTAACCAGCACAAAATGTTTTTACCAATTTACTTGTTTTGCGTTGGAAAGTACCCTACAGGTAACGCAAAACAGCATGAAGCATTGCTTTGCGTTACTTAGCACCAAGGGGGCTTTACATGGGTGGTACATAGGCGTTCCCATGCAACAACCCATGCCTTTTGACTCAAAACCTTATCTACAAACAATTGTAGACAGGGTTTAGTGCCAAATGTTAACGTCATCAGAAAGGAGGCGTTAAGAGGAGAAATGTTTTCATTTCTCTTTTATTTTACTACTTTGCATGCGTTCTGCACTGAACAGCACACATACAAAGTGGGAAAAGTGTTTAAACTTGTCTAGGCATAGTATTTTGTACAGGAAGGTTACCCTTCCTGCACAAAACCTATGCTAGACTCAGGCACGTACCCTAGCGCTATGGCGCTAAGGTGTGTGAGTGGCACACAACAGCTGAAATCAGCGCCGGCGCTAGGGAGAGTGGAGGAGAGAGCCATATCTCTGTAGATATGGCACTCTCCTGCTCCCTCCCTGTCACGCAACGTAGTGTAGCATCTTTGAGTGCTGCACTGCGTTGCATGACGTTTTTGAAAATCTGCCCCTAAGTTTTACTCTTCTTTCTGGCGAATACACATCTGGGGCCGTATTACGCATGTGGCGCATTTTCCTGGTTAGCGCTGGGTGCACCTTTCAAAAGGTGCGCCCAACGCTAACCAGGAAAATGTGCCGCATTGTAGTGAATGAGCTGCCTCCAGGACAGCCGCGAACTCGCGCTGCCCCCAAGGCAGTGCATTCAGGTGAAAAATGGTGTGGCTGCTTTGAAGCCGCTCCATGTTTCACAGTGCAGGCAGCAACCTGCCTGCACTTTGAAGGGGGATTATAGATCCCCTTGCAGGTGGGTGCAGTGAGTGGCTGCACCTGCCTGCAAGAGGATGTCGGGTGGGGGTTCATGGGACCCCCTAACCACCTCCAGAGGGCTGCCATCAGTCGGCAAACTGAGAGTGCGCCACCTTTTAGGTGGTGCACTGTTAGTGCGCCTCCTGGCAGCTTCTTTGCCTCTGCACCCGCGTTTGTAATTCGGCACAGCAGTAGCGGCTCGTGGTGGAAGTGCTGCCAGGCGCTGACGTGGGGCGGGGGAGGGGCAGGGTGGGGGTAGTAAACTACGGATTATGGCCGATTAGAGGTAAGTAAACATATAAATAAATAAAACGAATTTAGTTGCGCGCGCTGCATCGCATTTGGCGGGGCACCTGGTGGGAACTCAATGATGAAGCATGTCACCTACTAGGTAGGTGAGTAAGTGTTCTTTTTCAAAACCTGATGGTTTTCTAGGCAGTACACACTCCTTGTACATCTTCCTAAATTCCAGGTGTAAGTGTTTGCTTTTTGAGCTATCATTTCTTGTTGTTTAGATATATTTACCTGGGAAGAGGAACGGGTTTTCCTGACTTCTCATTTCTCATAATTTGTTGAGTCTCTTGTATGTAGAAGGCACACACCGTATGTCAGAAACGTTTAAATCAGGAGTGGAGAGGCACAGGGCTGCTGCTCCTGGGACTTTCAAACTTGCAACCTGATTTCCCAAAATAAGACATGCCAGAGACTACTCCTGTCCAGGAGATGATGAAAACTTTCCATAAATCCCATCCACTTTTCAATGTAAAAGACCCGTTTTACGCTGTATGATGAAATCTAACCATTACAAGGAAATGGACTATCAAAGTAAATTTGGCTTGTCACCTTTCATGGCCATCAGCCATCTCATTTGTTTGTGATGCATATGAACAGTGAAAGTGGTCTCAAACAAAAAGGAACACAACTTCTTCAAAGACCAGGCCATAGTCTAATCCACTTTCTCCATCGTCACCCAATTCTGACCTCTGAGCAGGAGACGAAGACTGTTGAAAGAAACTGGGTGCTTTCTTCTAATATTCTTGCATTTTGCCAGCACCTTTATCAGAGGCATCAATCCATCTACGATCAGGAACCTCTCATAGAAGTGGTTGCTCAGAGCCTTCTTGAGCCTATCAAAGGAATCTTAGTATAAACACAATAGGGCCGCCCAATAATCTCACAGCAGAGTGTGTATCTGAAAGTGAAGCATAAACCAGAGATTTCTTGAAGGAATAATCTAACAAGACAATGGGGTCGATTCCGATCTCGGTCGGTAGGGCTCCGAATCGGATTCGGCTTTACCGGATCCGAGTCGGAGGCTTTATTTCCGACCGATTCGTACAGTCGTCCGAGCGAGCAAGTACGATGCGATTGAACGCGAAATCGCCCACCGACTCGTTCCCGGGTCCGAACCGCTCCGTCCAACTCGTTCGCACTCGATTCGTGGCGCGCAATGGAGACGTTTTACGACCGAGCCAATACGATGCACGATCCGGACAGCCGGATCGAGTCGGAACCTCCGACACGAAAAAGCTCTCGGACGTGGACTTCGGGGGTCCGTGCCGGACCCCCCTTCACCCGTAGCCGTACGAGTCGGACACAGGGGGGACCCATGGGTCCCCCCTATACATGCGTGTACGGTGCGGATGGCACCAACGCGTACCCACTACAGGGGGCCCTCTTGTGCGCAACGTACCCATTGAGTCAATGGGAGCCCATGTACACGTCGTACGACCGCCTCCCATTGACTTCAATGGGAGTCCGACCGAACCGAGTCCGGCAGCATACGGCCGCATCGTACTCGTTCGGTCGGACTGCAGGTGTCCGGCTCAGTCGGAAAACAATCCGGATCCGGATCGGTCGGAGAGCTTTCCGACCCAGATCGGAATCGGCCCCTAAATCTGCACCTTCACTGATTGGTCACACATAATCCAATCCACATCACAGAAAATTGTATAAAAAAACATTTGATCATACAAAATATATGTGATATATAATATACATATGAGAGGGCTGTGTCGGGTGCACATAATATGTAGAACAATTTATTTTTCACATAAATAAGTTTTCGATACTAAATCACCCAATTGACATTTTTTCAATACATGGAACTTGTAATTTAGGTTTTTCAGTACTAAATCAAAAAGTTCTAAAATACTTTAATAGGTATATGAAGGGTTAGAACAGATAGTACACACCAAACTAGGCCAAACCAATTGTTAAATGCATCAGTCCATAGAAGAGGCAATAGATGGTGTATCGACAACTTAGCCGAAGCGTAAAGTTTCTTTATTACCATATATGAAGCATCAAATACAAGTCTCATGGGCTGATGTTGGAGGATTGGTGACGTTTCAGTCTCAGTTGGAGGCAATCCGTGAGACCATCCTCAAGATATTGTGTCCATATACAGTAAAGATAGATTCATAGGAAGTAACCATAAGTATTCACATCTGTATCAGTTATATGAAACTAAATGCCTAGTAAAGTGCACAGAAATATGCCCAATGTTTGTGAAAGCACAGTACAACGCTGGGAAAAGCACTTAATGCACAGTGGATAATTCAAGAAGAGAGATACACAACGAATGTCACCATATGATGTACTGAAACAGAAACCTATAGATGTCTAATCCACGATCAGCAAAGTATATACACCTTGTCAGCACAGGCCAGTCAGTCAAGGAAAGTGAACTTGAGTCATCAAAAATATAAACTTTTATATCAAGGAGATATCTTTTTAAATCAAAGGCAAGTCTCACCAAATAACATCCAGATCTAATAGAAAGTTATCAAATCCAAATAAAAAGAACACCTTTAAAGAGAAGTATCCAAATACTAATGTGATCATGTCTGTAGCAATGATGGACTATAGCCATGCATAGACGTTTTAAGGGAGGAAGGGCTCACCTATTGCGAGAGTAGTATGCAGGACACGAGTCGGGGGTACACGCGGGTACACGGCATCCACCCACTATTTTCACAATGTGGACGCCGTCCACCCTGCCAAGAAGTTGGGCGCCACAGAAATATGTTGAACTTGTCCCAGTGTACATTTCAGACACCGGGACACGTTTAGCAGCTCCTGAACGTTGTCTGCTTTCCATTCCCAGCAGCAACGTGCAAGCAGAGAGGGGGCTTCTTTTTCACTTCCAGCTGTGTCAAAGATAAAGGCAGAAGTTAAGGGGCCATCAGGCCTCCTTTTGATCGAGTATCGGACTGGAGGCGGCCTGGAACCTCACACTTACATGCAAATGCAACGGAGAGGAAACAAAAGCAAAACAGCTTATCTCTTAACAGGTACTTAAGAGATGCTTGCTTTTTACTTTGTTTAGTCCCTGTATATAAGTGCATGCACTGTAAGAATGTAAGATGTGTTGGTCTGTCCCAGTATTTACACAAATAACAATTTAAATAGCACTATTTTATTTCTTTTATAGCGCTACTCATCCCAATGCAGAGTGTTAGAGCGCTTTACATAACATACACATTATCCATTCAAAATAAATCATGTAAGTGGGCAAATCAATGTAATACACATATCAGACCACTATTGCATAATTAAGTGGTACATTTATGCTCACAACATTTTATAGGAGGCACACCATGTGTGTTGCAATATCATGAATAACGAACCCGAAGAAGGTAGCAACAAAATAGAGGTTCAACAATCCCCAAACGCCCGTCCCACCCCCCAAGAACAGTGGGTGATTATGTTTTGCAGGAGACAACTTAATCTTCTATACTACTTTGATTCAAATTTGGGACTACACAAAACACAGATCTCTCCAACAAATGTGTTAACCTCCAGAGTTATCTCACCATTATTATTCCCTGAGATTTACTGGGCACCTCTGCAGCAGATGCCTTAACCCCATAAAATATTTTAAAATGCATACTTTGCAACCAATTAAGCAGAACCGATCTACTACCATGCTTTTCCTTGTTGCCAATTTCTTTGTCGCAGGGTTTAAAAAAAAAAAGTATTAGTTGAGGCCCAGATTTTGCATCAGGATTGCGCCACTTTTTGGGCATAACCCTGACTCCAAATCTCATTTGTTAAATATCATAATGCACTCAAATGTACTCATGATACACTCATAAACACATGTGTGAGATCTTAGTGTCTGATGTCACTTCTTGTAATGTCACTTCCAGTGAGGTCACTTACTGTGATGCCATGTGTAATGTCACGCATCATGACGTCATGTGCTGTGATGGCACGCGTCATGATGTCACGTGCATACTGCCTAACTTGGTCAGTCCCCCCACTTCTTTTTATAGAACTTGTACCCTGTGAGTATGGGTGGGTAAGTCACATGTGAAAAAAAACCAAATGAATCCCAATGAGTAAACAAAGGGCCATAATGGTCTAATTAAGGTGAAACTCCTTGAAGACAATAGGATTTACGGAATGACTAAACAGGACAAAAACAAAAGAGCAGTGCGGAAGACGTCTGAGTAGCTGCCCCACACGTCCGTCTTAAAAAGTGATCTGGAGAAAACTCGGAAGACGTCCAATAAAGTGCCCGCTTATGCGTGATTCTAAAGACAGAAAATCCACCATCTTAAAACGGCTAAATAGGAAGTAGAAACAAAATTTAAAAATGGATACGGTAGCGTAAGAATCATAGATAAACAGGGAAAATTTAACAAAGAAGGAGGCATTGTACAAATACAACGCAGTAACGAAACATGAAAAGACTAACACCCTCTTAGGCAGAATGGCTGGGAGCAGTACGCACAGATAAATGGGAGCTGTGAAGAATCGATGAATGTGACAGCAAGCAATAAAGGATACAGAATTCTGCATAATAGGATGTAAGAATGGCTCAACTAAGTTAAAGTCCCGGGGTTCAAATAAAAAATATTCACAATAAAAAAGAGGTCTGTTCTACTGACAAATTCAGGACATTGTTGTATGTATTCACTTACAAAGGCCACCTGTTCTCTCTCATGGATAACAATAGTTCCACATCATGTCTCCATGTTGCACTCTTCACTACCTCCAAAACACAATATTGCCTTCCATGGGGAGAGTAATTGAATGTTTTATAATGTTTCGCCAATGGTAGGTACATCAGCAACATTTCATTGGATCCTGGATTGATGTTGAAGAATTTGTTGTCAACCGTCTTGCTATGTTTTCCCTAAGTACTGAAAACCACAAGGACATTTCACACAATAAATCACATTCTCGGTTTCACTGTTTGAAAAATGCCATTAATTTTACAGGATTTTGTGTTACATGTTGTACTGCAAGCTAGGCAGTTGCCACATTTGTAGTGGTCAATCAAAAATTGTAAACACCATAATTGCTTTAGAGTAGATTTAATTGGTTCTCTGTTTGCCCATACTAGCTACGCCCTAATCTTATGGTTTCTTTTGAAGGCAAAGTGTGTTGTTCCCATCCCGAAATTCTTTCTTTTTATCAAATGCCAAATCTTGAGAATAATCATTTTTATATCATTGCATTCTGTGCCAAAGATTGTTACATCCACAAGACGTGGGTCATGGGATTTCTCCATTACTTTTACTAAACAATCACTGTCATTATACTGTGCTCTTTTAAGAGGGGTAGCCTCTGGCGATTACTTTAGATGCTAGGATTTTAGTTTCTCTAAAATAGTCTGTTTTTAGTACAGTTTCTTTGAATTCTTAAAAACTTCCAAAAGGCAAATTGTCCCTAAGATTGCGAGGGTGATGACTGTTGTATGTCGGTAATGTATTCTAAGCTGTAGGTATCATATGAAGGCTCATGCAAAGTGGACCTGATTTTTCTTGAATTTATAAGCGTAAGAAGTTAATCTTAGTTTTGGTAAACTCTAAGGTGAAATGTAATGTTTTGTGCATTGAGCCAGACATGAAATGGTTCTAAGCTATGGAAAAAATCCTCACCAAATCATGAACACATCATCTATATATATGAGCCAGATTCCGATCTTGAATTTATGGGGATTAGTACTGGCATAGATGGTAGTCTGTTTAAATGCTGCTAGATACAAGTTAACAATGTCTGGTGCGAAAATGACTCCCGTCACTTCTCCCTTGATTTGCTCATAGAAGGTATCATTAAAGATGAAGTAGTTGCATTAAAGCGCCAATGCCGCACATCTATTTCAAATGAAGTGGATATTCTATGTTGTCTGACACGGGTCAGGAAGGGTTTCTGTTCAGGGAATATTGTTTTAGAGACTTTCAGTATCAATAGTTACCAATAAATTTGAAGTGTTGTCAAATGTAAATCGTTCTATCTCAACAATGACAGCTTGGCTATCTCGTGTGTATGCACAAGTAGTGTGTACAATAGGTTTTATGAAGCAATCCACATATTCAGCAAGATATTGCAGGATTGATTATCTAATAATAGTCCAATTTGGGCAGGATTCCGAATTTCTTTACAATATTGACAGTGGGATCATTTGAAATCTTCTTGTAGAGGGGATTATTTTATAGTTGGTTAAGTATTTCCTGGTCATAGTCTTTCTTGTTTTGAATAACAATGCCATGCCCCCGTGTGCGCTGGTTTGATGAAAATGCCTTTGAGTTGAGCTGGTGTTTGTAGAGCATTACATTGGGGATTAGACACATTGTAGTTGTGTTTGTCAAACAAGTTCTTAATTTCTTATAATATTACATTTTTAGAGGTCAAAATTAATTTGACATGATTGCGGATGGGAGGAAAAAGTGGAGAGTTAATGAAGACCAATGACGTCGTGCTACACGCCTGAATGCATATACACAAAAAATATTTGAGACGTATTTTTTCTGAAGAAGTGAAAAGTTTCAATTTGTGTTGTGAAAAATTCATTTTTGTGTGTTTGTACAAATGATAACCCTTCACTAAGGACCTACTTCAAGTGGATTAAGTGTGTAGTCAGATAAGTTAAAAATTGGAATTGTTTGTAATTCTATGGACAAATCAAGGGAACAGTGATGGGATTTAAAGAAACTGTACTAACCTTGGGCTTATTTCTATACACATTATTATTTACTTTCATATAACAGATAAAGATGTATATACTTGCAGTTATTTCCAAAGGGTCCACCTTCATTGTATATGAACACAGCATCCTGAGGATGGTCTCATCAATTGCCTCCATCTGAGACTGAAATGTCGATAATCCTCCCACATAAGTCCACGAGATTTGTATTTGATGCTTCATATATGGCAATACAGAGACTTTACGCTTGGGCTAAGTGGGCGAAACACTATCTAAGGCCTCTGCTATGGACTGATGCATTTAACAAATGATTTGGCGTAGTTTGGTGTGTGCTATCTGTTCTGACCCTTCATATACCTATTAGAGTGACTGTTCGATTTATTACTGAAAAAAGGAAATTACAACTTCCATATATTGAAAAATATCCATCATTGTGTAATTTAGTATTGAAAAAATCTTTTTTATGTGAAAAATAAATTATTTTTCTACATATTATATACACCTGGCTTAGAGTATGCCCTCTATATATATTGTATGACCAAAAAGTCTCTACATACAAATTAAACTGATGTGGATTTAATTCTGTGTGACCAATCTGTGTAATTATAGATTCAGTCTTGTGAAATTATTCCTTCAGGGGTTGTGTTGTTTATACTTTACTATCAAAGTGTCGTACGGCTGGAACCGTACCTGTAAAACTGCGTTTGTCGGACAACATAAACGTCAAGATTGTGCCAGACCGATTCCAGGCACACCCTCAGGATATTTTCACTTGTCTCCCTGCTAGCCCACAGTGCACCATCTAGACCCCTAACCTTACAGGGTAACAAATGTATGTGCAACCTCAGAACATGACAACCCAGATTCCTCAAGGAAATTGTGGTAACAGATCTAGAAACCTTTCGTTCGGCCTTTCATGCCTACACAAAGAAATACACAAGAAATACTCAGGACTGCGTTTCAATATTTATTGAAGCACTGGGATACTTGTATAAGATACGTGAGCTGCGATAATCAGTAGAATGAAACAGATTTGCGTAATTATCGTTACAAGAATAGTGAAAAAGATTAACATTTCCATCATTGTGCTAAGACAGTGAATATATTCGGGCATATAAGTACTGTGTATAGTGTACTCCTACTTTGCGCTCTCTAACCTAGTCTTGCCTAGGGTGGGTGATCTGCCAAATCCCTGCCCGGGTGGTCTAACTCCCCATTACCTGTGGATAAGTGTCATCAGTCTGTCCGTCTTGGTGTAGAGCTGGACATCCTTCATGTTAGTAAGAAAGAATCAGCTGAGATGGAATTCCGGCATGTGGTGACTTCGCAGTGTCAGCTGAGGGTTCCTCTGTCTAAACAAGGAAGTGGTTCTGTATATATAACAATAGAACCCATGTGGCCATGTCACAACCCATGTTAGGCCGCAATTGTTTATTCTAGTTGGATAGCTTCGTTACCTACCGGACAATAACATAAATAACTTTTGCACAGTGAACTTTAACCCTTGTACTGAATGTTTGTGATGTTATCAACAATTCACAGAGTAATTGCTAACGCTGTATATATCATATATGTGCTCAATACTATCTGAAAAACAATAAAACACTTTTAAACAAAAAAGCAGTTTAAGCAACCCTCAAAAGTTACCACCTTCTTTACGTACCCACTCAAACATTCATGAATACCACGCATGTGTATCTCCTAATTCAATTCTTACATTTTCTCAGCATTCGTAAAATGGTCGCAGTAATTGACAGGGGTGAACCCAAACCTCGGAATTATGGCATCCTTTATACAATGAGCTGCCTCTCTGTTGCTCTCAATCAATATTATTATAGCATTCTAACCTACAAAATAAGTCTGCTCAGTAAATGAGCCACTTTTTCATCCTTGCTTTATGTTTGTATGTCACATGCCAGTTCAAAAGCATTCGCCCGATAAATCAGACCCAAGGGTGCAGTTGCCAGTGAAGTCATTCAGGACAGGAGTGCAATGAGGGCATCACTCTTAGGGGCATCACTTACATCTAAGCAGGTGTCATGCAGGGAGTTTAGTGCTAAAGCTTCTTCACCTATAAGATGTTATCAAGCTTCTTCTCTTGTAATTCTCTTTACTTGTCTCTCATATCTTGATTCTTGACTTTTCTCTTGCATCAAGACACTGCTCTAAGCCGAATTTCTCCCTTTTAAACTGTATATTCTCACTTTGCTCTCTGCAATTTCATCTCCAGCTCTAGCTTCCTATGCATAGATCGTGGTACCCTCTTTGGATGCAAGGGTGAGTGGTGGAATGTTGGACGGGCCTAGGAGGCAGAATAGGAGATGCAAGAAACACAAGCCTAGAGGATGTACCAGAGAGGATTGAGTCTGGAAGGGACTAAAACCTCCTTAGTCTCTGCACTGGTCACAGAATGAACACTTTCCCATTTTAAAAGCATAACGAGCACTCCGTTTGAGACATATGTAAGCTGTCTCAGTCTACATGCAGGGTACCAGGGATAAGGTTCTTGGATGTTGGTGGTAGGGTGTCGCGGGGCAGAGGCTCAAGTGTTGGTGACAGGGAAATGGAGCAGTAGGGACAAGTGTGATAGGCAATACTCTGCCTGTTGATGGGGACTGCCACCGAGCGACAGTAGTCCATATGCTGTGCTCCACATCTCTTTGCAGCAGCAGGAACAGTTTGTCGCATTTGTGAAGGCTCTCCACAGTTGTCCTTTTTTTTAAAAACATATGAGCGTCACACATTAAGGAGCTCATGAAGTTTTAATAAAATTTGCAAAGTTGCAAGTCTGAGAACTAAGGGGCTCATTACGATGGCGGAAGGCCTGCCACCGCCAGCCATGCGGTGGCGGGCCCTCCGCCATTGGACAGCGGTTTTCCCCCCACTAAATTAGGATGGCGAGGGGAATCTGACCGCGACCGTGGCGGGCGCAAAGACCGCCCGCCACGGATCCGCCACAGGCAATCGTTCCGATTGTCTGGCGGAGCGGTCAGCATCTGTAAAATGGTGGCGGTGCCTAGCAGGCACCATCCGCCATATCACGATGCTGCATCCCCGCCAGCCGGTGTATGGTGGTGAAACCGCCATTCACAGGCTGGCGGTGATTGCATTTAGGGGCCCGTTGCGGGCCCCTTTTGTGTGGGGGGATGGGGGAGTGCACTGGGCATTTCCCTGCACTAAGTGGCAGGCACCACGTGGTGCCTGCCACGCAGTGCAGGGAAATGCAAGACATGGCTGTTTAGCATTGCGGCGGGTGCTGCAGCCAGCAGCACCCGCCGCAATGTTAAACGGCCGGGATGCGACCGCCATGGTAGTGGTCGCATCGTAATCTGTGGTGCGGGACCGCCGCCTTACAGGCGGGCAGTCCCAGTCACCACAACGATGGCGGGTGGACTCGAGTCCGCCCGCCATCGTAATGACCCCTTAATGGTTTATTTCAAGTTGGCGATGCGGCTACTGCCGCACCGGTGGTCCGACTGCCCTATTACAAGTTGCGCGGTAGGACCGCCATGGGACTGCTGCTCCCGCCATGGATCTTGGTGGTCTTGCAGTGGTGAGAGGCCCCTAGTATGCTAGCGGAGCCGCTGCACCACTGCCAAGCATATTAGGACTCTTTCTCACCGCCACAGTTTTTATTGTGGTGAACCCACGTTGAAAAGTGTGATGGTGAGGAAACAAAGGGGTGCCACTGCGCCAGGGGATGCATGCAGGGGGGCATGTGGTGTGCCCCCCTGTCTGCATGCACCCCCAGTTCCTGCAGGGCTTGGACTTGACGCTCCATGCCCTACACAAACGTGCAATGGCGTTCCCATTGCGGTGCCTTGCTAAGGCTCATGTATGAGTTTTAGTATGGCACTGCTGTGTGCCAGCCACCGCAGGTCCGCCTGACCTCAATTCCTATCGGAATCCAGCGAGCGGTCACATTATGGCTTTGGCGGTGTAGCAGCAGGGCGCTGGCATGGCGACCTGCTGCCACACTGCCAAAGTCATAATAAAGTCCTTAAAAACTTAGCCACCCACCAGCCAACATAAAAAAAACTGAATTATGTAGTTATGGTTAGCTAAATACCCATAACTCGTACTCCCACAGTCAATGCTTATTCACTTTATATGTTACCTGGTCTCATGTACCCACTACACAAAGCTGTGCCTGCTTGGTACTGTGTACAGGCTGTTGCCTGGGGTCAGACCCTGTGCTCCTGACTCTTGCCCAAATGCCCTGCTGAGCATGGACGTGCCTAGTGAGCACTGGGTTTGGCCCGGGACCACTACTCGTGGTCATTTGCAGCAGGAAAGGCCAGGTGTACCAGCAATTCTCAAGTAAACCAGTCCTACCCAAAGGCCATTCAAAGCTTGACAAACCAGTGTGTCTGCATTTTTTTTATTCTTCCCGTGGGCCTAGAGCCCAATGCCTTTGCCTAATTGCTCCACCTGCATGATAACCAGCAAAGACCTGGGCTACTTGCTAGTGTCTGCGGAGACACCTTAAGCCAGCAGGGAAGGGATGAAAGCTACTGTTCTCACACCCTCCTCCTATCCACAGTAAACCGTAGGGTATCCTCTAGAAAAGAAAGGCAGAATGCAAACTCCCATCTTATCTGGGATTGATGGCGGTCGGAGTTTAAACCAGCGGGGGACTCAGACTCAGTTTGGACTGGCTCAAGGAGACTGGGATTGAGGGTCTCTTTGCAAAGGTGTTTGGCTTTCCAACAAATATAAATAAAATGCATATAAAAGAATAATATATATCTTGGTAATTGGTTGGTTTTATTTTTTCAGTGCTTTTCGCCTTGAGACCCTCACGGGTGAGTAGTGCGCTTACAATTCCCTGATTGATTGATTGACATGTGACCATATGGGAAATAAATTAAACATAAACTAAAGAAACCCTCCACCCTGACCTCAGGTTAAGTAAAGCCTATTTTAGTCATCATTCAGCACCCCATGTGTATGTGTATCTACGCTGCAATCTGCATTGCTTCTTCTGCAGGGATCTACATGTAGCATGAAGGACACCATTTTTAAACCACACAGAGCCATCTCAGCCTTACATCCATCTCATATCACTAAAATGTAAATCACCTATTTGCCTTGTAATTTTCTGTGCTATAAAACATCAAAACCTGGGGTAAGAAGTGGCACTAAAGCAGAGGTTTAATGCATGTTCATTAACTGAAAAACAATGTTTTTAGTGCAAAATAAGGTTTTAAAGGCTACAGTTTGCACCACAAAACAAGTATGTGCATAGCCAATAGGTCTGGCCTTGGCAGACAGGTGCCATGGTTAATTTTTTATTGCAAACATATTCTACAAAAAGAAAAAAGAAAGCATACTATTGCTTAAACATGGCCACTGTATACGAGCAATACATTTTAAATTTAAAAACAGTAATTGATTTAGCTGTTTTACTTGTGATGTTTTTTTAAACACCAAGGGGTCGATTCCGATCTCGGCCGGTAGGGCACCGAATCGGATTCGGCTTAACCGGATCCGATTCGGAGCCCTCTTTCCCGACCGATTCGTACATGCGTCCGGGCGAGCGAGTACGATGCGAGCGCACGCGAAATCGCCGACCGACTCGTACGCGGGTCCGAACCGCTCCGACCGACTCGCACGGACACGACTCGTACCGCGCAATGGAGACATTCCCCGGCCGGGCAAGTACGATGCGCGCCTCGAGCAGTCCGACCGACTCACGCCGTCCGGCTCCAAAGGGCAGTCAGAGCCGGACTTTGGGGGTCCGTGTCGGACCCCCCTGTACGCGTAGCCGCGCGAGTCGCACACAGGGGGGACTCATGGGTCCCCCCTACCTGTGCGTGTACGGTGCGATTCGCATCGACGCGTACCCGCTGTAGGGGGCGCCCTTGTTCGCCTCGCACCCATTGAGTCAATGGGAGCCCGCGTACGCGTTGTACGACCGGCTCCCATTGACTTCAATGGGAGTCCGACCGAATCGAGTCCGATTGCATGCGTACGCATCGTACTCGTTCGGTCGGGCTGCCAGAGTCCGATTCAGTCGGAAATCTCTCCGGGTCCGGCTCGGTCGGAGTGATTTCCGGCCTGAATCGGAATCGGCCCCTAAGTATTTCACTTGCGCCATTATTTTATTATTGATATTTTTGAAGGAGGCATGAAACAAATCACTCAAATCACTAGCAGCTACAATATTACAATGTTAAACACTTGAGAACATGAACTTTAAAAGAAAGCTTAGGCGAAATAAATAGTTGTATTTAAAGTTAGTATAAAAGCAAATAAAATAAAAATGCATAGTTTGAAACAGTTTTGTCACTAAAAACAGGAACTCGTTTTTAGCAGATGTGGACAAAATGCACATGTTTTGTGCAGTCACTCAAAATGAAAGGAACCAATGGGTAAAGTGGGCTGACCCATTGCCCCATGCTGTATGATCTAGTGGGCAGTAGCAAAATGTGAATGACAATTTAAAAGGCAAAGGGACGAGACCTCTTAACCAAAAGTCCTTCTCTCTCTATATGTATGTATGATTTTTTGGGGAAAACAATAGACTGGCGAGACAACTAAAGTTGTCTAAATGGTCAGACTCAAAAACAAGAAAAATTCTCAATGGCATAGAACAAAACATGTTAGGTGCTTTAAAAACATGTCAAAACACTAAACAAATGTTTTAATTCAACCAACTAATGAATGGTATCATGTGTGTATTGCCGAATATTCGTAATTATACCGGGTGAGCCATGGATTTTGTATAGGGCCGCAGCACTAAGGGCCTAATTACGATGCTGGTCGGAGTTGCCTCCGACCGACACCGTTTCGGGGAAGGACCAGCCCAACCATAGGTCGGTGGTTCCGACAACCCCATTGGGATGCGACCGCACATGGTGCGGTCGCAAACTTCCATTTTTCAATGGGAGCTTGTGCAGTGGGCTGAAAATGCCCGCAGCACAAGCTCCCATTAAAAAATGGAAGTTTGTAAACATCCCTGCACCGTGTGGCAGGCACCATGAGGGGGTGTTTAGGGGGGGACCCAAATGCGGAGGGCCAGGGGGGAAGGAAGCCCTGCTAGGGGCCCCCAAAGTCAGTTTCCGACAGCCAATCCATGTGGGAAAGGCCGACATGGATTGGCTGTTGGAAACTGGCATCATAATCCCAGCGGCAGAAATACCACCCTTAAGGGATTACGGTGCAGTTCCGACTGACCGACGGGCTCCTTGAGCCCGTCCAAACTGAGTCTGAGTCCCCCACTGGTTTAAACTTCGACCGCCATCATCCTAATGCGGTGGTCGGAGTTCAAACCTACAATGTCGGTCGGAAAGCCTCCGACTAGCGGTCGGAGGCTTTCCTAGCTACATTGGGGCCGATTCCGATCTCGGCCGGTAGGGCACCGAATCGGATTCGGCTTAACCGGATCCGATTCGGAGCCCTCTTTCCCGACCGATTCGTACGTGCGTCCGGGCGAGCGAGTACGATGCGAGCGCGTGCGAATTCGCCGACTGACTCGTACGCCCGTCCCAACCGCACCGACCGACTCGCACGGATGCGCCTCGCACCGCGCAATGGAGACGTTCCCCGGCCGGGCAAGTACGATGCGCGCCGCGAGCAGTCCGACCGACTCGCGCCGTCCGTCTCGAAGAAGCAGTCGGAGCCGTACTTCGGGGGTCCGTGTCGGACCCCCCTGTACGCGTAGCCACGCGAGTCGCACACAGGGGGGACCCATGGGTCCCCCCTACCTGTGCGTGTACGGCATGAGTCGCTTTGCCGCGTACATGCCTCCAGGGGGCGCCCTTGTTCGCCTCGCACCCATTGAGTCAATGGGAGCCCGCGTACGCGTTGTACGACCGGCTCCCATTGACTTCAATGGGAGACCGACCGAATCGAGTCCGATAGCATGCGTACGCATCGTACTCGTTCGGTCGGGCTGCTAGGGTCCGATTCGGTCGGAAATCTCTCCGGGTCCGGCTCGGTCGGAGAGATTTCCGGCCCAAATCGGAATCGGCCCCATTGTAATTAGGCCCATAGTTTTCAAAAACCCATTAAATTATGTATTTCAGTATTTTAATGATTTTAAATGTTGTAGCCTGCATAGATTGTACTTGTCTGTTGCCGCTCACAAACTTTATATTAGCAATTCATAGTGAGTAAGTTGATTTATGTTGCACATACTATATAGTTGCCCAGGCTAAGTATGTTCCATATTTTAAGTGGGGAGTTGTGTGCACAGTATTGTATTTTTCCACATAGTGTCTCATACATTGTGTCGGGAGACAGTAACCAAACTTGCAAAATTTACATCGGTAATGGCTTTATTTACTGCATGATTTGTAAAGCACTGCGCTGACAATGTTTTTCAGATACAAATCAAATATCACTGCGTTCTTTCTGCACACACTCACATTGTAGCTAAATCTTGCATTTGTTTGAAGTATTTTTAAACATTCAGGAAAAGGCAATCCTTCTTTTTAATGTACAGTGGTAAGTGAAGATTACATGGACATGTCAAACTTGATCAAATGTAATGCAAAATGTGTTTAACAATTTGTGCTTTTTGGTGATCAATGAGGATAGCCATATCAAAGTAGTGCTCAAAAACTGATTTCAAAATCACTTTTTTAAGCGAGGAACTCATTGGTCAATGTTCAGCATATTTCAAGTCTGAGCACAGTGCATACCAGCAGACAATTTGATGAACCGTGGTCAAGGAGTTAAAAAGCTTTGGCAAACCGAATAGGTCTCCTTTGCATTTGAATCGCTGACTAAAACATTAAAACACAACAAACTCAGGTATCCTATGGACAACAAATCTTTTTTTTGAGGCAGTAGCACTCACCTACCAATAAGATGACATGTATTCATCACAGAGCTGCTCCTCACGCCTGAAGGCATTGGCTACAACCCTGAATTGACAGGGGAGCTGAAATCCTACAATGGGTGATTTTTTTAAAGGACTATATAACCGAAATCTTATTAATATATATATATATATATATATATATATATATATATATATATATATATATATATATATATATATATATATATATATATATCCATCAACAAGGTAGCCCCAATGAGAGAAGCCAACAGGAACGTGTGAAATCTTCGATTTATTTCAACGACAGCTTGCATGCAGGCACAGGGCATTGTAAAGTCCATCAAATAAAAGCCACGCCAAACGCGTTTCGGGAATCAACTTCCCTTCCTCAGTGGCATTCCCGCCGTAATCACCAAACAGCATTTCCTTCGACGCGACAGCTGACAAGGGCGGCAGACAAGGAAGCTTGACGTTCATCAACCCACTGGGGTAACAAACATGTATTTTTGTACACCAAACAGACTCACAGGAGGTTTTATTTATTCTTGCACTACGAAGACCACAAGGCCATGGGAATGGCCACGCCCACTGAGGCAGGTACTTTGAATAAATTGGTGCATGAAATGCTGTTTGGTGATTACGGCGGGAATACCACTGAGGAAGGGAAGTTGATTCCCGAAACGCGTTTGGCGTGGCTTTTATTTGATGGACTTTACAATGCCCTGTGCCTGCCTGCATGCAAGCTGTCGTTGAAATAAATCGAAGATTTCTCACGTTCCTGTTGGCTTCTCTCATTGGGGCTACCTTGTTGATGGATATATATATATATATATATATATATATATATATATATATATATATATATATATATATATATATATATATATATATATATATATATACATATAATTTTTTTTTTTTTTATTATCATGAAATTAGAAATTGTTTAAAATTACTAATGGTGGACATGCCTTCTCTTTATTGTTGCCCCCATTCGGGTATAGTTAAAATTAACAAGATGTACACAAAGTAATTGGGTATCATTGTACAAAAAAGAACGTCCTTGAAACAATAGGAGCCGAAATATTGTCACTATGTAACTCAATATGGTGGAAAATGTTGACCAAGTGAAATTACGAGATGCGGTCTAGATGACATAAACAGGAAGTGAAAGAGGTTCATGTGATGTCCATTTGTTGTTTTAAAAATTCACGTTGGTTGTGGGAACGGGGTTGCCCAGTTGAAGGCGGAAGCCAAAACACATAGGCGTCCTGTGTCGGGTGTTGCGGCACATCAATTCAGTATTAAAATAAAATATGCACGATTAAAGAGGAAGGACTCACCGGTGTTTCTTGGATGCTTTTCGGAGTGAGTGCGGCTGGACTGTTCGAGACGAGCAGTCATTGAGGAGGAATATATATATATGCCTTCTCTTTATTGTTGCTCCCATGTGGGTATAGTTACAATTAACAAGGGAAAAAGTTCAAACCTCAAAAAGGTTGACATGTTTCAGTTCCTGACTGTGCCTACAGGGAGAAGTATCAATGGGCTTTCTTCAGGACCAACTCAAAAATAATTATCTGTATATGTGGAATCTCAATCGGCATAACTTATATGAAAATCAATTTTGATACTTGACCCAGAAATTCCTTAGGTGCAGCTGTTACCAAAGAGAATGGTCAGGAATCGGTAAAAAAAAACAGCGATTTAAAGAACTATGGGGCACATTACGATGGCGGGCGGATGCACCACCGCCGTGCTGGCGGATGCAAAAAGCACCAGTTACCGCCGGCAAGCAGCAGTCCACACGCCCGTCCAATTACGATGCGAAAAGTAGGCCAAACACCGCCGGCAAGCCAGCAACACCGTCCGCCATCAAAGTGCGCCCGTACACGTAGCGGCGCAGCCTAACTGACACACACCGTCCGACGAAACACGTCCCGCCCGGCGCATAAATTACGATGCCGCAAACAAACGGCTCCCATGGCCAAGAGATACCGTACGACAAACCGAAGCGGTAACACGGATGCCGAGCACGGACAACGAAGAAGCGGCTCCCCGAGCATGAATCCAGCACTGCAGGCCCTCCCCATGCTTCTGCTGATGCACCACCAAGGACGCAACGTACCGCGGAGACGCAGGTAGGCACACACACAACAAGTGCACGCAAACAGCGCACACAGTGCAAGGGCGGAAAAGCGGACAACCCCCACCAGCGCGTGTACACTGCACATCCACCATTGCATCCACATATGACACACAGGCCAAATCGTAACATCGCGGAACACATGTGTACACACCACCTGGGACTAGGAACCAACCACCCCGTCACGGCCCCAAAGCGCCGATGACGCCGCCACACATGCGCACAACACAGAGGCCAACCGCAGCGCCATGCATGCGTCGCACACAGACACAGGGACACAACCAAGCAGCACACACATCAGCCCCACCCCGAACGCACATGACACGTGACAGGCCTGCCACAGACATGTCCCCAACGCCCAATTCACGGACAACACCCAACGCCACACAACCGACTCACACATGTCAGTGAAGACACGCAACAGCAGGACACACCCCAGTGTAACAAACATGGCGTAGCCACAGCGGCGGCAACACCAACTAGGAGAAGCAGGGCCCCTTAGGGAAGAGGAACGCCAGTACCACACAGAAACACCCATACCACCCTGCACATATGAACAAGACATATAAAACGGAACACCAAAGAGCCCGGGGACCGACAACATGTGGCCCAAGAATAACATTCACACACAAGGCCCAACGCAGAGCGGAAAGGCAGCCTGCCGCCCACACAAGGGAGAGCAGACAGCACTGAATGACCTTCCATTCCAACTCCGAAACCACAGCCCTACAACAGAAGCCGGTGAATACAGCCATTGTCCAAGAATAGACCAACACAGGCATGCCGAGGAGACCGACCACAGGGCAGATAGCGCATATCACAGAAGCACACAACGGACGGGGAAGAAAGAAGAAAACACTCCCCCATGTCGGCCACATGCAAGTTAATTGGAAGGAGTCACACATCACTGACCTTGAACTGTCTGAGAAGCATGTGGGAAGAGGGCCCGTGTCCTCCAAACAAGCCAACAGAACACAAGTCCTGTCTCCCTACGACTACACAGAGCTCACAGCAACCTCGGAGCGTGCACATTGCAGACTGCACACACAGCCGGAGCACGCCACCTCAACGAACCGCTGCGAAATGGCAACCGCAACACACCTACCCAACTACGCCGAACAGCTCAAGCTGTACAAAACCAACCTGTTCCATACATTGGGATGCGATCTCCTGTCCCTGCTGAACGTAAGTTACCGACTGACTTACCGCATCACATTGTTCAGCTGCGTCATGCCCGTCTTCTACTGTCGGAGGTGTCCATACCAGCATCCCGTCGAGATATGCCTCTCCAACCCGGCATGTCTGAAGGCGGACCTGCTACCACTACTCCTCCCTCTGGACGCACACGACAGGGCCTGCTCTGCCTATGGGGGCATGGCGTATGTGGCCAACATCGCACCCGCACTGAAATGGGACCACTGTGCCTCCACACGACGGATCATCGAGAACAGCTACATCGAATGTCACCCAGCATGCCCCATCATGGTCCTCCAAGGGACAACTTACGAACAACACCTTGACAGCCACCATCCGCTACATTGGCTGGCAAACATGTACACCACCAATGACATGGAAGCCCTGCTGGACGGCATCGCATACCTGACAACCTGTCAATTCGTCGGACCACAACGCAGGTTCCCCGAGTGACCTATGATGTCCAACCCCGCACCCATGCTTAGCTTCCGCACGGACTGGCCAGTCACCACCACAACAGCCATACCAAACGACCGGCAACTGTAACCACACCATCAACGACATCGCCATGACATCGGATATGACCGGGACATGCACACTGTTCCCCATCACATCCAGGAACACCGCATGCATCGTGGGAGGCAGTGGCATGGGCTCTGTGTATCGCACCCACATGGACGGAACTGCACGAACAACCAGGACACGACATGGATCCAGCGCCCATGGACACACACACCGCTCAGTGGACATGAATAGGTCGCCTGGAGTCTGTGGGTGCTGCACCCCTCCCACCCCCGCCCCGGGAATCCCATACCAGGACCTTTGCATGGACGACAAGTGCATACAACAACAACACGACCCCAGTGACTGTGACATGTCCAGTAACCACCACAGTGCAACAACAAGTGGCACGCCGCTGCATGCACGCAAGCACATGCCCTGATGTCATCTCACATGCACGCGTGCATGAGGAACAACCGCAGCAAACCTGTCACATGGAACTGAGATGGACTGTGCCCATGATGCCAAGCGGTCTGGTAGGCTACATGTATACTGTCTGTGTCAAAGTCCGCAGCTCCGCAGCTATACGTAAATGTACATTAGCACAGCCTTGGCCAAGCAGATGTCACTCTGAAGCCCACATCCCACATGCAACAGCCAATCACATGTAACCCCACACCCTATCCCATTTGCAATCATGCTCAGTATATCCTCAACATGTATTCCGCTGCCAGTAGTGTCCACTATACTGCATCACAGAGGACAGAAGACTCAATATAATGTTTGAAACCAAAACTGTCTCCGCTGACTCATTTCACAAGTACGAATGAGAGAGGATGAGAGTATGTGAAGTACACGGCAGTCGTGACATGACCATGTAGTCCACTGGTATTGGATGTCAACGCAAATGAGTAGCACTACTGTGGAAGACACACATGTGTCGTGTGAAGTCGTATGGACGCAGTGCTCAGGTGGGTGGGTGCGACGGGTAGATGCGCACATGCCAAGTTGGAGCACGCCGTGTTGGGAGGGGTCATGAACAGTACACCACCGCTTCCCTGGGCATTGTGAGAGGACACCTGTCGGGGGGAGTGAACACGTGTGTGCACAGCAGCCGGGCACACGTACAAAGCGGTACCAGGCGCACCTCAGCCCACCCTCTGTGGACAAGCTGGATCCTGTTGTGCGCCCGCCATGCCCCTTGACAAGGCACACACAGCCCCAGTCGACCAGGTGTAACCCCAACATAGTCAATCCGCACAGGCGATACAGGGCACGGGATGGCAGTGGAGCATGGTGTGTGAGAGGTCTCCTCGCGCTCCTCCTGGTCATATCACGCAGGCAATAGAACCTCAACGTCTAGCATGGCACAAGTCACATGGAAGTGTAGGGGGACGCACCACAGCACGAGCAGCACTGACGTCACGGGAGGTGGCTCGCACCATCCCATCCATTGCCCATCATACCAACCACGCCACATGCCATTGCGACTAAGTGCAAGCGCGTGCGCCACCACCCCGAGCCCTCCCCAGAGAGGCCAAAGAGTGAATGTGTGGGCCATCAGCCACAGACGGACGCGGCCTGGCCGCAAGGGCAGCCACAGCCACTGGGTGTCGCAGGTGGCGGATCCGGAAGGCGAAGACTGTGATGCATAGTCCATGCAGGCCGGGTCTCCATTTGGGGCACCACGCAGGTGGACGGCGTCCCGCCACACATCATACCCTGAGACAGCCCACTCGTGCAACTGGACCCACACATACACTCCTTGCCCTCTCTGGTGCGAGCTTGCCGCTGCCTGTGCAGGCGCTAGCCTCGCAGGTGAGCATGCATATTGGGGGAGCGAGGGGAGGACATGAGGGCTGGGGCGAAGATGACTGTATCACTGTCAGTAAGTACAAGGGATGACCCAGATGTGGAAAGGAAGAGACGTGTCCCGTGTGTACTGCAACTAGTCGCCAATCCAACTACCCCCCCATGTCCGGAATGTAAGCCCGCACCTAGGCCCGCCCATCCGCCACATCGAACATACCACCAGCACGACAACCTTCCCATTCGAAACACTGACTGGGGGTGGCGACCAGTGTACAATCATGTGTAGCCTACCCACGCGTACATGTGGGCCCTCCATGATCCATGTCACCTGCGGCAAAGTCATGACATGCGCAATGAGGGAAGTGAGGAGAGCTGTCCGCCCCACGCGCAGAAGGTGCATCAGCTCCACAGACCCAGCAGCGAGTCCAGCAGGGGTCACATGTGCAGGGGCAGCTGTGCCTGGTGTGAAGGCACATGCATATAGACAGCACATCGACCAATGTGTAGTCTGCCCACATCTACAGTCCATCATCATGCGGACATAGGAATTGAACACAGGGCAACACATCTTCAGTTGGTGCACCCACCGTGACCAACAATGCGCAATCATCGACGTACCCGCCCTGTGCATGGCCCCCCACCCAACGGAGGCACATCCAGTGCCACCATCCCACACACACAAGCCTTCCACGGAACATGCTGTGTCCAATGGTCAGTACAGAGTCAGCGCCCATCTGGTGGATCCTGAACAGGAGACACATGCACACACATGCCAGCTCCCACTATGTACGTCTGCCACCTGGCACGTGCAATGTAACCTCTCACCTGTGACGTGTGACTGCAAGCACACAGCCGTCTTGGCATGGGGCTGTCAATGTGGACACGTGTCAATGTTTCGGGAGGTGTGATCCGTACAGTGCTGTACATAGGGTGCAGTGCTGACACCTACTACTGTCTCATATCCCCTCGTGCCACAGGTCCCACTTGTTTTGGCCGCTCAGCCTGTGCCCACATCGTCGTCGTCGTGTGCCATACTCATCCAGCCGCGGAAGCAGTTCCATGCTCAGCAGACATTCATGTTGCCGTGGCGTTGCCGCTTGACGGATATGCAGTCAGTCCCCATCAGCACGCCCCGCAAGTCATTGGGGCCTAGATCCCCTATGTGCATGCACATGGCAGTGGTTTGTATCACTAGCCATTGCCATTGTTGGGAGACCTGTGTAAGTGTATTGTGGCCGTGCCGTCCCAGCTTGACAGCTGGGCTGTGGCTCATGTGCTTGCTCAGTCATGTCAGTGATGTGTATGCGAAATTGCTATGTGTCGTGTTGCTTTGACATGTGTCCTCTGCCATTGTCCCTAGGCGGAGACCGAACATTGACCGCCCATACCAATTGCTGGCGGACATGGACGATACAGAGGTTATTAGGAAGTTTCGGCTGGACAGGCCAACCCTGCATCGACTGTGTGCCATGTTAGAACCCCATCTCCGTCCCCGCAGGGTGTATCCGACTGCTGTCACCCCCACGGCTAAGGTGATGGCCGCCATGCATTTCTTCGCCACTGGGTCATTCCAGCACACAGTGGGCATTGGAGGAGGGATGTCCCAGCCCATGTTCAGCAAGGTGCTGAGGGATGTACTGGCAGCCATGATGCTGTACCGAAACAGGTACATCCGCTACCCCAGGGCTCGTGAATTGGCGGCAGTGAAGGGTGCATTCTATGCCCGAGGCAGAATCCCACACGTCGTTGGAGCCATTGACTGCACACATGTCGGCCTTGTTCCACCACAGGCCACTGAGCACCTGTACCGCAACAGGAAGCACACGCACTCCCTGAATGTGCAAGTGGTGTGCCTTGCGGACATGGTGATCACCCACGTGTGTGCAAAGTTCCCAGGCTCGGCCCATGACGCACACATAATGCGCAACAGCATCTTGCCACGACTGATGTCCAATATGCAACAGGATCGTGCCTGTATTGTCGGTGAGTATGTGGAGTGGTGTAGCGTGCTGGTTGTGCGATGCTGTCCCCTGTCCAGTTGGAATTGCAACGGTTCTCTGTGTCCCTCACACCCAGGTGACTCATGCGTACCCGAATGGGGCATGGCTGCTCAGTCCATTGAGGAATCCTCGCACCCCAGCAGACGATCGCTACAATGAGGCACATGGGAGGACCAGACGTGTGGTCGAGCGTACCTTTGGCCTCCTCAAGTCCAGGTTCAGGTGCCTGGACCGCACCGGGGGTGCGCTGGCGTACTCCCCACAGAAGGTGTGCCAGATAGTGGTGGCGTGCTGCATGCTGCACAATCTGGCCATTCGGAAGCAGATCCCCCTCATCGTGGATGACGGAGATCAACCAGGGCCCCAGCCCGCAGACCAGGACATCTCGAGTGAGGAGGACAGCGGAGAGGAGGAAGCTGGTAATGTGCGGCAGCAGCTCATCGCCCGCTACTTCACTTGACGGTGAGTGTCCATGTACGACGGCTGATGTGGCTGTATCTGTGCAGGTGTGTGTGTGCTGTGTCAGGGTGGCCGTTTGTTCACTGCGTGCTGTGTGTCAACGCTCCATGGCCAGGGTAGTATGCCACTGTTGGTGGCTGTGGCATTGTGCCCTATTGCTCTGTGCGATGTGTGTACATTGCTTGTAGTTGTTGACATGTACTGTGTGATGGTGTGTGACACACTCATTGAATGTGCTCCTGTTCTGTCTCCCACCCCTAGGTCCCTACAGGCCCTCCGGATTCAATTGCCATGCCACGCATCAGGTGCCTTTCCGCCCAAGGTGGCCGTTGTATTCCGTACAAATAAAACACAGGGCACAAACAGCAGTTAGTGAAAAAGGTGCATTTATTACAAACTGTGACATGTGATTGTGTGTAAGGTGATGACAAAAGTGGTGCGTGCAGTGACAATGAGCTGTCGGTCATGGCTGCGTGATGATCAGGGTGTACCCACTGGTTCTATGTCCATAGTCCAACACACACATGCCATCCAGATGGCTGTGTGGAGTGGGATCGTAGTCCAAGTCAATGCAGTGGCTGGTCAAGGAAGGCTGGCGGAAGGCTGGCTGGCTGCCTCACTTGCGTTTGGAGCATGCGAAGTCCTCCCGGGAGATCTGTTTCCACTTCGGACGGCCCCTTCCACGTTTGCGAGGGGGTGCCTGCTTGCGACATGCTGGTGGTTGAGGTGTGCTCACTGGCTGTGGACGCAGGGGAACTGGACACTGCTGCTCCACCCTGCGCCCCGGCAGGTGGTGGCGGAGGGGGAGCTGCTGTCCCTGGCTGTGACCTCACCGCCACCACCAGCTGTCCCATGAGGTCCACGATTTGGCCCATACGGGCGTCCATGGACCTCAGCACCCCCAGCACCTCACGCGTGTCTGAAGCAGACCGGACCCATTGTCCTTGGGCCTCTTCATAGGCCCCAAGGACTCTGGCCATTTGAGGCAGGGCATGGCTCCCAGGGGAGGCTGGCGTTTCCCTGACCCTGCTCCTCCTACCAGTCCTGCTGCCACCGGCCTGCCCACTAGCCACATTGCTCACCACGGTCCTCGCTGTGGCTCCCATGGTGGATCCAGTCGGCCGGGCCACCACCTGCGCTGGGGCTGGTGCCAGCGAAGACGTGGCGGTGGTGGCGGCGGTGGTGGTCGGTGCGGCGATGGTGGCGGTTGCGGCAGTGGTAGTGGCCACAATGACCGTGGGTGTGGCCGCAACGACAGTGGCAGCAGGGGGCTGGGAATGTTCAGCAGCCCTGGATGATGGGTTGGTGGGTAGGAGGGGTCCTGGGGAGCGGCTGGGCCCTGCCACACCAGATGGGCCTGCTTGGTGGTCCGTGTCCGAAGAGGAGGACAGATCCTCCAGATCCGTGTGTCCTCGTTGGGGGCTTGTAGGCTGGCTGTGCTGGCTGCTGGCTCCATCCCCAGCATCCAGCAGTTCGTCACCTGTGGAGAGAATGAGATTTGTTATTGTGTTGCACCTGGCGAAGTATGTATTTGTCGTCTGACATTGACAGTTCGTGCAATCTCGTACATGGGTTTCCCGGAGGCGTGTGTGTGGCTGTAGCATCTGTAGTTGTGTGTGCTTGGCAATGGGACTGTGTGCTGTGCACATGTGGCATGGGACGGATTGGCCATGCCGATGGGTGTGTTGCTGTGCCCCTACTTATTGTGACTCTGGTGTATGCGGGCTCCTGGCCCATCCTGGGTCTGGTTTGTACTTTGCTTTTGGTGTTCAGATGGGACGCTTAGGAACGCATATGGCAACATGGGGGCCATGCCCCAGATTCGCATTTGGGAGGGGATATGCTTTTGGGGTTCAAATGGAACGCTTAGGAACGCATATGGCAACATGGGGGCCATGCCCCAGATTCGCATTTGGGAGGGGATATGCTTTTGGGGTTCAAATGGAACGCTTAGGAACGCATATGGCAACATGGGGGCCATGCCCCAGATTCGCATTTGGGAGGGAATATGCTTTTGGGGTTCAAATGGAACGCTTAGGAACGCATATGGCAACATGGGGGCCATGCCCCAGATTCGCATTTGGGAGGGAATATGCTTTTGGGGTTCAAATGGAACGCTTAGGAACGCATATGGCAACATGGGGGCCATGCCCCAGATTCGCATTTGGGAGGGGATATGCTTTTGGGGTTCAAATGGAACGCTTAGGAACGCATATGGCAACATGGGGGCCATGCCCCAGATTCGCATTTGGGAGGGGATATGCTTTTGGGGTTCAAATGGAACGCTTAGGAACGCATATGGCAACATGGGGGCCATGCCCCAGATTCGCATTTGGGAGGGAATATGCTTTTGGGGTTCAAATGGAACGCTTAGGAACGCATATGGCAACATGGGGGCCATGCCCCAGATTCGCATTTGGGAGGGAATATGCTTTTGGGGTTCAAATGGAACGCTTAGGAACGCATATGGCAACATGAGGGCCATGCCCCAGATTCGCATTTGGGAGGGAATATGCTTTTGGGGTACATGCTGTGAGCCATGGGTGCCGAACGTGACATGTGTTGTGGCAGCATGACAGTGCATGGTTTGAGGTGTGTGCATGCTTGACATGGCCTGCATATTTGCTGTCTGTTGTGATTACTGGACATGGCATTGGACGCATCGTTATGAGTGAGTGATAGTTGTGTGCCAGCCAACGTATTGCAGTTGTCCCATCTCCTTGGTGTGCGTGCTGCCCTGTGCCATGTGCATCACTGCAGTGCTCGGGGGGGTGTGGCCCATGTTGTGTGTTGTTGCTCACAGTGTGTCGTGCGCTTCATTGACTTCTGGCACATGGTTGGTCATGGGCATGTATCTTAGCGTGACTGCTGTATGTGTGGCAGCTGTGCGGATGACATGCCTTTCATGAGACTGGGGCTGACGGATGGGATGGATGGTATGTTGTATGTGCATGGTGTGTCTGTGAGTTTGATGGGTTCAGTGGTGTTCGTGTGCATTTATGTTGTTCCGCTCTGTTGCGTCTAGTGTTGTTTGTCTTACATAGGCTTAGTTGTGGGGTGTGTGGTTGACAGGCAGTAGGGGCTACATGGACAGGACTTCAATGGTGTTTCGGTTGTGTGTGATGAGTTGCACAGTGGCTGCCGTGTGGGACTATATTCAGTGTGGCTTGTGCATGCAGACGTGGCTCCTTGGGTGTTGCTATGTCTGTGATGGGTCATGTGGGGTGTGAGTCTGTTGTTCATGTCCGTGTGCACATTGTTCACTTGTTCGTGACGGTGGGCGGTGCTGCGTGTTCGTCTGCTACGTGACATGTCCCATGTGTTGGTCGTGTTATGGTCCTCATGCCTCCAGTAATCCAGCCCTGTCCAGTTTCCCACCTGCAAGTTGTTCGTGCGTGCACTGTACTGGATGCCACATGGCTCTAAGCGGGGGTGCTCCATGTTGCAGGTCTGTGGGGGTGGGGGGGTGTTGTGGGTCGTGGGGGTGGCTGGACACCCACTGACACCGATTGCTGTGGACCGTGATGTCTGCCTTTCGGCTGTCGTTGTGCACTGCGGTGGCTGACACGTGGCTGTGGGGTGTGGGGGATGCTCCTCCTTGCTGTGCTGTGGGACTGGGGCCTGGTGTGTGTTGTACTTGGGCTGTCCACCCTCCCACCCACTGCACTTTGTGTTCCTGCCACTTACCTGTTACTTGTCGGTTAGTGCAGCTGTGGCGGACACATGGGTGTGGTGGGTGCTCGTTGTGGCGCTTCTGGCATATTTGGGGACCTGTTGGTGGTTACGTGGCTGGCTGAGTGTACACATGTCCCCACGCATCTTACAGTTGTTCGGTTTGGGCTGTGTGTGGTGGTGTCTGTTGCATGTGTGTGTGATGTGTTGTGTATTGTGTGCTGGACATGGGGGTGTTTGTCCCTGGGAGCTGTGGCATGGTAGTTGCGCATGTGAGTACATAGCGGTGTGCTGGTATACATTAGTTTGTACTTACCAGCCTCCACTCCCTCTGCTAATCCGGCGAGGATCTCCGGATGTATTACGACTCGCACCTTCTCCTCCCACGCTTTGAAGGTCTTAAAGAGCGCGGGATTCCCTCCGCCAGTGACGGCAGCCAGCTCTCTGTTTTTGCCCTCCTTCTTCTTGACCAGGCTCTTTACGTCATTCCAACGTTTGTTAATTTCTACTCTGTTCCTGGGCAGGGTCCCGACTGCATTGACCTGGTCTACGATCCGGTTCCACATTCTGTTTCTGGTGGCTAGTGGTGTGTGCTGGACCATGTTCCCATAGATTTGTGGGTACACCTTGATGATCTCGTCGACCATGACCGTCAGCTCCATGGGCGTGAACTTGGGCATTCTTTGTGGTGCCATGGTGTTTGTGGTGCTGGTGCGGTGTGTGTTGTGTAATGTGCAGGGGGTTTGTGGTGCCGGTGTTTGGTGGTGGTGGTGGTGGTGGTGGTGTTTGGTGGTGGTGGTGGTGGTGGTGGTGGTTGTGATGTGTGCGTTTCTGTGGTGTGCTGCTGTCCTTGCTGTGTCACTGTGTCCTCTCCTCTCCTCTCTGGTTTGCAATGTAGCAAGGGGTTGTGGTCTGTGGGAGTGCTGCTTTTGTACTCACCTATGTGGGTGTGTCCTCATGGTCTGTTGTTTTCAGGTGTGTTGTGTCTGGGGTTCTGGCCTTTGTATTTTTTGTTTGTCCGGGGGGTGTTTTCGGGATGTGTACTGTGCTTGTGTATTTGTGCGTGCCTTGCTGTGTGGACTTGTTGGCCATGTTGTGTGCTATTGGTTTTGTGTGCGGATGGTTTCTGTGCAGGTACGTTGGCGCCATGGCTTCTGCCGTGTCGATTCTCATCGGCGTTGTTTGCGCTGGCGGGCGGTATATTTGTGGTTTTTCCGCGCTCATGTCGGTGCGATCGTAATTTCACGTGCGGTGTGTCGGCCGTGAGGGCGGGCGGTTTTGTGTTGTCGTGCGTGTTTCCGTCCGTGGCGGGCGGTTTGACTCCGACTCGGACGTTGGCGGGCGGTATTTTGTGTGCTTTTTCCGCCGATGGCGGTTTTCGGTTTGTGTAATCGTAATGGCGTGGTCGGTGTTCAGGCGGTGTGTGCGGGCGGATTTTTGCCGCTTCCATGCCTGGCGGATTTATTTACGCCGGGTATCGTAATGGGCCCCTATGGGCCTAATTACGAGTTTGGTGGTCTTGGGACTAATTACGAGTTTGGTGGTCTTGGGACCACTGTCGCGTTAGCGTAGGAATCATCGCTGCACAGTTGGCAGTCCAGAGCACCGCCACCACCGACAGCCATTCACAGACCGCCTCGACGGCGGTAGGGGAAAAGCAGCTGCCAGGGGATGGTAGAGAGAAGTTCACTGCCGTCCGGATTACTAGTTGGCTTTCCGACGAGTTGACTGTGGTGGGAAGACTGCCTGCTTCAAGTCGGCAGAATCAAAGGAATTGAGGTGCACTCACACATTTCCTTTTCTTCCCTTCAGTCTCCCACATGGAGCCCTTTCTCCAGGGCCCTCCTTCACAGCAGCATCTTAACCCCCCAAAAAACTACCCTGTTGGCGCCAAAATCCAGGTAAGTCCGTTTTACAGTATTTACCCATTGACTGGACTGGGTACATTTGGTCCAGACTCCAGCAATAGGAAAGTACTGGTCGTAGGTATTTTTTCACGTGTCATGCATATGTGTACGCTGCAGTCAAAATATACACACCTGCATCGACACATATGAAAAGATATTCCCTGCCGTCAGAAACACTGCCCCTGGGCCAGCGGTGACATTGTAATACGGCGGGCAGTCGGGATACAACCACCATAGCGGACTTCTTGGGACAAGTGCAGCGGAGGTAAGACCGCCAAACTCGAAATTCGGCCCTATGTGATCAAGATATCCTTCCTAGCAAAATTGATGAAATGATGTGCTCCAGGCCTTGCAACACCAGACACATATCAGTATCAAGTTTGTGGGGCAAAACTCCGTAATCACCTAAAGTGTCATGCAGAATATTGTGAACCGTGTAAGCACTGAATTATATATCTTACCCCTTGAGGGTTTCAATAGGGTTTATGCTCAAGGGGTTTGGACCTTCAGGTTTCTTACAACACAGATAAAACATGGATCACTGAAATAATATCGATCCATAAAATATCGAAACACCAAAATATCAGAAATTAAATATTGATAACAAAAATATTGATTCTGTATACTTAACTATAACAACCACAAATATTATGAACACAAATACCATAGTTAGAAATATAAATGTTTACATATATCGAAAACAAAAATATCGGAAAAAAAATATTGTTACTTTTAAATAAACATAACAAAAATATAAATCCACTCAATATCAACTACAATATTATCACCAAAATAATTAAATGATCATTAATAAAAAGATTTAAAAAGCACTTTTCACATAAATCATTTACTTCAAATAAACCCAAAACGCATTATACACATATTTAAATTACATAACATTATATCACATCAACAAAATATTTACCATTCACCCCAAAAAAAGATAATATATCTAAAATATATACAAAGCTCCCCCCAAAAATTAGCAATAGCTGCAAACATTGAAGCACCAACCTAAATCATCAACCTAAATATTATTAAATACATATATATATCTACACACACACATATATATATTCGTATCACCACAAGATCGATGCAGGCACAATTTGCAGTTTTGCTGTTTAATTTCTTCCGTCCGCCATTACGCGTTTCGACCGTCACTGCGGTCTTGGTCACATGACATGCCTGCGCTACTGACAGCGTTGTTACGTACTCTCGTAATTTTTTTTCTCTCCCTTTCTTAAATCATAGACATAAAGACAATACTCATGCATTAATTCATTCTTACCAAAACATTACCGTATTTTTCAAATTCGAGTATACATAATTCACTTCGAGTATGTTTCATTCCAACCTCAATTTAAATTGTCAGCAATCATTTTATTACCAGTTATGTTATATTTACATTGGTACAACCTAAATTGCCTTGCGAAATATTTAATTTCCTTACTATCTTATACAAAATCAATTTTGAAAGTTATTCAGGACACATTTATACCCTCAATGCTCTTCCTTGCTGAAATGGCAAAATCTTTTAATACATAGGGGCCGATTCCGATCTCGGCCGGTAGGGCTCCGAATCGGACTCGGCATTACCGGATCCGATTCGGAGCCCTGTTTCCCGACCGAGTCGGACGTGCGTCCGGGCGAGCGAGTACGATGCGAACGTACGCGAAATCGCCGACCGACTCGTTCGCGGGACCCAACCGCTCTGACCGACTCGCACGGACACGACTCGCTCCGCGCAATGGAGACATTCCCCGGCCGGGTAAGTACGATGCGCGCCGCGAGCAGTCCGACCGGCACACGCCGTCCGGCTCGAAAGAGCAGTCGGAGCCGCACTTTGGGGGTCCGTGTCGGACCCCCCTGTACGCCTAGCCGTGCGAGTCGCACACAGGGGGGACCCGTGGGTCCCCCCTACCTGTGCATGTACGCCGCGAGTCGCTTTGAGGCGTACCCGCTGTAGGGGGCGCCCTTGTTCGCCTCGCACCCATTGAGTCAATGGGAGCCCGCGTACGCGTTGTACGACCGGCTCCCATTGACTTCAATGGGAGTCCGACTGAATCGAGTCCGATAGCATGCGAACGCATCGTACTCGTTCGGTCGGACTGCTAGGGTCCGATTCGGTCGGAAATCTCTCGGGGTCCGGCTCGGTCGGAGAGATTTCCGGCCTGAATCGGAATCGGCCCCTTAATATGTTACTGCAACCTGTGCTGCCAATTCAGTCCAGTTCCCTGGCATCACATCTCCTTATTATTCTCCTAATCCCGTTGTTTCAATTACAATTTCATTGAACCCAAGTGGGTAATCAACGTGTACATTCAAAAATTACATACGTTTGTGTGGCACACTTATAATGTACAAATCATGATGGTAAAATCATACTTTCTAACAGTAAGTAGACAAAATATCGAGTTTTAAATATCGTTGTGCAATAATATCGAGTTTTAAATGTCGAAAGTTAAAAATACCGTTGTATATAATATCGATGTCAAGGATATCGATTTGTAGTGTTGTATAAAATATCATTGTTAAAAATATCGACTTTTAAAATATTGTTATTAAAAAATATCGATTTTGTAAATGTGAATTTTTTAATATAGTATATAATTTTAAATGTATTAATAATTTTTAATAAATTGTATATGTTTTATATAAAAAATGTTTTAGGAGCGGGATGTTGGGCTTATAGGGGATAAGGGTGGGGAGTGTTTAAAAAAAATTAATTACATTTTTTTATTAATATAAATGAAATTTAAATTTACGTTTTAGGAGCGGGATGTTGGGCACATAGGGGATAAGAGTGGGGAGTGTTTTAAAATATTTTTTTTAAATTTAAATTTTTTTTAAAATATTAATGAAATTTTAAATTGTGTTTTAGGACCGGGATAAGACTCTGTTGGGTTTATAGGGTTAAGGGTGGGGAGTGTTTTTAAAAAAAAAAAATTAAATATTGTAAAAAAATGTAAAATATTAATGACATTTTAAATTATGTTTTTGGAGTGGGATGTTGGGTTTATAGGGGTTAAGGGTGAGGAATGTTTTAAAACATTTTTTTAAAATATTTTTAATTTTTTTTAAATATTAATGAATTTTTAAATTATGTTTTAGGAGCGGGATGTTGGGTTTATAAGGGATAAGGATGGGGAGTGTTTTGAAAATATTTTTTTAAAAATGTAAATAATTTAAAAAATAATAATGAAATTTTAAATTGTGTTTTAGGAGTGGGATGTTGGGTTTATAGGGGATAATGGTGGAAAGTGTTTACATTTTTTTTTTAGATATTTTAAAATTTTAAAAAATAATAATGACATTTTTAATTGTGTTTTAGGAGTGGGAAGTTGGGTTTATAGGGGATAAGGGTGGGGAGTTTTGAATTAAAAAAAAATATTTCAAACATTTTACAAATATTTATGAAATTTAAAATTGTGTTTTAGGAGTGGGATGTTGGGTTTATAGGGGATAAGGGTGGGGGGTGTTTCAAAAATACATTTTAATTTTTTTTTAAAGTTGAAAAAATATTTTAAAAAAATATTACTTTTTATTAGTAGTGGGATGTTGTGGTTATAGGTGATGAGGGTGGGGAGTGTTTTAATCGAAACATTTTTTTAAATTAAATTGGATTTTAGGAGTGTGATGGGGTTATAGGTGATGATGGGGTTTTTTTGTAAATAATTTAAAAGTATTAAAAAAATACAATATATTTTAAATAATTTAAAAATTTATTTAAAAAAGAATTTTTTAAAATATTTTGTGAAACTTGTAAATAATTTTGTTGAGTTATGTTTAAATAAAAAAAATGATCATTTTTGAGAATAATTTAAAAAAAAGAAACTTTGGATTATGATATAAAGTTATTTACAAATAACATATTTTTGGGGAAAATTTATTATAAATTGGAATATGTAAATATATGTATAATGTGTATTATTTTATATGTTTTTATGTAGTTTTTTGGCAATATTATATTTAAAAATTATATTTTTGAATACTTTTCTTGAGTTAATATAGTTTGGTGAGGGAATAGAAAATTATATATGTTTAGTGGCCAGCACCTTCCCTGAGTTAATGTAGTTTGGAGTGGGAATAGTAAATTATATATGTTTAGTGTCCAGCACCTTCCCTGTCTTAATGTAGTTTGGAGTGGGAATAGTAATTTATAAATGTTTAGTGTCCAGCACCTTCCCTGACTTAAGGGCCGATTATGATGGTGGACGGACTTCAGTGCGTCCGCCATTGTGTCAGGGAGTGGGACCGCCCGCCATGCATGCGGCGGTCCCGCACACCAAATTAGGATGCGACCGCCACCATGGCGGTCGCATCTTGCAATTTAACATTGAGGTGGGTGCTGCTGGCCGCAGCACCCGCCGCAATGTCAAAAATGCAGGTTGTGCATTTCACTGCACTACGTGGCAGGCACCACATGGTGCCTGCCACTTAGTGCTGTGAAATGTAGGTGAGTATTCAATTATCAAGGAGAGAGAGAGGACTAGATAGCTAGTCCGTATCCCCGGGTTTATTATATGTAATCAAAAGAGACTAGCCTATTAGTGACTGATACAGGACTCAGGACTGTATGGGGATGGGGAAAACTATTTAGTTTTTTTGTAAAGCCCTCACCCACCAACCTAGTTGGTGGCATGCTTCATCATCGGGCCCACCCAGTGACACCAAATGTGTCCCGGGTGTGCTTCAACGCCTGTGTTGCAGCGGAGCTGGTATATTGCTGAGTGTGCGATGTGGGGTGACGTGAATGTGAAAATTTAAAAACTATACAGTGGTCCCAGTACCCAAGGGGTTAACTTTTAATATCTGGGCCTCTGTTAGCATTAAAAGCATGGCAATGGATGTGGGTGGAGCAAGTGTTAAGAACTCCTACATCCGGTGTGTGGTCTACATGTTTCAGCCAGGCCTTTCTTTAAAACTGGCTTTCCTCAGGACCGAAAGGTATGTGTAAGTGCGTTCTACACTTATAGTGAGTGTGTGGTTAAAAATGTGTTGCACGCGCTAAGGTGCCCTATGTGTGGGAGGGGGATTCCCTCTCCAAGCATTACTGGACGTACAACATGTATAACAAAAAAACATACAGAAGAGAGTATAAGCATAATAGCATGAGTCACATAAATACATATTTGCCGGTAGCGATGTGCATGGCTGGCGGAAAATCGCGGCAAAAGTGGAACCGCACTGGTGGTGCGGTTTTGGGTGAATTATCGAATTATGCGCTGATACGTGTAGTGGGCTAGGAAGCGTAAGTACACACGCGTGTGGGAAGTGGACACGCTCAAAGGGTAACCTTACCCTAACGATTTGCAGCATATGCCCCTGTAGAGATATCCGGCAGAGGTTCTGACCCTGTAATGAGAATGGGGTGGCCCGAGGGCCGTTAGGAACCTGTAAAAGAGAAGCTTACCCGGTCAAAGTTGAGTTAAGCGCTCTACTCACGACTTTGCGGGTCAGGACCCTTTGGAAACCTCTTGTGCTGTCGCGGATCTCCGTAGGAAAAGGTCCTTGTGGTGCTGGGGTTTAAGAATCCTTTTCGGCGTGCTCAGGTGTAGCTAGTTTCTCCGGCACTGTGAGTAGCGTCCCTGAAGGGAAAACAAGGAAGAGAGACTACGCGCGCGCGGTGGGCGTTGTCATGGATACAGGGCGCTGTTAGTGCTCACTGAGGCACAGGAGAATGAACGATAGAGAGGCAAAACAGGGATTTAAAAATTAAAAAGTTAGGGATTACAAAATGGATGGGGTCCACAGCGCAAGTTCTAAGAGCGCTTACGGACTCATTGCCAAAAGGATCCTATCAGAGGGGCCGAAGGCCCCAAACGGTGAAGTTTAACAGAGGCGCAAGTGAAGGGAATCACTATGTGTGCAAGGGCCAAGGGTAAGCCTCACTCAGTGATGTGAGGTCCAAGAGATGTGTTAACTTCTCAAAGAGCACCACGGGATGGAATCATTCAATCCCTGATGTTGCGTGGACAGACGATAAATCCATCGTTGTTCTTTAGTCAGTAGGATTTTGTCATTGTTGCATCGGTTGTGATCAAATTGCTCGATCACTGTCCAAGTCATGTCATTGGGGGTGTGGCCATGTTGTAAATAATGGTCAGTGAACCTGCTGATGTTCTTTTTGCATCTTATTGTGCTGCGATGTTCAACCACTCTGGTTTTCACCTTCCGTGTCGTCATCCCCACGTAGCGGAGGCCACATGGGCATGTGATGAGGTAAACGACGTTAGTTGAGTTACAATTTGTGTGATTTGACTGTGTCCAGACTTTTCCTGGTTCTAAGTCGAGTGTCTTAGAATGTTTAGTGAGGTGGCATACACTACAGTCATTGCACGGGTAGTGTCCTGTGATTTTTGGGAGACCCCAAGCGTTCAGAATGGAGTTAGTGGCTGGTTTCAGTGATGTCCTTGGACGTGTAGACACTAGTTGGTCTTTGAGATTGCTTCGCACGTTTGTAGGCGAAGAGGGGTTCTTCCCATTGTCTGGGGCCTGAATTTATGATGCGCCAGTGTTTGCGGATGATGCTGGAGACCTGGTTAGATGCCGCGTTATACGTAGTAACGCATGTCATTAGAGGTGGGCCAGGTTCTTTAACCACCGTTTCAAGGAGGGCCTCTCTATTCTGGTTACGTGCCCTCTTTTTAGTTTTCTCAATGATTCTGCTGGGGTAGCCGCGTTCCTGTAATCTGGAAACAAGGGCAGCTGATTGTCGTTTGTAATCTGTGAGTTGGCTGCAATTCCTACGTATGCGGAGGAATTGCCCGAAAGGGAGGTTTTCCCTTAACCCCTTCGCTGCTAGGCCTTTTCCCCTCCTGTGCTAAGCCTTTTTTTGGCTATTTGGGGTAGTGCGCGCTTAGGCCCCTGTAACTTTTTGACCACATAAGGTATCCATGCCAAATTTGCGTCCTTTTTTTCTAACATCATGGGGATTGTAAAGGTACCCAGGGTTTGTGGATTCCCCTGGAGGGGACCCAGAAATTAGTCAAAATACAGCTAAATTTTGTTTTTTTGGGAAAAATGCGAAAAAGGGCAACAGATGAAAGCGTCTTGATTTTTCCCTGCAAATGGCATCAAAAGGGGTTGTGGTGCTGAAATCACCATCTTCCCAGCTTTCAGGGACAAGCAGACTTTTGTCAGAAAACCAACTTTTTTACACAGTTTTGGCATTTTTCTGGGACATAGCCTATTTTTGCTATTTTTTGTGCTTTCAACCTCCTTCCAGTTAATGGTAGAAATGGGTATGAAACCAATAATGGATCCTGGAAAGCCATACATTTCTGAAAATTAGACAAAATTCTGAATTCAGCAAGGGGTCATTTGTGTAGATCCTTAAAGTTTTCCTTATAGAAACTAACAGTTAAATAAAGGAAAAATTGAAAATTAGTTGAAAAAAACAGCCATTTGTGTCAACGTTTTCACCTGTAACTTCTTCTAATTATGACAGCTATTTGAAGGCAATATACCGTTATATCCGCTGGACCTTTCTGGTTGTGGGGATATATAGGACTTGTAGGTTCACCAAGAACCCGACGAACCCAGAGCCAATAATTGAGCAGCATCTTGCAATGGTTTTTTATTATGTACCGGGTATATAGCAATTATTTTGGGAAAATGTATACATGGAAAAATTGTTATGAAAGACACCTATGTATTTCTGAAATGGGAACAAAATGTAGATTTTAGAAATAGTAGATATTTGCACATTTCCGAAATTGGGAGTACCCATACTAGCATGAGAATTATAGGTCATTTTTCAAAATGACTTATTTTTTACACATTGTCTTTCATTTGGAAGGCAGAAATGCATCGAAAGTCAATAGGTAATAACAGTTGCTCTACAATTCTGTGTTACCCAAAGTCTCCCGATAAAAATGGTACCTCACTTGTGTGGGTAGCCCTTGTGCCCACAACAGGAAATGGCTCAAAATGCAACGTGGACGTACCACATTTTCACAATGAAAAATTACCCTTTTTTTGCAAAGTGCCTAGGTGTAGTTTTTGAACCCTAGCACTGCCCGAACCTAGGGAAACCTAGTAAACCTATACATTTTTGAAAACTAGACACCCAGGGGAATCCAGGATGGGGTGACTTGACTTCCTCCCACCAGGTTCTGTTACCCAGAATCCCTTGCAAACATAAAAAATTGTCAAAAAAACCACATTTCCCCCACATTTCTGTGGTGGAAAGTTCTGGAATCTGCGTGGGTCCACAAATTTCCACCCACCCCGCGTTCCCCAAAGTCTTACGAGAAAAATGGTACCTCACTTGTGTGGGTCGGCCTAGTGCCTGCGACAGGAAACGGCGCGAAACGCAACGTGGTCACACCTCAATTTTGCAGTGAAAAATTACCCTTTTTTGGCAAAGTGCCTAGCTGTAGTTTTTGAACCCTAGCTCTGCCGGCACCTAGGGAAACCTAGCAAACCTATACATTTTTGAAAACTAGACACCCAGGGGAATCCAGGATGGGGTGACTTGACTGCCTCCCACCAGGTTCTGTTACCCAGAATCCCTTGCAAACATTAACAATTGTCAAAAAAACCACATTTCCCCCACATTTCTGTGGTGGAAAGTTCTGGAATCTGCGTGGGTCCACAAATTTCCACCCACCCCGCGTTCCCCAAAGTCTTACGAGAAAAATGGTACCTCACTTGTGTGGGTCGGCCTAGTGCCTGCGACAGGAAACGGCGCAAAACGCAACGTGGTCACACCTCAATTTCGCAGTGAAAAATGACCCTTTTTTGGCAAAGTGCCTAGCTGTAGTTTTTGAACCCTAGCTCTGCCGGCACCTAGGGAAACCTAGCAAACCTATACATTTTTGAACACTAGACACCCAGGGGAATCCAGGATGGGGTGACTTGACTGCCTCCCACCAGGTTCTGTTACCCAGAATCCCTTGCAAACATAAAAAATTTCAAAAACCACATTTTCCCCACATTTCTGTGGTGGAAAGTTCTGGAATCTGCGTGGATCCACAAATTTCCACCCACCCCGTGTTCCCCAAAGTCTTCCGAGAAAAATGGTACCTCACTTGTGTGGGTCGGCCTAGTGCCTGCGACAGGAAACGGCGCAAAACGCAACGTGGTCACACCTCAATTTCGCAGTGAAAAATGACCCTTTTTTGGCAAAGTGCCTAGCTGTAGTTTTTGAACCCTAGCTCTGCCGGCACCTAGGGAAACCTAGCAAACCTATACATTTTTGAAAACTAGACACCCAGGGGAATCCAGGATGGGGTGACTTGACTGCTCTCCCACCAGGTTCTGTTACCCAGAATCCCTTGCAAACATAAAAAATTGTCAAAACCACATTTCCCCCACATTTCTGTGGTGGAAAGTTCTGGAATCTGCAGGGGTCCACAAATTTCTACCCACCCCGCGTTCCCCAAAGTCTTACGAGAAAAATGGTACCTCACTTGTGTGGGTCGGCCTAGTGCCTGCAACAGGAAACGGCGCAAAACGCAACATGGTCACACCTCAATTTCGCAGTGAAAAATGACCCTTTTTTGGCAAAGTGCCTAGCTGTAGTTTTTGAACCCTAGCTCTGCCGGCACCTAGGGAAACCTAGCAAACCTATACATTTTTGAAAACTAGACACCCAGGGGAATCCAGGATGGGGTGACTTGACTGCCTCCCACCAGGTTCTGTTACCCAGAATCCCTTGCAAACATAAAAAATTGTCCAAAAACCACATTTTCCCCACATTTCTGTGGTGGAAAGTTCTGGAATCTGCGTGGATCCACAAATTTCCACCCACCCCGCGTTCCCCAAAGTCTTACGAGAAAAATGGTACCTCACTTGTGTGGGTCGGCCTAGTGCCTGCGACAGGAAACGGCGCAAAACGCAATGAGGTCACACCTCAATTTCGCAGTGAAAAATGACCCTTTTTTGGCAAAGTGCCTAGCTGTAGTTTTTGAACCCTAGCTCTGCCGGCACCTAGGGAAACCTAGCAAACCTATACATTTTTGAAAACTAGACACCCAGGGGAATCCAGGATGGGGTGACTGGACTGCCTCCCACCAGGTTCTGTTACCCAGAATCCCTTGCAAACCTAAAAACTGTCAAAAAACCACATTTTCCCCACATTTCTGTGGTGGAAAGTTCTGGAATCTGCGTGGATCCACAAATTTCCACCCACCCCGCGTTCCCCAAAGTCTTCTGAGAAAAATGGTACCTCACTTGTGTGGGTCGGCCTAGTGCCCGCGACAGGAAACGGCGCAAAACGCAACGTGGTCACACCTCAATTTCGCAGTGAAAAATGACCCTCTTTTGGCAAAGTGCCTAGCTGTAGTTTGTGAACCCTAGCTCTGCCGGCACCTAGGGAAACCTACCAAACACACACATTTCTGAAAAGTAGACACCCGGGGCTTCCAGGGAGGTATGGCTTGCGTGGATCCCCCAACGTTTCCTTACCCAGAATCCCCTGCAAACCTCAATTTTAGCTGAAATAAATCACTTTTTTCACACATTTTTGTGTGGGAAAGTGTGGCATCACTGGCCTCACACAAATTTCCTACCACCCAGCGTTCCCCAGGTCTCCCGATAAAAATGGTGCCTCACTTGTGTGGGAGGCCCAAGTACCAGCGACAGGCAAGGGCCCACAACGTAGTGAGGCGACCTCAAAATGGCCTTTCACAAAACGACCTGGTTTTGCAAGGGGTCACCTGGGTTTTGGCCCCGTGCTCGGTGGCCATCTAGGGAAACCTACCAAACCCACACATTTCTGAAAAGTAGACACCCGGGGCTTCCAGGGAGGTATGGCTTGCGTGGATCCCCCAACGTTTTCTTACCCAGACTCCCCTGCAAACCTCAATTTTAGCTGAAAAAATCACTTTTTCACACATTTTTGTGTGGGAAAGTGTGGCATCACTGGCCTCACACAAATTTCCTACCACCCAGCGTTCCCCCAGGTCTCCCAATAAAAATGGTGCCTCACTTGTGTGGGAGGCCCAAGTACCCGCGACAGGCAAGGGCCCACAACGTAGTGAGGCGACCTCAAAATGGCCTTTCACAAAACGACCTGGTTTTGCAAGGGGGTCACCTGGGTTTTTGGCCCCGTGCTCGGTGGCCATCTAGGGAAACCTACCAAACCCACACATTTCTGAAAAGTAGACACCCGGGGCTTCCAGGGAGGTATGGCTTGCGTGGATCCCCCAACGTTTCCTTACCCAGAATCCCCTGCAAACCTCAATTTTAGCTGAAAAAATCACTTTTTTCACACATTTTTGTGTGGGAAAGTGTGGCATCACTGGCCTCACACAGTTTCCTACCACCTAGCGTGCCTCCAGGTCTCCCGATAAAAATGGTGCCTCACTTGTGTGGGAGGCCCAAGTACCCGCGACAGGCAGGGCCCACAACGTATTGAGGCGACATCAAAATTGCCTATCACAAAACGACCTGGTTTTGCAAGGGGGGTCACCTGGGTTTTTGGCCCCGTGCTCGGTGGCCATCTAGGGAAACCTACCAAACCCACACATTTCTGAAAAGTAGACACCCGGGGGCTTCCAGGGAGGTATGGCTTGCGTGGATCCCCCAACGTTTCCACACAAGTGAGGCACCATTTTTATCGGGAGACCTGGGGGAACGCTGGGTGGTAGGAAATTTGTGTGAGGCCAGTGATGCCACACTTTCCCACACAAAAATGTGCGAAAAAAGTGATTTTTTCAGCAAAATATCAGGTTTGCAGGGGATTCTGGGTAAGAAAACGTTGGTGGATCCACGCAAGTCATACCTCCCTGGAATGCCCCGGGTGTCTACTTTTCAGAAATGTGTAGGTTTGGTAGGTTTCCGTAGGTGGCCTCCGAGCCCCGGGCCAAAACGTCATGGGACCCCCCTTGCAAAAACAGGTCGTTTTGTGATCGGCCATTTTGAGGTCGCCTCAATACGTTGTGGGCCCCTTGCCTGTCGCGGGTACTTGGGCCTCCCACCCGAGTGAGGCACCATTTTTATCGGGAGACCTGGGGAACGCTGGGTGGTAGGAAATTTGTGTCAATCCCATGATTCCACAACTTTACCACACAAAAATGTGCGAAAAAAGTGATTTTTTCAGCACAATATCAGGTTTGCAGGGGATTCTGGGTAAGAAAACGTTGGTGGATCCACGCAAGTCATACCTCCCTGGAATGCCCCGGGTGTCTACTTTTCAGAAATGTGTAGGTTTGGTAGGTTTCCGTAGGTGGCCGCCGAGCCCCGGGCCAAAACGTCATGGGACCCCCTTGCAAAACCAGGTCGTTTTGTGATCGGCCATTTTGAGGTCGCCTAATACGTTGTGGGCCCTTGCCTGTCGCGGGTACTTGGGCCTCCCACCCGAGTGAGGCACCATTTTTATCGGGAGACCTGGGGGAACGCTGGGTGGTAGGAAATTTGTGTCAATCCCATGATTCCACAACTTTACCACACAAAAATGTGCGAAAAAAGTGATTTTTTCAGCAAAATATCAGGTTTGCAGGGGATTCTGGGTAAGAAAACATTGGTGGATCCACGCAAGTCATACCTCCCTGGAATGCCCCGGGTGTCTACTTTTCAGAAATGTGTAGGTTTGGTAGGTTTCCGTAGGTGGCCTCCGAGCCCCGGGCCAAAACGTCATGGGACCCCCCTTGCAAAAACAGGTCGTTTTGTGATCGGCCATTTTGAGGTCGCCTCAATACGTTGTGGGCCCTTGCCTGTCGCTGGGTACTTGGGCCTCCCACCCGAGTGAGGCACCATTTTATCGGGAGACCTGGGGGAACGCTGGGTGGTAGGAAATTTGTGTCAATCCCATGATTCCACAACTTTACCACACAAAAATGTGCGAAAAAGTGATTTTTTCAGCACAATATCAGGTTTGCAGGGGATTCTGGGTAAGAAAACGTTGGTGGATCCACGCAAGTCATACCTCCCTGGAATGCCCCGGGTGTCTACTTTTCAGAAATGTGTAGGTTTGGTAGGTTTCCGTAGGTGGCCGCCGAGCCCCGGGCCAAAACGTCATGGGACCCCCCTTGCAAAACCAGGTCGTTTTGTGATCGGCCATTTTGAGGTCGCCTCAATACGTTGTGGGCCCTTGCCTGTCGCGGGTACTTGGGCCTCCCACCCGAGTGAGGCACCATTTTTATCGGGAGACCTGGGGGAACGCTGGGTGGTAGGAAATTTGTGTCAGCCCCATGATTCCACAACTTTACCACACAAAAATGTGCGAAAAAAGTGATTTTTTGAGCAAAATATCAGGTTTGCAGGGGATTCTGGGTAAGAAAATGTTGGTGGATCCACGCAAGCCATACCTCCCTGGAATCCCCCGGGTGTCTACTTTTCAGAAATGTGTAGATTTGGTAGGTTTCCCTAGGTGGCCGCCGAGCCCCGGGCCAAAACGTCATGGGACCCCCCTTGCAAAAGCAGGTAGTTTTGTGATAGGCCATTTTGAGGTCGCCTCAATACGTTGTGGGCCCTTGCCTTTCGCGGGTACTTGGGCCTCCCACCCGAGTGAGGCACCATTTTTATCGGGAGACCTGGGGGAACGCTGGGTGGTAGGAAATTTGTGTCAATCCCATGATTCCACAACTTTACCACACAAAAATGTGCGAAAAAAGTGAATTTTTTCAGCAAAATTTCAGGTTTGCAGGGGATTCTGGGTAGGAAAACATTGGGGGACCCACGCAAGCCATACCTCGCTGGACTCCCCAGAGTGTCTAGTTTTCAGAAATGTGTGGGTTTGGTAGGTTTCCTAAGATGGCCGCCGAGCCCAGGGCCAAAAACCTCACTGGTGTGGGTGGTTCAAGTACCCGCAACAGGCAAGGGCCCAAAACGTATTGAGGAGACATCAAATGATCTATCACAAAACAAGCTGGTTTTGCAAGGGGAGTCACCTGGGTTTTTGGCCCCGGGCTCGGCGGCCATCTTGGGAAACCTACCAAACCCACACATTTCTGAAAACTAGACACCCGGGGAGTCCAGCGAGGTATGGCTTGCGTGGATCCCCCAACGTTTTCCTACCCAGAATGCCCTGCAAACCTCAAATTTAGCTGAAAAAAATCACTTTTTACTCAAATTTCTGTGTGGGAAAGTTCTGGAATCTGCGACGGGTTTGAAACTAAAATCCAGTTTTACACCCCCACCAGTAAGCGTCCCGGCAGAAATCATCACATTCGAACAAGCTGTCTATCATGATATAGAGCAACTTGATTCTATTAGGACATTTAACAACCTATCCAGAGAAGACCGGAAGACCATCAAAAACCTACAGGACAACCCCACCCTTGTCATCAAGCCAGCAGACAAGGGCGGAGGCATCGTATTACAAGATAAAACAGAATATGGCAAAGAATGCCGCAGATTGCTGAGTGACACACGTAATTACAAACAACTCAGAAATGACCCCACCAAGATGCTACAAGCCACCATCAATACCCTGGTGGAGGATGCCAGCATAGCATGCCATATATCTAAACAAGAGGCTGATTTTTTGTGCACCAAAAATGCTAAAGTCCCATACTTCTACACTGTCCCCAAGGTCCACAAAGGAACAATTCCACCCCCGGGACGGCCCATTGTTTCTGGGATCAACTCCCTCCTAGAACCGCTGTCTAGATACTGTGACCACTTTCTCAACCCCCTGGTCCAACAAACACCGACTTACATAAAAGACACCAAACATCTTCTCAACCTCATCAAAGACCTGAACTTTGATCCCACGACCCAACTAATGGTGGGATTAGACATAGAAAGTCTTTACACCAGCTTACCACAAGACGCCACGCTTCAGGTTTTGCATGACGTACTGATGCACACACCCTGGACATACCATACCCCCAGGGAATTCATCCTCAAATGTGCTACACTTGCCCTTAAAGAAAATTACTTTGAGTATGAGGGTGACTTCTACCTACAAACTAACGGAACATCAATGGGGAGTATTTTTGCTCCCAGTGTAGCGGACTTTATGTCCACCATTTTGAGCAGAGGCATATATCATCCACTTCCAACCCACATTTAGATAATATCAAAGTGTGGCGTCGCTACATCGACGACATTTTTATGATCTGGGAAGGCACACCAGAAACATTAACTCTTTTCTTAACTTGGCTGAACGAACGTGATCCATACCTCCGATTCACTAGCTCAACCAGTACCACTACCCTGGCATTCCTTGACATAAATATCACAGCTGAGCAAGGAGCGCTCACAACCAATACTTACTTTAAACCAACCACCAGGAATTCATTACTACACTTTAACAGCTTCCACCCCAGAACCTTAAGGAAAAACCTCCCTTTCGGGCAATTCCTCCGCATACGTAGGAATTGCAGCCAACTCACAGATTACAAACGACAATCAGCTGCCCTTGTTTCCAGATTACAGGAACGCGGCTACCCCAGCAGAATCATTGAGAAAACTAAAAGAGGGCACGTAACCAGAATAGAGAGGCCCTCCTTGAAACGGTGGTTAAAGAACCTGGCCCACCTCTAATGACATGCGTTACTACGTATAACGCGGCATCTAACCAGGTCTCCAGAATCATCCGCAAACACTGGCGCATCATAAATTCAGGCCCCAGACAATGGGAAGAACCCCTCTTCGCCTACAAACGTGCGAGCAAGCTCAAAGACCAACTAGTGTCTACACGTCCAAGGACATCACTGAAACCAGCCACTAACTCCATTCTGAACGCTTGGGGTCTCCCAAAAATCACAGGACACTACCCGTGCAATGACTGTAGTGTATGCCACCTCCCTAAACATTCTAAGACACTCGACTTAGAACCAGGAAAAGTCTGGACACAGTCAAATCACACAAATTGTAACTCAACTAACGTCGTTTACCTCATCACATGCCCATGTGGCCTCCGCTACGTGGGGATGACGACACGGAAGGTGAAAACCAGAGTGGTTGAACATCGCAGCACAATAAGATGCAAAAAGAACATCAGCAGGTTCACTGACCATTATTTACAACATGGCCACACCCCCAATGACATGACTTGGACAGTCATCGAGCAATTTGATCACAACCGATGCAACAATGACAAAATCCTACTGACTAAAGAACAACGATGGATTTATCGTCTGTCCACGCAACATCAGTGATTGAATGATTCCATCCCGTGGTGCTCTTTGAGAAGTTAACACATCTCTTGGACCTCACATCACTGAGTGAGGCTTACCCTTGGCCCTTGCACACATAGTGATTCCCTTCACTTGCGCCTCTGTTAAACTTCACCGTTTGGGGCCTTCGGCCCCCTCTGATAGGATCCTTTTGGCAATGAGTCCGTAAGCGCTCTTAGAAATTCGAGCTGTGGACCCCATCCATTTTGTAATCCCTAACTTTTTAATTTTTAAATCCCTGTTTTGCCTCTCTATCGTTCATTCTCCTGTGCCTCAGTGAGCACTAACAGCGCCCTGTATCCATGACAACGCCCACCGCGCGCGCGTAGTCTCTCTTCCTTGTTTTCCCTTTAGGGACGCTACTCACAGTGCCGGAGAAACTAGCTACACCTGAGCACGCCGAAAAGGATTCTTAAACCCCAGCACCACAAGGACCTTTTCCTACGGAGATCCGCGACAGCACAAGAGGTTTCCAAAGGGTCCTGACCCGCAAAGTCGTGAGTAGAGCGCTTAACTCAACTTTGACCGGGTAAGCTTCTCTTTTACAGGTTCCTAACGGCCCTCGGGCCACCCCCATTCTCATTACAGGGTCAGAACCTCTGCCGGATATCTCTACAGGGGCATATGCTGCAAATCGTTAGGGTAAGGTTACCCTTTGAGCGTGTCCACTTCCCACACGCGTGTGTACTTACGCTTCCTAGCCCACTACACGTATCAGCGCATAATTCGATAATTCACCCAAAACCGCACCACCAGTGCGGTTCCACTTTGCCGCGATTTTCCGCCAGCCATGCACATCGCTACCGGCAAATATGTATTTATGTGACTCATGCTATTATGCTTATACTCTCTTCTGTATGTTTGTTTGTTATACATGTTGTACGTCCAGTAATGCTTGGAGAGGGAATCCCCCTCCCACACATAGGGCACCTTAGCGCGTGCAACACATTTTTAACCACACACTCACTATAAGTGTAGAACGCACTTAAACATACCTTTCGGTCCTGAGGAAAGCCAGTTTTAAAGAAAGGCCTGGCTGAAACATGTAGGCCACACACCGGATGTAGGAGTTCTTAACACTTGCTCCACCCACATCCATTGCCTTGCTTTTAATGCTAACAGAGGCCCAGATATTAAAAGTTAACCCCCTTGGGTACTGGGACCACTGTATAGTTTTTAAATTTTCACATTCACGTCACCCCACATCGCACACTCAGCAATATACCAGCTCCGCTGCAACACAGGCGTTGAAGCACACCCGGGACACATTTGGTGTCACTGGGTGGGCCCGATGATGAAGCATGCCACCAACTAGGTTGGTGGGTGAGGGCTTTACAAAAAAACTAAATAGTTTTCCCCATCCCCATACAGTCCTGAGTCCTGAATCAGTCACTAATAGGCTAGTCTCTTTTGATTACATATAAATGTAGGTGAGGACCATGGGTACCCCCCAGTGCACCCACACCTCCCCCCAACACAAGGGGGGCCCGCAACGGGCCCCTGAAACCAATCCCCGCCAGCCTTTCCATGGCGGTTTCGCCGCCATGGAAAGGCTGGCTTCAGCCCGCATCGTAATTTGGCGGACGGTGCTAGGCACCACCACCATTTTACCCTATCTGGACCTTCCGCCAGGCAATCGGAAGGATTGCCTGTGGCGGATCCATGGTGGACGGTCTTTGCGCCCGCCATGGACACGGTCCGATTCTCCCCGCCATCGTAATGTGGTGGGGGGAAAATCGTCGTTCGATGGCGGAGGGATCGCCACCGCACGGCTGGCGGTGGCGGTCTATCCGCCATCGTAATGAGCCCCTTAATGTAGTTTGGAGTAGGAATAGTAATTTATATATGTTTAGTGTCCAGCACCTTCCCTGACTTATTGTAGTTTGAAGTGGGAATAGTAAATTATATATGTTTAGTGTCCAGCGCCTTCCCTGACTTAATACAGTTTTGAGTGGGAATAGTAAATTATCTATGTTTAGTGTCAAGCACCTTCCCTGACTTAAGGGCCGATTACGATGGCAGTCCTAGGTACCTCCGCGGTGCTGGCGGTGGTGGAAAACGTCCATTTACTTACTCCTGCGGCGGTCCTCGCGTCCGCCATATTACAACGGGCAAAGATGGCGCATTCCCCGTCCATCGTGGTGTTTCCGGATCCGCCGGAATTTTTCTTCCGCAACGGTGGCGGAGGGAGCCAATAGAGAAAGACCGTCGTGCAGAATGACATGACGACCGCTGGACAAATCACGATGACTCAAACAGCCCATTAGAACGCAGCAGAGAAACCAGCCACTCGGAGACGGTGGAAGTACAACTGCGGAGATATAAACTTGAATCCGAGGCACCTCCACACGTTCCTGGCTGCCACGGATCCAGCTCTACAAGCCCTTCCGCTGCTGTACCTCATCCATTACCAGCAGATAAGACGCCGTCGCGGTCAACACCGCAGGTAAGTCAACAACACATCCCCGCATACAACCACAACTGTTGTACTGATATGCGTGTCCTGTCTACATCAGACACCCTGGTGGAGACAGGAACATACCCCCCAATGTAAGTACACATGTCCTGCACGTCACAAATTGACACCTCTGCATTGGGGTCACCCATCACCATAGAAATCACTGCAACTAGCCCAGTCGTGGCGGTCATGTCACCGCAGCGGTGAAGCCGCGGGAAAACCTGCCCACAATGTAGTAGGAGTCCAGGACATTGTCCCAGACAATTAAGACCAACATCACAACATCCACACCACATGTAACATAAAATAAGCACCACTCTGCACAACACATCTGCAGCAAGAAGTCATGTGCAGGGACCCTGTCTACAGTGACATCTCATTAAGATCACCAGCAACTGAATAGGAACATGAGTGTGGGGTGAGGCAAGAGTCCCTCAAAAATGACTATAGTCATCATTGCACACAAATAAGGGTCAGTCCACATACAATGTGGAACAGAGGAGGGCAGAACAAGTACGGTGTGATTGTGTACTTCACAGTAGGCTCACAAGGTTTTGGAATGAGTCAGTGAGCCCAGGTAGATGACACAGCATATTACACACCACTGCCACACAATCACACATCAGCACAGCCCCCAAGCAGATATTGATAGGCCCATCACATACAATGGCAGACCATATCACACAATGACAGCCCATACCATGCAACACAGAACAACATTTCTGACTCAAACAGAAAACTCAAAGTAAGCACCACTGTGCATTTCACTCACAAGTGCACTGCTGAAATTAATGATACCATGTGAGTATGTCCAGTACATCAACAACACTGACTACACTCCCAACTCACAGAACACCCACACACAATCACTCCACCTCAACAAAGGGAGCACCAACTACTAAGGGGCCGATTCCGATTCAGGCCGGAAAACGTACCGACCGACTCGGTACGGGAATGTAGTCCGACCGACACGTACCGGCGCTGCCCGATCCGCGTAGTACGATGCAATGCATGTGGATTATGACCGACTCGTACGGAACACAAGCCGAACGACCGAACCGCACGGAAACCAGCTATCCGGCCGGAAAATCTACGCGAATCGAACCGACCGACACGCACCAGGAATGAACCCGACAGAAACGTACCCGCGAACTCCGAACCGCGCAGTACGATGCAATGCGTGTAAAACCAGACCGAGTCGCACGGAGCTCAAGCCGTACGACTGACACGCATACAAAACAGGGTGCCGAAGTAACCCAATACTCCGCGACCGATGCATACGCCGCACATGAAACCCAGCAGAAAGACAGCTTGAAAGACTCGGAGAAGCTTGCACGAGCCAACTGCAGCGTCCTACTCGGTCAGAAGAACGTCTCCTACGTGCCTAAAAACTACAAATGAAAAAATACAAAAAAAAAGGGCCAAACAAGCAATGACAAAGTCAATAAATACAGGGGGAAAAAAACATGGAACAAAGACACACCCACAACTCCACCCATATAAAGGCCACAAATCCCTACCATGATCCTTTGCAAATTCAACAGACCTGCCAGCACAGAACACCATCAGACAGCAACCACAGACACACTCACAACTCATCCATCACACAAGCCACACACCATTAGCACCTCCCAAATAGCACCCTCACATACACCTAGCAAAACTGACACTCACCCACCCTCACTTGCACACTCACACACACATCAATCCCCACCACCACCCATCACCATGCCCCCAAAGAAGAATCCAAAGTTCCTAGACAGTGAATTGGAAGCCCTGGTAGATGAAATCCTCAGGGTAGAGCCACAGTTGTTTGGTACATTGGTCCAACAGACCCCCATGTCGCAGAAAACCAAGAGGTGGGAGAGGATCGTCGACAGGGTGAACGCACAATCACCATATTTGCGCACAAAGGAAGACATCCAGAACAGGTGGTATGATGTGCGCAGGAGGGTCAATGACCTACTCAAGAAGGATTACGCCTTGAGTCATCGCACCGGCAGTGGCCCTCCTGCCAAACCAGTATACCTCAGGTCCTGGGAGGAGAAGGTGCGGGCCATCCTACCACCAGAGAGCGTACATGGACTATCAAACATCCCAGAGCCTGGTGAGTACACAACCAATATTCCCAATATTGTGTGACAATACACACACATCACTGTCAAGGGGATAGTGAAACCATGCACCGTTAGCAAAGCCACAGTAACCAAAAGATAATCAGCCCAAGATGTGTATGTTAGTCAGACAAACACAATACCTGCCATCTCATAGTGATATGTAACTGTGTCATGACATGTACAAACCTAACAACAAATCGAGCAAGGCAGTGGCACAACTCTAACCAACAAACACTGTCAGACATTTTGCCACCACTAGAACACCACCTCACAGGGAAGCTCACTGAAAGGAAGGAATTGTGTGTATGCTGGTGAAGTGAGTGTAGCCAATAGCATGATGGGAGTTGTAGTCACAGATATTGGTCACCCTCACAATTGGCCCATCAACACCACTCTGAACCATGCTCACATCACAGGGAGTGGAAAAGAACTGACAAGATGGCTGACACTGGGTACTGCTGTGGGGAGCACAAGGCCCTGCTGGGAACTGTGCACCAACCAACAGCAGGACACCACTGCCTGACATCCTGAAAGCCAACTTGCACTCCCTGCAATGGAAGCACGTTCCATGGTGGGATATCTGGCTGGGTGGGAAGGAGGACTGACAGCTCTGACCATAGTTACCAGCAGCTTTTCTCACACACCCCCTTAACACAAACTCCACACAACTCACCTGGGAGAATGCATTGCCTCACACTCTAATTAAATATCCCACAAAGAACTACCACACTGGGTAATGCAGTGTGAAGCACAGGGACACTTTTGGGACTTGTAGCCAAACAAACGCCAGGACAACACTGTCAGCCATCCTGTCAGCACAGGCTACAGCTACCAGCAGGCCCTAATACACACACCACTTCCATCAACTCCAAACAACACACCTGGGACCGTGCGCTACAAGAGAGTGAGTGAAAAGCCACTTCCAAGATGTCTGACACTGGCCTCAGCTGTGGGGAGCACAAGGCCCTGCTGGGAACTGTGCACCAACAAACAACAGGACCACACTGTCAGCCATCTTGCCATTGCTGTCACACTCACACACAGTGAAGTCGACTCAAAAGGAAGGAAGTATGGGCATGCTGGGAAGGGGGGTGTAGGCAATAGCATGATGGGAGTGGTAGGCACAGCTCAACATCCCCCACCCACATGGCCCGGCAAGCTCACACTGAAGCATGCACACCTCACAGGGAGTGAAAAGCCACTTCTAAGATGTCTGACAATGGTGCTCTGTTGTGGGGAGCACCAGGCCCTGCTGGGAGCTGGGCACCAACCAACAGCAGGACACCACTGACTGACATCCTGAAAGCCAACTTGCACTCCCTGCAATGGAAGCACGTTACACGGTGGGATATCTGGCTGGGTGGGAAGGAGGACTGACAGCTCTGACCATAGTTACCAGCAGCTTTTGTCACACACCCCCTTAACACAAACTCCACACAACTCACCTGGGAGAATGCATTGCCTCACACTCTAATTAAATATCCCACAAAGAACTACCACACTGGGTAATGCTGTGTGAAGCACAGGGACACTTTTGGGACTTGTAGCCAAACAAACGCCAGGACCACACTGTCAGCCATCCTGTCAGCACAGGCACACTACCCCACAGGGAAGCAGAGTCAAAAGGAAGGAAGTATGGGCATGCTGGGCAGGGGGGTGTAGGCAATAGCATGATGGGAGTGGTAGTCACAGCTCAACATCCCCCACCCACATGGCCCAGCAAGCTCGCACTGAAGCATGCACACCTCACAGGGAGTGAAAAGCCACTTCAAAGATGTCTGACAATGGTGATCTGTTGTGGGGAGCACAAGGCCCTGCTGGGAACTGGGCACCAACCAACAGCAGGACACCACTGACTGACATCCTCACAACCAACTTGCACTCCCTGCAATGGAAGCACGTTTCATGGTGGGATGTCTGGCCTCGGGGGAGGAGGAGTGCCAGCTCCGACTACAGCTACCAGCAGAACCTTACACACACACCACTTACATCAACTCCAAACAACACACCTGGGACCGTGCTCCACAAGAGAGTGAGTGAAAAGCCACTTCCAAGATGTCTGACACTGGCCTCAGCTGTGGGGAGCACAAGGCCCTGCTGGGAACTGTGCACCAACAAACAACAGGACACCACCGACTGACATCCTGAGAGTTAACCTGCACCCACTGCAAGGGTGGCATGCTTCATGGTGGGATAACTGGGCTGGGTGTAGAAGGAGGCCCGGATGTCAACCAAATACCGCCAATGCTGGCCATACACACCTACTCTGCAAAAACACATTGCACAGGTGGGACCTGTCACTCCCAAAGTAAAAGCCCTGGCAAGATGGCTGACACATGGGCATGAGAAATGATGTGCCTGCAATTAACACCCATGCACTGGCCAACCTAAACACGTACACACTCACAACCATTGCAACTCTATGTTAACACACACTGTCAGGGGATGCAGTGTCCATGGGTGCCCCCTGGCCTGGCTGTGAAGGTGTGTCTTGCAGATGACAACTGTGGAGAATCAGACATACTACATAGCACAAAACACACACAGGAAGTCACAGAGACATCATTGACAGGAGACACCTGACAGTGAATGCAATGGACACACCAATATACCGGACACTGTACCATGGTGTCAGTCACACAAGTTGCGGTTGTGAGCTTCATTCCACTCCCACATCGTTCGGCAACATATGCATCCTTCACACAACACACCACTCACTGACATAGACACTGTAGACACAAGCACCAACCTGGACTGCATTTGAGGAGACATGCTACTCACAGCAGCAGAACTGCAACACACACCACTGGCCATCACTGTCATGACAATGGAAAAGCCAGAGAGCTCCCGTGCCCAATCCTCATCACCATGGAGGACATTGACAAGATTAATCACGTTTGCACGTACAAAACTCAGCAGCAACATCATTAGCTACGTTAACAACATCACTTGTATGAAATGAGACGTGAACTAGGAACCCAGACAACAACACAGATACTCCCAAGAGATCCCAGGCATACCGGACTGTGACCATGTTGTCCAGACACACCAATGTGACGCACAAAGACTGGCAAAAAAGGCAACCACACATGGCCCAATCTTGAAAGATATCCTAAGTGGAATTGCACGTATGTCCCTGTTAAAGGACAAATGTGGACAAGGATGACACACCTGTGTCAGGCACGTGATGGCCCTTGAGTAGCAATGGCCATGTACAGCCAATCAGTACATGAGCTGGTCATGCACACACCTCAACATTCACATTGAAATGCTTCAGGTAGGCAGGACAATGTGCTACACCAATATCAACCTCTGACTGTGACAACTTAGGACAATGCAATGTACAGGCCCGCATCCAGATGTACAGTCACAACTGTCAGGTGTATGAACCATTGATGCCTGTAGAAACATAACATACATTGTGTGTCTCTTCCAAACACAGGTGATGATGGGGACACAGCAGCAGATGATGAGGAGTCCCTGTCCCAGGCTCCGGTGGCCCCTGAGCTCTCTGGTGTGGAACAGCCTCTGCCCTCCTCGGATGGCGAAGACCTACCTGGCCCCTACGGTGTGAGTCATCATGCAACACCAGCAGGACCACCATCTGCACCCCCTGCACCCACTCCTCCAACATCTGCCAACAAACAGACCACCCCCGCCGACACGGACAGACCAAGGACACTGAATGACAACAGCACAGGGACCCCGGCCCACCGTGAAGCAACGGACAACAACCCCAGTACCAACCCCCAAGGGGGCCTAGGGTCACCTGTGCGTGCCACCGCAGGTCCAGCACGTGTGGCCAGGGGTGGTAGGCAGAGGTCGCTGTTTGCAGAGGGGTCTGGACTGCATGATGACCCACAACTGGTACGCATTGCTGATGCGTACCAGAATAGCATCGGAGAGGTCAGCCAGGTAGTGGGGATCCTCAAGGACATTCAACAGCAGCAGGCTGCCCATCATGCCCGCTTGGACTCACACATGTCCCGTGTGGAGACACACATGTCTGGCATGGAGTCCAAGTGGGACACATTGGCAGAACTGACAGCGGTGCAGAGGTACATATTGACATGCCTCCGCTAGATTAGCGCCAACATGTCCACACCTCCCTGTGTGCCCACAACATCTGGTGCCGCAACAACTGCAACTGCCACAGGGAGGGAGGATGACTCTGGTGGAGAGTCCTCTGCACCGCAGCGGCCTGCACGTGAGGGTCCCCCCAGAAAGAAGAGAGGTCGTCCGAGGAAGGACAACTGAGAGGCAGATGGCCAGGTACATCCCCCAGGAACCCAACACCTGTTCTGGAAATTCTCCTTTGTGTGCAAACTGTTCACCCTGTCGAATGCAAGCCAACTCTCCCACTTGACATGGGGAGTTTAAGTTGGACTAATATATCAGATGACTGTGGACTTTACTCAGGACATTTCTGCTACCAACACTTCCAACTCATCTGTGAACTTTGGATTCCAATCCCAATGTACAGCACCCACCATCCTGTGCACTATCCTCATACATGTATGTAAATAAACTCACTAATACACCATACTTGCCTCTGTTGTGATTCCAACGTGGTTTTTGTCATGGAGATGATGATCTGCTAAATGACACTGTGCATGCTAACTGCTACAGCAAGTTCAACACCATCATGTGAGTCATGGCGACGTGACACATATGAGGGAGACACACCACTAGGGCAACACAACACATACACACCAGGGCCATCTGATTCATCGCCTACACTGATGTTGCCAGGAAATACAGTGGAATGCACAGACACCACACCTATTCAGAGTCTGTGTTAACTAGCCCACAGGTGCAGTAAGCAAATGTCAGTCAGATGTGTGACCACAGACAACGCACATCCCAAAGTGAAGCACAGGTTTATTACACATTTGCAACATGTTGTTTCCACTACAGATGCAAGGTAATCCCATGTGGCAGTGGCCACACAGTCAACAAGTGTTGAAGAAATAAAGTCCAGGGTGTGTGGCACATCACCTGTAGAGAAACGACTGCTTCCACCCTGGAAGTAGAATCATGGTGTCGGGGGATCACAGTTGACCAAACAACTCTGAAAGTACCCTGTGAAGGACAGACATGACACACAGTCAAAAGCACTGAAGAACAGGACAGAACTGCAATACTCATGCCCAATACATGTCACAAGATACCTACACAAAACCAAGTTAGCATGTCAACACTGTTGGGGAGTACAGACTACCTGTAAGGACACATCGCTGCACGCATCCAGTCAAGTAGCACATGGCCACACTCAAACAGCAACAGAGCACCACCAACACATATCATGCAAACTCAAATCATTGACATAACATCTCTGTATACTCACATTCAGCTGAAGAAGTTGGTGATGAGCTATGTGCGGACATCACCCTCATCATCATCATCATCACTGTCATCGTGGCCCAGGCCAGGATCCTCCACAGGTGGTGGATGTTGGTCATCGTCATCCAGGATGAGAGGCAACTCCTTCCGCACTGCCAGGTTGTGTAGCATGCAGCAGACGATGACAATCTTGCACACCTTTGCAGGGGCATATGGGAGGGCCCCTCCTGTCTTGTCCAGGCAGCGAAAGCGGCTCTTCAGGAGACAAAATGTCCGCTCGATCACTCTCCTGGTCCGACCATGTGCCTCATTGTAGCGCATCTGGGGTGGTGTCACAGGGTTCCTGAGGGGTGTCAGCAACCACGGCATGTTGGGGTATCCGGAGACACCTACATACAGACAATTGCACATTAGCTGAGTTGGAAAAGAGGGTGGAATACAACATTGCAGAACACACACAATGGTACAAAGTCAGTACACACCGACAAGCCAGGCACGCTGGTTCTGCATCTGTGACATCATCTTCGGGATGCGACTACTCCTCATTACGTAGGCATCGTGTGCAGAACCGGGGAAACGTGCACACACATGTGAGATGCTCATATCTGCAAGACATACCACCAGAGCATTGATAGAATGGTAATGTTTCCTGTTCCTGTATGCCTGCTCATGTGCCTGTGGTGGTACCAAAGCCACATGTGTCCCATCAATGGGGCCGATGACATGTGGCATCCTCCCCAGGGCATAGAAGTCACTCTTGACGTCAGTGAGTTGTTGACGTTTAGGGAAATAGATGTACTGGTTCAGGTATCTCAACATCGCCTCCAAAACATCGCGTAGCACACGGCTGAACATGGTCTGTGACATCCCACCAGCAGACGCCACAGTGTGTTGAAAGGTACCGGTTTAAAGAAGTGTAGGGCTGCCATCACCTTCACCTTGGGGGTCAGCGCTGTAGGGTATGGCCGGCCAGGTTGCAAATGTGGGGCCAACCGCACCGCCAATTCCTCAATCCGCGGCCTGTTGAAGCGGTACCGTCGGATGCAGTCACGTTCAACCATGGTTGCAAGGTCAGGAAATGGTCTATGGACAGCTGGTGCCCTGCAGTGCATAGGTGAACAAAGAAAGATTGTCAGTCACCCCACATATGTGGCATTGACCATACTCAATATCACATGATACATCATTACGAGACACAAGTACTTGATGTGTGTGCCGTTCTGTATGGACATATATGGCACCTACATGGCCATCATCTAACATCTCAGTTCAACATGTGTTGACAACAAGTTCCAGGTTGTGCTATGGGAAATCATTAGGCTGTGTCACAGTACCCATGTACTGCTGTCACGTTCCAAACACACACCACAGTGACAAGTGAGGACAGATGTGCCCCAGGCATCACAGCTCTTTGACAGGTAGATTCCCAGGGACCCTGTATTGCCACATGGACACTGGCATTACATGGCGTATCATGTACACGTCAGCAAAACAACCATGACTCCCACAGGTAGTGGCCCCTGTAGCCTCTGCAGGACAGACATGGACGTCTGTGACACACACACGCACAACATCAAAGTCGATGCACAAACAACGTGGATGTGGAGACTGTCTTCCATTGTGCACATGGAATCAGAGACATCTGAAACACAACATGCACACAGACTGTGGAGGGCCATCACAATTGTGCCAATGGGTCACCCTGTGACGTACATACCATCCGACATGGGACTCAGGGTGTATGTGACATAACATACACAACCTGGAAATGTGACCATGCCACATGCTCTGAACTGAACAGTTGCACATCACAGTGGTCATGTGCACAACACACAAAGGATTCTGTCCCCATGAACACGTGCACAGCCTGGGAGTGGCTGCCCCCAAGTGCCACCCAACAAACCACGTGTTGACCCCCATTCACACACAGGTAATGCAGCCTTACATGCCTTAGGATACAGTGTGGACAGGCTGTGGTGATGTAGGTGTGCCCCTGAGTCCCTGGCAAGTAATTGTGGCTGGCATACGTTCACCAGTGACAACCATGGTGACATATGCGAGTGACTTGTACAGGGACGCGTCGTACAGCAATGGACCGATCCATGCGCACGCATTGGCCATTGCATATGATGTGGACGGATGCGTGTTGTGTTTCGAAATACGCGTCGTACAGCAATGGACCGATCCGTGCGCACGCATTGGCCATTGCATATGATGTGGACGGATGCGTGTTGTGTTTTGAAATACGCGTCGTACAGCAATGGACCGATCCGTGCGCACGCACTGGCCATTGCATATGATGTGGATGGATGCGTGTTGTGTTTCGAAATACGCGTCGTACAGCAATGGACCGATCCGTGCGCACGCATTGGCCATTGCATATGATGTGGACGGATACGTGTTGTGTTTCGAAATACGCGTCGTACAGCAATGGACCGATCCGCGCGCACGCATTGGCCATTGCATATGATGTGGACGGATGCGTGTTGTGTTTCGAAATACGCGTCGTACAGCAATGGACCGATCCGTGCGCACGCATTGGCTATGGACTGACATGTTAACGGACGCGTATTCGAAGCTTGTACGAGTCGGATGCAGTGAATTCAGTTGGCCACCCACAACAATGTTGCAAATTCATGGGTGTCATCAAGTTGAAATTTTGAAGGATGCTGTAGGCGTGTTTAAGTGGTGCAATTCCATGGATTGGCCAGATTCAGAAGATGCAAACGAATTGGACCTATCACTTTGGACACATGGGACAGTATCTGCCTCTGCAGCACACATATAATGCTGGCTATTCCCCTGAGAGCTCACTTGCCTGCACTACATGCTCCAGGACAACATCTGCCACTACCACTGCTGCTGTCTCTGCATCCTCTGGCTACTGCAATGGCACGTACTGTGGATAGAGCCCCAGCCTTCAGCACTGAGGAGAACCAGGCCCTGCTGGACAGCCTCCTTCCACAGTACAGCAAGCTGTATGGGAAACCAGGGGAGCAGGTGAGTGTGCTGTCCACTGCCTTACTAATTGTGCATGTTGTCTGACTAGCAAGACTTACAGTGTGTACACCAGTGGCTAGCATGCTCACTGAGTAGTTGTCACCCCCCAAAGTGTGTAGTTACATGCACTGAACAGGTATAGTGCAGTAACAGTGCATTCCAACAAGGTTTTACTTCCCAGGCAATGATACCATTTAGTAACGGCAGGACAACTGTTCATAGCCATAGTTGCACTACCTGTGTACATCATATGCCCCTGTGATTGAGACATGTATATCCAACTGTGTGATGCACGGATATGTTGCATGTGTAGTAATGGCCTTTTCACTTTGTCATCCTCACAGGGTTGATGCCCACCAGAAGCAGGAGATCTGGCTGACCATCGCCCGGGCAGTATGATCTGTGGGGGTCTACAGGCGCAGGATCCGCAACTGCCAGAAGAGGTGGCAGGACCTTCGTGGCTGGACCCGGAGGATCGCAAGGGTCCAGCTGAAGCTGTCGCCTCCTCGCAGGAGGGGCGGACACCGGACCCTGACCCCCCACATGCTCCAGATTCTGGCAGTGGTCTTTCCTGACCTGGATGGGCAGCTGAAGGCCAGACAGCAGCAAGGAGGGGGTAAGTGCTAGCCTTTTCTGTGTACTATGACTAACATGCTCTATGCACTCCTTTAGCCTGGTTACACTTCCACAGTAAGACTGTCTTGACGTCCTGGACTCATGTCCCTCACTTGTGTCATGCCCCCTCCTCATCTGATACACAGGTGTGGCCCTTACAGTCTGTGACTTAGGTCACTTGGGTACTGTGTACTTGCAGTTACCTGTGGTTCAAGTTGGGGACAGCATCAGTTACAGGAACTTTGTTGTGGGCTGCATGGGTGGTACAATTGCTCACACAATGCCTGTGATCTGACATGTACTCTGGGTATGGCTTTAATATGTGTTCCAATTGCTGCACTGACTCACCACATGCCACACACCCATGCTGCAGCTGAGACCAAGGTAGGAGCCTCAGAAGTATGTAAATCATGTGTGTGACACATGCTTAGCCACCTGCCTAGTGTTCAGGGTAATACCATGTTGCACATGGACCAGGACTGTAATGCCTACTCCGGACATCGAAGGCACTCTGTTCTCCCATTCCCGTGTGTCAGCATACATCTTGGGCATTGTGAAGAGTGCACTCAGGTGTCTGCCTCTGTGTCACCGTGGTGTGGCCTTTCTTTTTGGACTCCTGGAGTGTTTAACAGTTTGGGGTGGCCAGCCATCTGAGTTGTGACTATAGGATCTGCACATTGATTAATGCATAGGTCTCTGATCCCTTGACTGTGCACAATGGTGTATGAAACATTGAGGTGCAGGCAGCTTTGGTTCATTCTCATCAGATGGTGAAGTGCTCATGTGAATGGATTTGTGTTTGCAGTCACTCAAATGTCTCATTTGAATGACGTGGGGTCATCTTAGTCCTCATGATGTGGGTGGCCAGGGGTGCACATGTGCACCTGTCAGCTGCAGGGCTTGCATTCCCAAAACTTCCATGATTGTGACACAGTGCAGACTGGTGTTGTGTGTATGCACTGCCCCTGTGACAGGAGACAGTTGTGACTGACTTGCCAGACAGGCCTGTGCCATGACATTCAACTTGCAAAGGGTGATCCAGCAGTAGTGTGATATGTCCTGCATGCACACCATTGTCGCATTGTCTATCAGGACATGAGGACATCATTGTGTCTGGTGATGGAAGCAAAACCCGCATATTGACAGAGACTATGCCCATCACTTTTCCTGACACATGTACTGAGTCAGTGGCAGGAGATGGCATGTGTTTGGAGTGACACATTTCCATATGTTCTCTTGGATGTCCAACAACTGTGTATGTGGTGCATGTGTGCACATATGATTAGTGGCATCCAACAGGCACCAGACAGATGGGTGCATGGACAGGTAGGATATGAGTGGCATGAATGACTGTCAGGCAGACAATGGGCTTATTCAAATCAGTGTCAGCACTTATTGCAATGTCTAGCAAATGATGGCAGGGCTTGCTCTGTGATGTGCTGTACTTACTGTGGTGTGTGTGGTCAGTACAGGTGACTAATGTTGCTCTGTTTATACTGATTGTTTGCAGATACATCCACAGCCACAGGAGGAGACAGCTCCACGGACCAAGAGGAGCGGCTGAGCCAGACTGGGTCCACTGCAGAGGAGACCGAGGGACCCAGTGGCACGGAGGGTGAGGGGAGCCACACTGAGGAGACCTCAGCTATGTCCACCTCGGCTGAGGAACACAGCACTTCCAGTGAGGACTCCCTTGTGGAGGCGGGTGTCAGCAGACCAGAGACAAAATCGAGCAAGTCTGTCCCCGCCACCACCACCATCTCCACCCTCCCATCTGCTCCCATCCCACATGTCCGTGGAGGCCCCCGTGTTAGGGAGCGTGTCTCCTTCATGCCAGGCACCGCACCCCCTGCCTCTGTCCCCCCTGCTGCCCTGAGTGTGGAGTCTGTGGACTTGCTGAAACAGATCCATGTAGGGCAGACATCAATGCTGAGTGTCCTCCATGCACACACGGGTCTGTTGACACAACTGGTGTCATTCATGGAGGGCATGTCAGCTGGCATGTCTGCCCCACAGCGGACCAATCAGTCCATGGCCTCCTCACTGACGGCAGCAGTGTCCCTCCTGCAACAGTCCCTCACCCCTCCTACCTCTGCCCCATCCACAATCCCCAGCACCCTACCTGTCCCAAGCACACACACACCGGCACAGGCACGCACCAGCACAGACACAAGCAGCACACAGGCACACAAGCCAAAATCCAGACGCACAGTCAGGGGACTGATACCTCACTGACAGGGGATGGGGCCCAGACACACACACACGCATCCACGAGCACTCTGCAGTCCTCAGATACCTCTCCCTCCAAAACCCCTTCCCTTGCCTCACCTGCAACCCCCCCTCCCAGAAGCTCTTCCTCTGTGAGCTTGGCCTCTTCCCCACAGATCCATCTGACACAACGTCCAGGCGGAAGAGGCGACCACCACACACAGAGGGGAGTGCCCCTCACACCCGGACACCCTCCCCCAGGCACAGGCAGACTGAGGACCCCATTAGAAAGTCCCCCCGGACCAGGAAGGGCAAGACCCCACCACCACCACCACGCAGCTCCACCACACAGTCTCTCTCCTCCATCCCCCAGGCCACCACTCCACAGGTTCCCCCGCCACACCCTGCCCCAGGTTCCCCCACACACCAATACCGCATCCCCAAATTGCTTAGGCCCTCCCCCCTACCACTTGCTCTTCCACCCCCAACCCAGACGCTCGGCCTGTTTGTGCCAATGGTGTAGGAGAGTAGGATCTGCTTCTCATGGGTACCCCCACTTTTTGCTGATGCTTCACTGTTTTTCGACTTTAGTCTGGCTGGGGCCCTGGTAATCAGAACCCCAGCCTAGCTGCTTCCTCTCTAAAATGGTTTCCATGTGCCTTAGGCACATCTCTGATTGGAATCTGGAGTGCCCTTATAAGTCCCTAGTATATGGTATACTATGGACCCAGGGCATAGGTACCTCAGAGGCCTGCCAGGGGCTGAAGCATGTATTGTGCCACCCCTGGAAGGCCATCCAAAATGACACCACAGGTCTACTACTGCAGCCTGGGTAAGGTGGTGCATGCACTCTTACTGTGATATAGGCTACCTATATCACTACAATTGCACACACATATAAACCTATAAGTCACTCCTATGGCAGGCCTTTACAATCCTGAAGGCAGAGTGCTTGGTTTTTATGTGAGAGGGTGCCCCTGCATGAGCAGGGCCCCTCTGCAGCGTTCGGAGTCAATCCTCTGATGCTGTTTGTGGTGCAGCCTGACCATATACTCTTAAGTACATTATATCCTCGCGGTAAATGCTAACTTTGGGATGGCTGCACAGAAACATGTTGTGTTTGGTGTCAAACATCTTGGAATACTACCCCCCGCCAATTCTGGTGGCGGGGGTAGCATTCCACCCTTCTAGAGGGAGAGACATGTACACACCGGGCTACCCGGTAACTTCTTTCCAGAGCCCTGGCATCACAAAATGGATGCCACAGACACGGGTCTGGCCTCCTGCTGCTGACTGAAACTCCGGCAGGGGAAGCCTGGACAATAGGTTTCCTGTCCCAAGGAGGTGTAACCAACTCCCCAGACAGGATAATGTGTATTGGGGCTGGGCGGGAGCACCCTGTGGTGCTTTGAAGTCCTGCACTGGGGGCACATTTGGTGTCCCTGTGCATATGCCAGTTTAAACCGGTTGCAGGGGCTACCTGCCCCTGCTCTGGTGCGAAACTGGACAAAGGGAATGGGTGTAACCACCCCTCTTCCCTGACCCTCCTATAGGTGGGTCCCCAGAGTATGTCCAACCCCCTAACTTTGTATAAGTATGGGACCCCAGTCCTTAGGACTTTAGATTAACCTGGACGAAACTCTGACACCGAATCCTGGACCTTTGACGCTCTACTTAAAGACTAGAGGACTGAAGAATCTCCCTTGGGGTCAAGGAGTGACTCCCCTGCTTGGCAGGCACCTAAGAAGCAATTGTCCGGTCTGCATCACTGAAGCTCCCGCTGGACGCCGAAGTCTTTGCATCACCAGAGGTGGATTTCCAGACTTCCCCGAGGCTGCCCTGAGTCCCCAGCAAAGCTGAGGTCCGTAACTGTCGTGGGTAACGTGGAATCGTGACCCCTGGACACCAAGCCCATTTGCAAGTGCATCCTCTTCCTGGTCTCCCACAAAGTTGTGCTTTGGGCTCCGAGTAGCCCCCGCCTCCAGCACCAACTGCACTGAAGATCACTGGCCTCCATTCCACGAGTGTCCTGTGAGCCAGCTCCAAGTGCGTCCACTCGAGGCTCCTTCGTGGTTGCTAGTCCATTGGCTATTGGGCCCTCCCGAAGGCAACTCTTCTTCTGCTTGGGCTTCCCTGGTTGCTCCAGACGTGCCCTGACTTACCCTTGCTGGGTGAGTCCCTCAGACCTTGCTGGTCTGTACCACCGTCCTTCTTCTATTTCCACAAGACTTGCCGTTGCCAAGGCTTGTTGGGTCCAATCCGGTCGCCGATACCGCAGCAATCGACAGACGTTGTTGGGCAGCTCGAATAAAGCTCCTGGTTGTCGTCGACGCCTCCTGGACCTCGTGGCTGAAGAGTCAAGACGACCATCAACCTACCTGAAGCACCCGACATCGGTGGGCATCTGCTCATCGCCTTCCTGGTCACTGGCTAGTGACCCAGACTCTGTCCCCTCTGCTTTCAGGTTCTTCAAATCTTCGATCCACCTTTGGATCCACCCGAACACTTTCGACTTGGTCGCCAGCAGCACTTTGCAGCAGATCGCCATTGAAAACGACGACGAAACCCGACCCCGAAAGACACCTATGCACCCGGCTCCCCTGGGTGAGGTAACTCGAGTACTCTGGTGCTCCCGTGGGTATAGACTCTAGAACAGCCTAGTTCTAAAGGGGTTTGCTCCAAGTCCTCCTCTAAGTGTCCTTTTTCTTTAAAACTCCAACCGCGACATTCCCCATAGAAGTCAACGGTGGCTCGCGGCTGTGTTCTCACACTGCACGCGTCCCCCGTGGGTCCCCTGTGTCACTACCTTGGGTGGTTCCTTGAGGGCCAAGCACTTCTACAGGCTCTAGGCCTTGTGTCTAGTTCAGTCATGGTTCTTATACCACTTTATTGGTATATGGTTTGGTACGCCCCTAGGGCTCAAACGTGTATTTGTGCTATTACTGTTGATAACTGACTTGTAACTTATGTACTTCGAACTCTAGTCTCATAAAGAGACTAGAGGGGTGTGTTTAAGACTAAATACATATATTTTAAATATATACCTGGTGTGGTCCTCTTTCATTTGGTCACTCAAGAGATTATAGACTGGTAAAACAAGCTGCTTTACATTCCTTCAAGACTTAGCCTGAAGGCTGCTCTCCATAGCTACCACTAGGATAGCTTTCAATAAAGGTTGTCTTTAACCTATCTCCAATAAGGGGTTGTTTGGACTGGTGCAAGGTGCCCACTATAATTAGTTGACAGCATATACCAGGCCAACTTCTCACATTAGTGTGCAGCGTGTGGGATTCCAGCTTGCTATTGTTTTACCAGATAATCTCAATTGAATTGATCAACTGAAAACAACTAAGGGTACCTTAGGTACATATAAAACAAGCTTAGGATACAGTAAGTTCTACTGAACTTAGAGTTGTGTGTTAAGGGATAGCACACCCTTTCTACAACTCAAGAGAGTTTAGTAGGCCACACTAGAGTAGGTAGTGTATACACCACACCACACTAGTAATGTCTTCAGGGCCAGGAACCAGTGGGTCCCAGCCAGAAGCCAATGGGCTTCTTCCTCCAAGTATGATAATCTCCCATTCTTGGAATTGAGAGCATTAAGCACTGCTAGGAAACTGAAGACAGGCAAAAGTGCCAACTCCCAACGCCTCATAGAGGTACTCCTGCTGGATGATCTCAGAAGACTACCAGGGTCCGAAGGGGTAGGCATACTGGGTGGGGCAGAAGATGAGGAAGGGGCCAGGGATGAAAATAACCAGGACCCAACCTCTGAAACTGGCCAGGAAGGTGACAATGACCTTGACCTGGATAATCCAGCTACTCTTGAGGAGGAGGAGGAGGATCAGAATGACCTCCCCTTTGTCCCCCCAGGAAGAGTTGAGAGGGTGCCAAGAAGGATTAGATCTCCTTCTCAGGAGTCTAACCACTCTGACACCTCAGTAGGGACCTCTGTTTCCTCTCATAGGAGGGAATCCTCCAGTGAGAGGAAAGAGAGACTGCTCAAATATGGAGAGGCTCAGCTGAGACTCAGAAGAGAGCAGTTGGCTATAGACAGGGAGTCCCTAGAGCTTGAAAGGCAAAGAAAAAAGTTGGGACTAGCGTCCCATGGTGGCAGCAATTTCCCCAGAGATAGGGAAAGGTCTTATGACCATAGAAACCTGAGCAAGATTTTCCCTCCCTACCAGAGTGGGGATGACATCCACAAATGGATTTCTGCACTGGAGAGGGCCTGTAAAGTACAGAGGGTCCCTCAGGAGCAGTGGGCAGCAATCTTGTGGCTCTCCTTTGCAGACAAAGGTAGAGATAAGCTCTTCTCTGTTAGAAAAGAGGAGGCTGACAATTACAAAGTCTTGAAGAGTGCATTAATTGATGGGTTTGGCCTAACCACTGAACAATACAGGTTAAAGTTCAGAGATACCCAAAAAGCACAGACTCAAGACTGGGTGGACTTTGTTGATTGTTCTGCTAAGGCTCTGGAAGGTTGGTTGATGGGCAGTAAGGTATGTGACTTCACAGGATTGTACAATCTTATCATGAGGGAGCAGATTCTTAATAACTGTCAAAATCAGCTGTTGCATCAGTACCTGGTGGACTCTGATCTGACCTCTCCCCAAGAATTGGGAAAGAAGGCAGACAAATGGGTCAGAACCAGGGTGAGGCAGAAAGTACAGAACCAAGGTGGTGACCCTAAGAAGCAAGATTCTAAAAACTCTGATAAGGGTGGGGGAGAAGGGTAAAGACCAGAAGTCTTCACAAGGCCCCCAAAAATCTTCTTCAGGTGGGGATTCACAGTCTAACAAGGGAAAAGGCCAAAAGAAACCATGGTGCAAAGTCTGTAAGCAAAAGACACACTGGACCAGTGATTGCACCAAGTCCAAAGACTCTATTCCAGCCCCCACCAATGCCCCTAAGGCACCTGTTCCCCCTAGTGCAGTTACAATTGGTGGTGGGAGTACGCAAACCAAGGGTTTAGTAGGGTTGACCCTGGGTAATGAGATGAGCTCTGGCCTAGTCAGAGAACTCACTCAGGCTGTCCTAGTCTGTGATGGAGATATGGATGTGACCTCCTCTGTGAGTCCCAGTAATCTGGGCAAGTACAGGCAACAGCCATTGATCAATGGAAAAGAGGCTTTGGCATTCAGGGACACAGGGGCAAGTGTCACCATGGTGACACAAGACCTTGTGGATCCTGGGCAGATTATACTTGGTGAGATGTACCAAGTGACCAATGCTAGCAATGTCAGAACAGACCATACTCTGGCAGTTGTTAACTTCTCCTGGGGAGGGGTAACTGGCCTTAAGAAGGTTGTGGTAAGTGCAGACCTACCAGTTGAATGCTTGCTTGGCAATGATCTTGAAACTTCAGCTTGGGCAGAAGTGGAGCTCAGGACCCATGCAGAAATGCTGGGGATCCCTGCAGATGTGTTTGCTGTGACCAGGTCACAGAGCAAAATGTCTAACACTGAACAGGCCTTGGATCCTGGAAAAATGGACCAAGTGCCATCCAAGAGGAGGAGTAGTAGGGTTAAGGCAGTGCCTTCCCCTTGGCTCAGAAGGAAGATCAGTCTCTTGAGAGGGATGATCTCAGTCCTGAGGAAGGAACTGTCCCAGAGGAGCTTGAGCCTGACCAGGTTGAGTTCTTGGGGACAGGGGGCCCTTCCAGGTCAGATCTGAGCCAGGAGCAGCAGAGCTGCCCCTCTCTTGAACCCCTCAGACAGCAAGCTGCTGCTTAGGCTGCTGGGAATGCTAGTGGTCCCCATAAAGTGTATTGGGATGATGGACTCTTGTACTCAGAGTGTAGAGACCCCAAGCCTGGTGCCACCAGGAGGTTGGTTATACCTCTGAAGTTCAGGGGCTTCCTATTGACCCTAGCCCATGACATTCCTTTAGCAGGTCACCTGGGCCAGAACAAGACTTGGGACAGAATTGTCCCTCACTTTCACTGGCCCCACATGTCTGAAGACACCAAGGAGTTTTGTCGCTCCTGTGTAACCTGCCAGGCCAGTGGCAAGGCAGGTGACACTACAAAGGCCCCCTGATACCACTACCTGTGGTGGGGGCTCCCTTTGAAAGGGTGGGGATTGACATTGTTGGTCCCATGGATCCCCAAACAGCATCTGGGCACAGGTTTATCCTGGTGGTAGTGGATCATGCCACCAGGTACCCAGAGGCTATTCCCCTTAGGACCACTACAGCACCTGTAGTGGCAAGGGCCCTCCTGGGAAGTTTCTCAAGAGTGGGCTTCCCTAAGGAGGTTGTATCAGACAGGGGTGCAAACTTTATGTCTGGATACTTGAAAGCAATGTGGAAGGAGTGTGGAGTGACTTACAAGTTCACCACACCCTATCACCCACAATGCAATGGTTTAGTTGAGAGATTCAACAAAACCTTGAAGGGCATGATTAAAGGGCTCCCAGAGAAGCTTAGGCGAAGATGGGACATACTCTTGCCCTGCCTTTTATTTGCATACAGGGAGGTGCCTCAAAAGGGGGTTGGCTACAGCCCTTTTGAACTTTTGTTTGGTCACCCTGTCAGGGGTCCATTGTGCTTGGTGAAGGAAAGATGGGAGTTACCTCTCAAGCCCCCAAAGCAAGACATAGTGGACTACGTACTTGGTCTCCACTCCCGGATGGCTGAGTACATGAAAAAGGCAACTAAAAACCTTGAGGCTAGCCAGGAACTGCAAAAAGCCTGGCATGACTAAAGGCTGTACTGACTGTTTACCAGCCAGGACAGAAGGTGTGGGTGCTGGAGCCAGTGGCCCCAGCAGCTCTCCAAGACAAGTGGAGTGGACCCCATACCATTGTTGAACAGAAGGGTGAGGTCACCTATTTAGTAGACCTAGGAACACCCAGGAGTCCCCACAGGGTTCTCCATGTCAACAGATTGAAACCATATGTGGACAGGGCAGGCATGGGCTTGCTCATGGCTACTGATGAGGGACAGGAGGAAGAGAGTGACCCACTCCCTGACCTGCTCTCACAGAACCCTGATGATGGGTCAGTGGATGGTATAGTTTTGCCAGGCAGCCTCACTGCTCAGCAGCAAACTGATTGCAGACAAGTACTCAATCAGTACAGACATATGTTCTCTCTGACTCCAAGTCAGACCACCTGGTGCACTCATGAAGTGGACACTGGGGACAGTCTGCCTATTAAAAATAAGATTTATAGGCAACCTGACCATGTCAGGGACTGTATCAGGACAGAAGTCCAGAAAATGTTGGATTTGGGAGTTATTGAACCCTCAGATAGCCCTTGGGCTAGTCCAGTGGTCCTTGTGCCAAAACCTCACACCAGTGGTGGGAAAAGAGAGATGAGGTTTTGTGTGGACTACAGGGGTCTCAATGCAGTCACTAGGACTGATGCCCATTCAATACCAAGGGCAGATGAGCTAATAGACACTTTGGCCTCAGCCAAGTATCTAAGCACATTTGACCTGACAGCTGGCTACTGGCAGATCAGGCTAGCTGATGATGCAAAGCCAAAAACAGCATTCTCAACCCCTAGTGGACATTATCAATTTGTGGTAATGCCCTTTGGTCTGAAGAAAGCACCTGCCACTTTTCAGAGGTTGGTGAATACAGTCCTTACAGGTCTGGAGGCCTATAGTGCAGCATATCTAGATGATATTGCTGTCTTTAGCTCCACCTGGGAGGATCACCTGGTCCACCTCAGAAATGTTTTGGAGGCCCTGCAAAAGGCAGGCCTCACTATCAAGGCCACTAAGTGCCAGATAGGGCAGAGTCAGGTTGTGTACCTGGGCCACCTTATGGGTGGAGGCCTGGTTCAACCACTGCAGAGCAAAATCCAGACCATCATGGACTGGGTTGCTCCAACCACCCAGACTCAGGTGAGAGCCTTCTTATGCCTGACTGGGTACTATAGGAGATTTGTCAAGGGGTATGGATCAATAGTGACACCCCTGAATGACTTAACTTCCAAGAAAATGCCCAAGAAAGTTCAGTGGACAGCTGGCTGTCAAAAGGCATTTGATGACCTGAAGCAGGCCATGTGCACTGCTCCCATTCTCCAGAGTCCTGATTACTCCAAGAAGTTCATTGTCCAAACAGATGCATCTGAATTGGGGGTAGGGGCTGTACTGTCACAATTGAATGATGAAGGTCAGGATCAGCCAGTAGCTTTTATTAGCAGAAGGCTGACCCCTAGAGAGAAACGTTGGTCAGCCATTGAGAGGGAAGCCTTTGCTGTGGTCTGGGCTCTGAAGAAGTTGAGGGCATACTTGTTTGGTAATCACTTTCTTGTTCAAACAGACCATACACCCCTCTTATGGCTAAAACAAATGAAGGGTGAAAACCCCAAACTGCTTAGGTGGTCCATTTCCCTTCAGGGGATGGACTTTACAGTGGAACATAGACCTGGGAGTAACCATGCCAATGCAGATGGACTCTCTAGGTATTTCCACTTAGAACATGAAGACTCAACTGGTCAAGGTTAGTTTAATGTCCCTGCATTTGGGGGGGGGGAGGTTGTGTAGGAGAGTAGGATCTGCTTCTCATGGGTACCCCCACTTTTTGCTGATGCTTCACTGTTTTTCGACTTTAGTCTGGCTGGGGCCCTGCTAATCAGAACCCCAGCCTAGCTGCTTCCTCTCTAAAATGGTTTCCATGTGCCTTAGGCACATCTCTGATTGGAATCTGGAGTGCCCTTATAAGTCCCTAGTATATGGTATACTATGTACCCAGGGCATAGGTACCTCAGAGGCCTGCCAGGGGCTGAAGCATATATTGTGCCACCCCTGGAAGGCCATCCAAAATGACACCACAGGTCTGCTACTGCAGCCTGGGTAAGGTGGTGCATGCACCCCTTACTGTGATATAGGCTACCTATATCACTACAATTGCACACACATATAAACCTATAAGTCACTCCTATGGCAGGCCTTTACAATCCTGAAGGCAGAGTGCTTGGTTTTTATGTGAGAGGGTGCCCCTGCATGAGCAGGGCCCCTCTGCAGCATTCGGAGTCAATCCTCTGATGCTGTTTGTGGTGCAGCCTGACCATATACTCTTAAGTACATTATATCCTCGCGGTAAATGCTAACTTTGGGATGGCTGCACAGAAACATGTCATGTCTGGTGTCAAACATCTTGGAATACTACCCCCCCCGCCAATTCTGGCGGCGGGGGTAGCATTCCACCCTTCTAGAGGGAGAGACATGTACACACCGGGCTACCCGGTAACTTCTTTCCAGAGCCCTGGCATCACAAAATGGATGCCGCTGCCACAGACACGGGTCTGGCCTCCTGCTGCTGACTGAAACTCTGGCAGGGGAGGCCTGGACAATAGGTTTCCTGTCCCAAGGAGGTGTAACCACCTCCCCAGACAGGATAATGTGTATTGGGGCTGGGCGGGAGCACCCTCTGGTGCTTTGAAGTCCTGCACTGGGGGCACATTTGGTGTCCCTGTGCATATGCCAGTTTAAACCGGTTGCAGGGGCTACCTGCCCCTGCTCTGGCGTGAAACTGGACAAAGGGAATGGGTGTAACCACCCCTCTTCCCTGACCCTCCCATAGGTGGGTCCCCAGAGTATGTCCAACCCCCTAACTTTGTATAAGTATGGGACCCCAGTCCTTAGGACTTTAGATTAACCTGGACAAAACTCTGACACTGAATCCTGGACCTTCGACGCTCTACTTAAGGACTAGAGGACTGAAGAATCTCCCTTGGGGTCAAGGAGTGACTCCCCTGCTTGGCAGGCACCTAAGAAGCAATTGTCCGGTCTGCATCGCTGAAGCTCCTGCCGGACGCCAAAGTCTTTGCATCACCAGAGGTGGATTTCCAGACTTCCGCGAGGCTGCCCTGAGTCCCCAGCAAAGCTGAGGCCCATAGCTGTCGTGGGTAACGTGGAACCGTGACCCCTGGACACCGAGCACATTTGCAAGTGCATCCTCTTCCTGGTCTCCCACGAAATTGTGCTTTGGGCTCCGAGTAGCCCCCGCCTCCAGCACCGACTGCACCGAAGATCACTGGCCTCCACTCCATGAGTGTCCTGTGAGCTAGGCTCCAAGTACGTCCACTCGAGGCTCCTTCGCGGTCGCTAGTCCGTTGGCTAGTGGGCCCTCCTGAAGGCAACTCTTCTTCTGCTTGGGCTTCCCTGGTTGCTCCAGACGTGCCCTGACTTACCCTTGCTGGGTGAGTCCCTCAGACCTTGCTGGTCTGTACCACCATCCTTCTTCTATTTCCACAAGACTTGCCGTTGCCAAGGCTTGTTGGGTCCAATCCGGTCGCCGACACCGCAGCAATCGACAGACGTCGTGGGACAGCTCGAATACAGCTCCTGGTTGTCGTCGACGCCTCCTGGACCTCGTGGCTGAAGAGTCAAGACAACCGTCAACCTACCTGAAGCACCCGACATCGGTGGGCATCTGCTCATCACCTTCCTGGTCACTGGCTAGTGACCCAGACTCTGTCCCCTCTGCTTTCAGGTTCTTCAGATCTTCGATCCACCTTTGGATCCACCCGAACACTTTCGACTTAGTCGCCAGCAGCAGTTTGCAGCAGTTCGCCATTGAAAACGACGACGAAACCCGACCCCGAAAGACACCTATGCACCCGGCTCCCCTGGGTGAGGTAACTCGAGTACTCCGGTGCTCCCGTGGGTATAGACTCTAGAACAGCCTAGTTCTAAAGGGGTTTGCTCCAAGTCCTCCTCTAAGTGTCCTTTTTCTTTAAAACTCCAACTGCGACATTCCCCATAGAAGTCAATGGTGGCTCGCGGCTGTGTTCTCACACTGCAGGCGTCCCCCGTGGGTCCCCTGTGTCACTACCTTGGGTGGTTCCTTGAGGGCCAAGCACTTCTACAGGCTCTAGGCCTTGTGTCTAGTTCAGTCGTGGTTCTTATACCACTTTATTGGTATATGGTTTGGTACGCCCCTAGGGCTCAAACGTGTATTTGTGCTATTACTGTTGATAACTGACTTGTAACTTATGTACTTTGAACTCTAGTCTCATAAAGAGACTAGAGGGGTGTGTTTAAGACTAAATACATATATTTTAAATATATACCTGGTGTGGTCCTCTTTCATTTGGTCACTCAAGAGATTATAGACTGGTAAAACAAGCTGCTTTACATTCCTTCAAGACTTAGCCTGAAGGCTGCTCTCCATAGCTACCACTAGGATAGCTTTCAATAAAGGTTGTCTCTAACCTATCTCCAATAAGGGGTTGTTTGGACTGGTGCAAGGTGCCCACTATAATTAGTGGACAGCATATACCAGGCAAACTTCTCACAACTGGTGTGGAGACCGGGTCCCCCCTCTGTCCTGCCCACCTCATCTGCCCCCCCTTCCACTCCCTTGGCGTTATGCACTGCAGTGGAGTCCACAACCACCCCGTCTGACTTGGGCACTGCAGTGGGGACCCAGTCCACTCCATCTGACCGGCCCACTGTAGTGGTTGCAGCACCCACACCATCTGACTTGTGCCCTACAGTGGTGCCGGCCCCCACTGAGTCAGACACCTCCACTGCAGTTGCCGGTGACACTCCTGCACCCACCACCCCTTCACTGCCTCCTTCTGGCATCCCCTGATCCTGTCCCTGCGGTGCCTGGCCTGCCCCTTGTATGCCCCTCCGAGGGGGATGTCCCCTGTCCGTACCAGTGCAGGCAAGCAATGGGTGACAAGTTGTCACATATCACCCTGTTGGGACTGTGTATGTGGACTGGCCATTGGCCTTAGTTTCTTTTGGACTTCAAATTTTTGTTTCACATTTGCTGAATAAAGCCTCTTTTTGTTTACTTGTGGTTTTTCTTTTGATGTACATGATGTAGATGAGTATCATCATGCATTTGCTGTTGTAATAGTGTTCAGATCAGGAAAATGAAGTGTTGCTGTGATGGACTCCATGCGGTCCATGGGATATGTGTCCTAATCTAGTCTGGTTCCATAGCATCCTTTGCTGCAGTCTGAGGGTGTAATGTTCAGCATTTGACACAGGGATGTACGTTTTGCATTTGTAAATTAACATCTGTGGCTTACACTGATGCCCATCTGGTGGGCTTACCACTGTTCAATGTTTCTATTTCCCTGACTGTGTGCCCATCTCCACTGGACATGCAGTTTAGCACATCAATGTTGAAGGACTCATTTGTGTATACAGTGCAACTTGCTTGACACGTGTTTTGGGTATATGCAGATGACTGAAGTGACGCTCCCGTACCCAGGCTGATGTGAGCAGAGCCTTCAGTGTATTGTAATTGTAGACTCACTGACCGAGTGTTCTGCTGACATGTTTGAGTCATGCACAGACAAGGTTTGGCACAGCGGACCTTCCACAGGAGTGGAGTGCCCTCATGGCAGTGTGTAATCCCGTGACATTGCCTGGGCCCGTGTTGTGTGTTGTGTAAGCATGTCTGTGTGTGTTCCCTTCCCTTTTCCTACACAGGCTGTGTCCCTACGGATGTTCCTGTTTGTGATGCTTGCTGAGTTGTCCTGTGTTCATCCAGCATCTTGGACATGGTTTCTCCGGGATGTGGGTGCATGGCAAACTAATGTTCATCAGGTTGTCATCCCTAGTTGTCTTTGTTGTCAGGGCTGGGGATGTGGGCAAACGCAGATGGGACACAGTCAGGATTCCCCTTGGCACTTGTTGGTTACACAAGTCATGTAATTTACACTTTGTGGTAGCTTTCAGTGATTGTGACACGTTGTGTGTGTGACTGCTGCCACTCCTCACAAAGGGGAATCCGGTCCATGAGTTAATTTTGTATGGCACTGTATACACATCTGTGTAATTGGAATTCAGGCCTCCTCATGTGTTGTGTGGTTGCCTGGGGACACTGGCACACCCCCCCATCACCTGTTGTGTTTGATATGCAGTGTGAGGCTGCCTGTTTGTGTTTGTGCATTTGCACCACTGCACCACTGCATTGGCATTTCTTTAGTGTACCATTGGCTGTATGTTGTTTGGTGGGTTTCCCCTGCTGTCCCTGGGACTCCTAGGTCATCAGTCAGCACAATGATCATGGTTTGTATGTCCCATTGCTGCCATGGTATGGTATTTGTTCACCTCACATCTACAGTCTCCACAGGATATCTACATTTGTGTGTCCATCAGTGCAGATATGTGGGTCTGCATTATGATGGTCACTTCTGGCATTGTGTAATTGATAAATGGAGACAATGTCAGCCCCCATGGGTGATGTTTGTCTGCACATGGCCAAAGGTATGTTTTATTTGCACTGCACTGTTTGCCTCACCCAATCTATGTTGCTATGGGACACAACCACTACTTTGCCACTGATGTGTTTGTTGTTCTGTGACCAGGAATCATCCATGCTGTTTGGCAGTTGCAGCTTTTTCCATGACAACACTTACCTTTTGGTCACTGTGATGATGGGGGTTTAGACCCCATTGCCACAATGTTCAAAATGTGCTTCAGCTATGGACCCCACACTTACCTTTTGGTCACTGTGATGATGGGGGTTTAGACCCCATTGCCACAATGTTCAAAACTGTGCTTCAGCTGTGGACCTCACACTTACCTTTTGGTCATTGTGATGATGGGGGTTTAGACCCCATTCCCACAGTGGTCATGGTTTGCTTGCATTGTGAAGGCCACACACATTTTTGTGTGACACATGTGATAGGGGGTCACATTGTATGTTCAATGTCATGTTCAGTGTTGTAGGCATTTGACACAGACTACACACTCTTGTCATGATGTTGGGGGATGTCTTTTGCTGACATTCATTATGTTGGAGTATGCTGGTTGTGTCATGCATTACCCGTCCTATGAGTGGGGATGGTAGTAGTGGTAGGCATCCAGCCCCCCATGAGTAGGGGTGGTGGTAGTGGTAGGCATCCAGGCCCCCATGAGTAGGGGTGGTAGTAGTGGTAGGCATCCAGCCCCCCATGAGTAGGGGTGGTGGTAGTGCTAGGCATCCAGGCCCCCATGAGTAGGGGTGGTGGTAGTGGTAGGCATCCAGCCCCCCATGAGTAGGGGTGGTGGTAGTGCTAGGCATCCAGGCCCCCATGAGTAGGGGTGGTGGTAGTGGTAGGCATCCATCCCCCCATGAGTAGGGGTGGTGGTAGTGGTAGGCATCCATCCCCCTTAATAGTAGGGGTGGTGGTAGTGGTAGGCATCCAGGCCCCCATGAGTAGGGGTGGTGGTAGTGGTAGGCATCCAGCCCCCCATGAGTAGGGTGGTGGTAGTGGTAGGCATCCAGGCCCCCATGAGTAGGGTGGTGGTAGTGGTAGGCATCCAGCCCCCCATGAGTAGGGGTGGTGGTAGTGCTAGGCATCCAGGCCCCCATGAGTAGGGGTGGTGGTAGTGGTAGGCATCCATCCCCCCATGAGTAGGGGTGATGGTAGTGGTAGGCATCCATCCCCCTATGAGTAGGGGTGGTGGTAGTGGTAGGCATCCAGCCCTCCATGAGTAGGGGTGGTGGTAGTGCTAGGCATCCAGGCCCCCATGAGTAGGGGTAGTGGTAGTGGTAGGCATCCAGGCCCCCATGAGTAGGGGTGGTGGTAGTGGTAGGCATCCAGCCCCCCATGAGTAGGGGTGGTGGTAGTGCTAGGCATCCATCCCCCTATGAGTGGGGATGGTAGTAGTGACAGGCATCCAGGCCCCCATGAGTAGGGGTGGTGGTAGTGGTAGGCATCCAGGCCCCCATGGGTAGGGGTGGTGGTAGTGGTAGGCATCCAGCCCCCCATGAGTAGGGGTGGTGGTAGTGGTAGGCATCCATCCCCCTATGAGTAGGGGTGGTGGTAGTGGTAGGCAGCCAGCCCCCCATGAGTAGGGGTGGTGGTAGTGCTAGGCATCCAGGCCCTCATGAGTAGGGGTGGTGGTAGTGGTAGGCATCCAGGCCCTCATGAGTAGGGGTGGTGGTAGTGCTAGGCATCCATCCCCCTATGAGTGGGGATGGGAGAAGTGACAGGCATCCAGGCCCCCATGAGTAGGGGTGGTGGTAGTGGTAGGCATCCAGGCCCCCATGGGTAGGGGTGGTGGTAGTGGTAGGCATCCAGCCCCCCATGAGTAGGGGTGGTGGTAGTGCTAGGTATCCATCCCCCTATGAGTGGGGATGGTAGTAGTGACAGGCATCCAGGCCCCCATGAGTAGGGGTGGTGGTGGTGGTAGTGGTAGGCATCCAGGCCCCTATGGGTGTGTATGTCATTGGTGATAGCCATCCCGCCCCTATGGTTCGGCTGTTGCTAGTGTACGTCCTTTCTGCATCCCTATGTGTGTGACATATGTCGGGTACGTGTCGTTTGTTTGTGTAGTGGGTGTCTGACTTACCGTCTGCGCCGTATGCATCCGTACCGGTTCCGGTAATAGATGTACAGAATTGGTAGGATCTGTGCGATGGGATTCATGGTTGGTTCGTCTCGTTCGGGTTTCTCGTGACTTCGACTCGTACTCGTAGCTGGCTTGTTCGTCTCGTAGCCGTGGATCGTCTTGTGGCGCGAATCGGAGCTTATGTGCAGCTCTCCCGGATGCTCTGACGTGCCGGACGTAGCGACCAGTTCGGCGCGTACGGAGTGCGCATCGTACTAGTCCGGCCGGAAGGTGCTGTGTATTTACTTCCGTGCGACTCGAATCGGCGTTTACGGATCCGGCTTGCTCGGGGAACTGGAGTTGGAATGGGTACGTATCGCTCGTTCGGAATTTTAGCAGTAATGCGTATCGTACTTGCTCGCTCGGACGACTGTTCGAATCGGTCGGGAAACCCGCATTCGGCTTGTATTTTTTCCGGACGAATCGTATTCGGTGCGCTTCCCGCCGAGATCGGAATCGACCCCTAAGTAGTGAATGAATGCCAGAGTGTCAGGAAGACTCCATCTTGACAGCAGGAAACTCTGACCTGACACTCAGGGCAACCCTCATCCTCACACCTGCCTCCCACTCATGTGAATCAAAGTGAGTAAAAGAAGAAATGAAGAGTCACTGTGCAGATTAACAACCATGGAACTATGCACACTGCATGTCAAGGCCCTCAGATAGCTCACACACTGAAATTTAGCCTCATAGACATATCATACGTCAGCAGCAATGTATGACAATAAATAGACTAGCCTAAAGTGGAGTGCCCAGTGCAGGAAAAACATGGAGAAACCCACATAGCATTTGTATATGACATGCAAGAGGAGCAACATATCACACTACACCTAGGCCATCAAATCAGACATGGGTGGCACAGTGATTGAAATTGAACTAAAGTAACATCTGTGCAATATCCCTGTCATACAGCAATTCAAGCTATACATTGGCCCAGGAATGATAGGAACTGTCATAAGCCATACTGTGACCAGCCCCACATCTGTGTCAACTACCTTGACATGTGTATGCCACCAGCACAACACTCATGGCTCATTGTCACACTCCCTGACTGTCAAACCCAAGTGTGATCTTCACACATACCCCTCATCTACCCATCTCACACCTTCACTACTCAACACCTGTGGGAAACACAGATAAAGGTGCAAATAAGGTCCTGTGAGTTTCCTGATAACCAATCACACACCCTGGTGTGTATCTACAAATGTCAGAATCCCACTCAGGGATGTCTCAACCAATGCTGATCCAAATCCAATTGCCAAACACATGTCTCACAAACAACATCCAAAGAAGTCCAACAAGCTCAGCCATGTGCAGGCAAACAGTGGATAGGCAATGTGACCCTAGACAGCACAGGAATACACAACATTTTCACTCTGGCAAACTGCACAGACACCATCCACCAACCCAATCAGAAAATGCATCATCAAATGCCAATCATGAACACTAACTGTGATCAATACAATAAATCTGCTAACACAGACATACACACTACACCAGTTACCAAGTGAGCATGCTGTTCATGTGTAGCACAAGCATGCACATGCACACTCATGACAAGTGACAGGTCAAACATAGGAGGACATAGCACTATTGTGCACTCAAAACAAGCTGCTCATTAACAAGACTCCACATTGCTGCATGTGACATTCACACAAGAAATGCACACTACACATTCAACACAAATCTGAATGTATTACAATGCACAAACTCCTCACACACAATGTCATGCAAATATAACATTACACACACATGGACCTGTCGGTAGAAAGAGCCATCACAGGCCAAAGACTGCATCCATCAACAACAAAAACACTACATATGCACATACAAAATCATCACATAGCAAACTCAGCTGGACATCAGGTGGAGCTCACACCTGGCAAGGACAAGGCAACATACACTCACAGCAGTGCATGCACAGTAAGCAGTGTGTGAACACCAACAAAACCAGTATCACACATGTCTGAGTGCTCCACCATGAACTTACACACCACAAATCATCATAGGCCACAGATCACATCACACTCAGGAAGGGTAGCAGTACCTCAGCAAACAGACATACACTTTAGCTATCACCTACTGCTGCACAACTCAGGAAAACACAGATGCATCAAACATGACTAGAGGACTGTGCTGGTAAAACATATGCACTGTACATGAGCAACCATGACTGCAATCAAGTATACGAAACCTCCACATAACAAATGGTGAAACTGTCCTGAGTGGCACATTGGTCCTGGAACATAGATCATCCTCCCACAGTACAGTGTCACACTATGAAGTGGTGGGGAGGGTCACACACTAGCAAGGCATGGGGTGGAAGATATTAGACTGAAGTGGTGTGTACATTACCAATGGACAGGTGAGGAGTGAACAGTACAAAAACACATGGAGGAGTAACTCACAATGTGTAGCCATCAAATGCCCCTATAGGGGATGGTATGACTCTTCATACCACATACTTGTGCCAAAAATGTGTCAAGTGACAGCAATGTATGAGAAAAGTCACATATAATGTCAGTTTGCCTGAGCAGGTCAGCACAGTGAGCACAAATGTAAACAACAGCCATGGCAGACCAACAAAACACAACACAGACATTGCAGTGACACACTCTGCATACTCACAACTGACACCGACAACAAGTAGGTGTACCCCAGGATTGCAAGGTCACACTGACACACTACACAGTGCTCAACAAACAACTCCTACATATGCCCAAAATCTAAAGCACATGGCTGAGAATGTAAACAAACAGGCACTCATTACCTGGATCATACATGTGTGTAGGTGTCATGTTCAGGGGCACATACACATCAACATTTCTGACAATGACAGGCCAATCACACTGTATGACTACTCAAGTGCACACATTCTAATGTACCCATGTGACTATGAACCCAGGCCTACACAAGATGACTACACATCTACACTGCTGTTCACACATCAAGAGAGATCCCACAGATATGACGGACCCTGACCACCAATCAATTTATCCAGTGGCTAGAATTCACTTCTGTTGTGGTACAGCATCCGAATATGATGTGTACTAAATTGGAGACCTGACAATAGAATGATTAGGATAAGAGGACATCATCACAAACAACCATCATTGCACCCTCAAGCCTCTGAGTCAAGAAGCACAAAAGTGCCTGTAACCTCTGACAACCTCTGCAAAAGGAAATCAAGTAATTGCCAATGTGAATGTGGCATACAGAGCATGTGTCACATGAACATATACACATACATTGCCCTTTTTCATTAGCAAGAGCAGCGACAAAGCACACAACATGAGTAACAGTCTTTATTACATTATCTCTGGATAGGCAGCAAAAGTGCAAATCATCAAGGCCATTGGCCAGTGAAAATTTCTAGTCCGCACATGTGTGCATGAGAACTTGCACATGAAATAGGTAACACAGTCCACTGCCATGGGAACCACCACAGGTCAGGGGCTTTCAATGGGCAGTCCAGGCACCGCTGTGGGAGAAATGGTGTGGGGAGGGGGACTTGGCTTCAAATTTGGCTTGAAGTTGAACTGGGAGGGGGCTGATTGTTGGGGCCAGTTGGAGGACTGGACCTGGGAGGGAGAGAACTGGCTGAGGTAGAGGGATCCGTGGATGTGGGAGCCTGAGGGCTGCTTGGCCCGGGTGGAGTGGTGGCACGTGGAGGTGGTGACATGCTGTGTGGAGGCTCAGTGGCTGAGGGTGAATGTTGAGGGCTGGGTCTCAACTATTTGGGGATCCGATATCCCACAAGGGTCTTGGCCGGAGTGGGAAGTGAGGTGGGCACAACAGCCTCACTCTTCCCCAAAGGTGTAGCAGGTGCGGGTGGCTCTCCCCGTGGGGATTTGCTGGACCTGGTGGTACGCTGGGAGTGGCCTTGCCTTTTCCCCTGCATCCCCTGTTTCTGAGGTAAACCCCCCACTTTGCTCTCTTGTCCCTGCTTAACAGGGGTGTGGGTGGGAGTTGAAGTTTTGGGTGAATCTGCCTTCGGAATGTCTTTTGACTTAGTTGTGGCAAGCACCAGGTTCACAGCAGACAGGGCAAGTGTTTGTGTCTATGGGATCAGGTGTGGGGATGGATGGTGATGATTTGGAGGAATGTAATGTGGATGCATGCTTCTTTGCCCTATGTCCCTGAGTGTCCTGTGATGGGCTTTTTGTTTTGCGGTCATGTGTGCTCGTTTTGTGTTGTGGTGATGGTGTATGGTGTCTGGTACGCTTAGACTGCTGCAGCTGTGTGCTGCGTGTGGATGACTGGGTGCCTGAGGGCTCTGGTGTGTGTGTACTCTCGTCAGGTGGGGCCACTGGTAGGGTGATCACTGAAGGGACAGGAGTCTGACTGGGAGCTTGGGACTGCTGAATGGCTGCCGTCACTGTGGAGGACAGTTCTGTGTAGGCCACACACGTCTGAATGAATCCCCTCCATGAACGCAACAACCTGTGACAACTTGTTGCCATGATCCTGGAGGGCATTCAGGAGAGCAGTCTGACCTACACACAGCTGGCGCAAAATTTCTACGGCCTCCACACTGCGGGCAGCAGGGGAGACAGGGGCTGGGGCAGCGGAGCCTGGGGGGAAGGAGACTCTACCCTTCTTAGGGCTGTGGGCACGGACAGCACTTGAGGGATCATCCGGGAGGGTGGGCACTGGACAAGGTGTGGCGGAAGAAGAGGCAGATCTGGAACTTCCGGTGCCCCCAACATCGATGAGTCACCACTGGACTTTGAGGATGTGGAGGTTGGTGTTTCCGGCCGTGAATCCTCCAGGGCACTCCTGTCCCCCTCCGAGGTGCTGGTCCCCTCAGTGTCACTGAACTCCTGTGTCCCAGTCGTGGCAGTAGCTTCCCCAACGCTGTCGGGCCCCCGTCCTCCCGTGCCCTCTGTAGATGCTGCAAGAGACAGAGACATAGGTTCAGTATAGTGCCATACTCACAAACATCATATGCAATCAAAACTACAAACTGGAAAATGAATCTACCATGTTTAACTAGTCCATGTACTTTCTGCATATGACACATTTATGCAATCATCAGATGATGCATGGAATCATGCATAGTTGATAGTCATGCTCCATGTTGCGTTGACACAGCCAAATACCTGGGCCTGTGCCTCCCTGTAAGCACACATAAAACTTTCTGTATGCACACCTACGTGCTTGTAGGTAAGATAGCTATACATCAAAACATGTTGTCTCAGTCACATATGGAGTTTTTTCATGGAACACCACAGATACAAAGTCCAATATGTCCTTTTGCAAGGGCAACCAGCTCCTGACATCCACCACGTAAGGCCTTGAAGCACAACTACAGTTGTACATTGGTGGCAGCGGTGTAGATGTTATAAGTTATTTGTTGTGCACAGCACACATCTAGGAATGCACACTAACATGATGCTCACTGCTGTTCACTGACAGTTGATGTGTCTGACACTCACACTGCAGCATATGTCAAAAGGCCACATCTTATTTGTTGACGAAGTGACAATGCACACTATTTAACAATGCAGTCACAAACAAAATGCACAATAGCATGAGAAGGGGAAATTAATGAAAGGCCTCCATAGGTGGTGACATGTCATATACCTACATGTCCACAAGTCCCTGACAGGCCTTCATTGATCCAAGGCAGGATTGTGTCTTCTGTTGATGATGAAGTAGGTGGACTCCATTAGGACAGCTAATGTGTGACAATCCCTAGGGTCTGGCATATGACATCCCTACATTGTGCTGACTGATGACATTGAGGACACATCAATGTGCCAAAAATGCACACACTGATTACAAGCATTAGCCACAACTTCACCATGCACTGATGCACCAGGACACCCCTCCACAATGCACACATACTGAGGACTGACAATCTGAGTAACCTTTGCTCATTATCATCCTTCAAAATACTGTACAACACATCAGTCACATCACAATTTGACATACCCACTGATCACATCCAACCATGTTAAGCCATAGTGCCAAAACAATCTTGCAATAGCCAGGTTCTGCTACATTGCAGTTAAGTCACAGAGTCTAACCATCCCAGTCATGTTGCCATGTGCACAAATGGCACAGGTAATTCAGCCAATGCATCACTGCAATCATTACCATCTACCCCATCAACACCTGTGTGCACTTGCTGTCACTATGGCAGGTGATTACATCATGTTATGCCATGCTGCTGATATTGGGCTAGTATACTTCACAATGGTGCTGTCCTGTATATAATTGTGAAAAAAGGGACCCATGGGACAGGTGTGACCCTTAACAACTCACTGCTCCCTGAGTCCACATCTGTGCATGCCTGTAGCCACTGACACATCATCACAACAGCACACTATTGAACTAGCCACACAGCGCACACAAGCCTGACAAGTGTACTGGGCTACCCACTTCACACAATGGATTATCCTGTGTAGGAAGGTCTCAGTTCAGACAACATTCATACAATATGAGATGAAAAAATGCCAAGCTGATTTTATGTGACAAGGGTCATGGGTTTTAACACATGATAAACAAAATGTTGTACGAATGCAGAACAGCTGCACTCAACAGTGAGGCCACTTATAAGCCATTGCATCACACTAGAGACATCACAGAGGTCCGCACAGGCTCAGGGCTGGGATTCGTGCAGGCCCTCATACGCAAAGTCACACTTTGCACAATACTCACCCCCAACTTGCTGCTGATGGGCCCTCAAGCGTCCATCCAGCTCTGGCTGGGTCACTGCCAAGATGCGGGCCATTAGTGGTGTCATGCTCCGGCGTGCCAACCTGCCACTTTGAGAGAGCACCCCCAGCGTCATCTCAGCGACGTTTTTGCTCAGGCGGCAGATGTCATCCCACCTCTTGTGGCAGTGCGTATGACGTCGGTTGGAGACACCCAGAGACCGCACCTTGCGTGCAATGGCCCTCCATATAGCCTTACGCTGATGGACCTTAAGCTGCAGGCATAGGAGACAAGAAGAGGAGGTTTCTGTGACACTGTGTTGTGTACCACTGTGTGACAGTACAGGAGCATGAAAATACATAGCACACTAACACATCAATGGAGAGCAGAGCCCATACAGCATGTCACATAGTACACTTGGAGCAAACAATATCATTGCAATGGTTACATATATGATGATGGACACACTACATGCCCATCCCATACACATGTAGAGTGCCAGCACAGAAACCAATGTAAAAATTGCCCTCAGTTGTGATGCACTATGTGAGTGAGCATGACATACGATACACTGGAAATGATGTGTGGAGGTCAGACTCACTGTGTCCTCCACTACACGCCCCTTAATCTCCCTGACCATTGCCTAGCTACATGTGTCATGGTGGTCACATTGAGAGCCCTGATCTTACAATCTCACACTCTTCTGACAAGGTGGAGTCCTGTCTTGTGCAATCCTCAGGCCTATGATGGCTCATTGAGAAATAGGGTTGTGGACAACACATATGTTTCACTCAGTCCTTTTGGTGATGGGTCCTTGTAACATTGGGCAGTTTCTGTGCAGGCCAGAGGGCCTCACACTGAGGATAAACGTGGCCCATCACAGAAATCACATGCATGTACAATATGAATGGAGAAACAGTGCATACACATGCACGACTCTACACATCATGGAATCAACAGTAGGATGACATGTCCAACTCACATTTAGCTGATGTGTCATAGGAGAATTACCCCAAGAGTGATAGACCCAGGCATTGTACTCCTGTGCAGAATGGACACATCTCCATAGGGTCATTTTCATAAAAGGTACAAACATTATTCAGTACCCTCTGGACAAGCTACATTTGTAATGTCTCAAATGAGCATATGAACACTTAATGGACTAGGCCATCACGTAGCACAGGGAATGTGTGTTCAGACTTCGAGTCTCTCAAACCAGCAGGGTAACTGGGTAACTGCCAGACCACAGTATGTCATTCTCATCCGTAAATGCAGTCAGGGATCTGTAGAAATAAGGCTACACACCCCATCGACATGAAGTCAACATGCTAGGCAGTGTCTCACACATTTACATTACACAGTCTCAGAACAACATATGTTCATTTTGGCTTAAGAAGAGCTGGACAAGTGTCCATGTTGCCATCCTCCCCACATACTCAAGTGCAATTAGTACTAGGTCATGTATGGAGCATGCTGTTGGCAAAATATTGATGCATGCACATTGGCTTGCACTCACAGGCACCTACTACTGTACAGTAACATCATGTGAGCATTCTGAGCACTCTCAAAGTTTTACTCAGACACTTACCAGTACATCTGGAGCACCATATAGCCTCCCATACTGTGCAAGGACCTCGTCCACCAGGACCTCCAGCTCCTCTGTGGTGAAGGGACGGGCCCTGATGTTCTCTGTTCGCGCCATCACTGAGTCCAGAGTACAGTTACAGCAGCAGTTGGTGGTGATGAATTGCAGGCAGAAGTGTCTGAATGCAAGTGACATGTGTGGCTCTCTCACAGACATTTATAGGCCCCTAGGGTTGTTTCAGTGGTACTCTGCTGTTGCTATTGGTCTGCCTGGTTTGCATCTTTCAATTGTGGCCAATGACCCGGTCCGCGGTGGCGGTGCACGCCTACCGCGAGTTTCAAAACTGCATTGCACTACCGCGATGGCGGGTCCCATTGGCTGCAATGGCATTGGCATAGGCGGTGTCACACTGCGGGGGCCAGGTGGTCGCTACCGCAATCCGGCATCTTTCAATTGTGGCCAATGACCGGGCCCGCGGTGGCGGTGCACGCCTACCGCGAGTTTCAAAACTGCATTGCACTACCGCGATGGCGGTTCCCATTGGCTGCAATGGCATTGGCATAGGCGGTGTCACACCGCGGGGGCCAGGTGGTCGCTACCGCAATCTGGCATCTTTCAATTGTGGCCAATGACCGGGACCGTGGTGGCGGTGCATGCCTACCGCGAGTTTCAAAACTGCATTGCTCTACCGCGATGGTGGGTCCCATTGGCTGCAATGGCAGTGGCATAGGCGGTGTCACACCGCGGGGGCCAGGTGGTCACTACCACAATCCGGCATCTTTCAATTGTGGCCAATGACCGGGTCCGCGGTGGCGGTGCACGCCTACCGCACCTATGGACACATTGTGCTATTGCATTGGCACTTGCCAATTTTCATCATTGAACACTATACCTTTACAATGTATTTTTGCACCTGGTTGTATAGTTAAATGTGAGTGTGGCATTTAACTCACTGATGCCCACACATGCCATGTCAGTGCACATGATTACATGCATTGGCATGTACTTCCTCACATGTCACATATGATATTTGTGGTCATGTATTCAGATTTGGTGTGTAATGGAGTCTCATATTTGTGAACATGTCAATGTGTAAGATGGCCAATCAACGCACAGTAATGATGTACTGACCACATAATGTGCCTATTTCACTGTGTACATTGCTGTATTTATTTTTATAGTTGATCAGCTAACACACACTGTGTTCATTGTGTAAAAATGTTGTGCTCTGTGAGACTAAAGCAAGAAGGTGTTGCAGGTACAGCAGCTACGTAGAAGTCAGCAGTGTTGCTGTTTGCCACATGTGCTGTGTCACCTACACCCAGGGCTGGTGACACAAGATGTAGGAGTGGACCATTTACCATTCACATAGTCTGAATCTGATTTTGAAGTAGTCAGTATGTACATACTGACCACATGTACAACTACATGAGATCAAGGTGTCTCTGCATGTGACTTGTGCATTAAGCTGTTATTACAGTCCTGTCAATGTTGGCGCTGTGTTAGTCAATATGTAAGATGTTTGACACATCTCATTGGTGAATTTAATTTACATGTGTCCTCTTTCATATTATGTAGGAGACGACCAAATGTGCATCGAACTTTCCCAGTGCTGGCGAACATGGAGGATGAGGACATCATAAGGAAATTCCGGCTGAATCGCCCTACCCTTCAAGAGCTATGTGCTCAGTTGGAGCCCCATCTGAGGCCTCGCAGAACCTATCCGACAGCTTTGACGCCAATAGTTAAGGTGATGGCTGCCCTGCATTTCTTTGCCACTGGCTCGTTTCAGTACACGGTGGCCATCGCCGGTGGGATGTCTCAAGCTATGTTCAGCATGGTGCTACGTGATGTCCTGTCCGCAATGTTGACCTACAAGGACCACTACATCCACTTTCCAAGGAGACAAGAATTGGCAGATGTGAAGGGTGATTTTTATGACCTTGGACACATACCTAATGTTGTTGGAGCCATTGACTGCACACACGTTGGCCTAGTTCCACCACAGTGCACGTGAGCACATATACCGTAACAGGAAGCATTTCCATTCCATTAATGTGCAAGTGGTATGCCAAGCGGATATGATTATCTCCCATGTCTGTGCCAAATTTCCGGGTTCTGCACATGACTCCTACATACTGCGTAACAGCATCATCCCACAATTGATGGCAAATCTGCATCCGGAGCGTGCGTGGCTTGTTGGTGAGTACGCAGAGTCAAGTAGTGTGCTGTATATGTGGCATGCTGTTCTCGGCTACTGTTTATGTTACAAAATTGGTCTGTGTATCTCACACCTAGGTGACTCTGCATATCCCAACCGGCCTTGGTTGCTGAGCCCACTGAGGAATCCAAGGACCCCGGGTGAAGTCCGCTACAATGATGCACATGGGAGGACACGTCATGTAGTGGAGCGTGCTTTTGGGCTTCTGAAGTCTATATTCCGGTGTCTGGACAAGAGCGGTGCTGCACTACTCTACTCTCCCCAAAAGGAGTGTCAGATCATAGTTGCATGCTGCATGCTCCACAACCTGGCCTTGCGCAAAGAGATCCCCCTGCTCCTGGACGATGATGGGCAGCAGATGCCCCCCGCTGCAAATCCACACATGCCCAGTGACGATGATAGTGGAGAAGAGGAAGGTGTTGACCTTCGTCAACAGCTCATCGACAACTACTTCCCTTGAGTGTAAGTGACATTGTACAACAGTGACATTGTCTGTTGGCTTTGATGGTAGTGGCAAGGCATAGAGGAGCTTTTGGACTGCTGGCTGTTGTTGGCTCACTGCTAATGGCTGATGTGTGTGGCCCAGTGTATTGTTTTCCCCTTACCTCATGTCTATGTTGATGGTGTTGGTCATTGTTATGTGTGATGGGTTTTGTACGTTGTTGACTACTGGTGTGTTTTAGCTGTAATGGCATCACCTGACAAGTAAATGTAATTCACTTGTGTCTTTCTAGGTTCCTTCACCCTATCAATGCCTCGTCACAATCACAGCTTGTGGTACATTGGAATCTGAGTTGACATTGTACATACTGTGATAAACATGGTACTGACACAAAGGCATAGGTGTGTAAAGAGTGTTTATTTTCAATAAGTTTTTGTGAATGAGAAGTGGTTTTTAAAATTGTGAAAAGTGAGTTTATGAGTTGTCAGTGATGGTAAATGAGACAAATAGAGTAGTCACCACATTGATGTAATCACACAGTCCAACAAACTCCTGCCATCAACATGGCAATGTGGGTTAGGATAATTAACAAAGTCAGTGTCAAGGGCAACACATGTGCCATCATGGCTGGCTCAGCGACTTGCCTTTGGTTGGTGCTTTGCCACGTGATTCTCCCGTGGTGTTTCTCGGATGTCCCCTCCTGCGTTTGGCAGGGGGGCCTCTGCTGCAGGCTCAGCGGTGTGTGAGGAGTCATTGTCTTGCAGCTCACCCCTCTCTGTGGCCGCAGCTGAGGTGGTGGGAGTATCAGCAGGCTGGCCACTGGAGGGGGGTTGAGCCGTCATTTGAGCAGTATGTCTGTCCCTCAGAACACCCACAAGCTGGCCCATGAGATCCACAAGTTGGCCCATACGTGTGACCATGGACCTAAGCAGCAAACGGAGCTCACGCACTTCTTCGACAACCTGGCCCATCTGTCCCTGGTTCTGTTCATATACACCAAGGACTCTTGCAACGGTGGCTAGGGCTTCTGTCTCAGTGTTCTCCTGTGATTGTCCCCCAGTTGCCCTCCCACCTGCCCTGCTGACACGGACCTGTGGCGTTGGAGCTCGACGCACCCGCACACTCTCTCTGGCATCTTCGGATGGTGTGGTGGTGTTGGTAACCACTGAGGCAGGGTGAGTGGTGCGGGCAGCAGTGGTGATGGTAGAGGTGGCTGCCGCACAGGTCATTTTAGCAGGGGTCAGCGCTGTTGTTGTTGCTGTGGTGGTACGGACAATGAGGCCCTGAGACGTAGTGCGCCCGGGCAGTCCTGAGGGGCCAGGTTGTTCCTCCTCATCCAAGAAACGTAGGGAATCTGCATCAGAGAGTTCACGTTCCAGGGGGGGAGACAGGCTTTGCTAGTTGGTGGTGTTTTCAGCTGCAGTTGCTTGTGGATCTCCTGTTGGACAGAGATTAAATTGTCAGTTAAGTGCACTTCACAAGCTTGGTGTTAGACTTTTGGATGTAACATTTGATACACCAAACATTTTACATTGCAATCACTTGGTATGTCTGAAAGATAATGAGCATCATGACATGATGTTGAGGTACATACATTACTTGTCCATAGTGTGACATGTAAATTGAAACCATGTGCCACGTACATATTGTGTGATTACAAGGACATGTCATCATCTACCAACTTGCGGCACATCAACTTTTGATTATGCGTCATTTTTATTTGCTCTTCATGGAATCAGTTTCAGCTAAGCAAGAACTAGCCATTGGAATGTTATTAATGTTCTTTCATATCATGTACTTTTGTTTGTTTTTCAAATTGGCCATGCATGTTTTGTGTTCATATGGGCCTTCATGCTCTGACACCATGGCACTTACACATTGCATTCTATGCTGTGCATGATTGGGCCCTGAACTTTATTCACATGTGACTTGGTGAGTCAAAGTGTAATTTCAGTGACAGTTACATGCGCTTCGCTGGCTGCACACTGGATGTAACTTTTGGATCTATGCCAAGTTGGCTGACATGTGAGGGCTGGTGTGCTCAAATGGCTCCATGCATTTTGAGAAGGATGGAAGGGTGCATGCACTGACTGCCTACCTGTTAGGTGACACAGTGGAGGGAAATGGCTGCCACATGGTTCTGGATGGGGGAGTGCTCCATCCGGCTCTGCTGTGGGACAAGGGTGCCTGGTGGGAGTTGTAGTGCTGGCTGCCTATCCACATACCCCCCTCCCTGTTGAGATGGCTACCTACCTGTAAGTTTGATGAGAAGAATGAAATGGCTGCCACATGGTTCTGGGTGTGAGGAGTGCTCCATCTTGCTCCGCTGTGGGACAAGAGGGCCTGGTGGGAGTTGTAGTGCTGGCTGCCTATCCACATACCCCCCTCCCTGTTAAGATGGCTACCTCCCTGTGAAGTGGAGCAGGAGAAGGGAATAGGTTACACATGGCTCTTGGGTGGGGGTAGTGTTCCATCCTGCTCAGGGGTGAGACAAGAGAGCATGAGAAGGCTACCTACCTGTGAGTTTGATGAGAAGAATTAAATGGCTGCCACATGGTTCTGGGTGTGGGGAGTGCTCCATCATACTCTGCTGTAGGACAAGGGCGCCTGGTGGGAGTTGTAGTGCTGGCTGCCTATCCACATACCCCCCCTCCCTGTTGAGATGGCTACCTACCTGTAAGTTTGATGAGAAAAATTAAATGGCTGCCACATGGTTCTGGGTATGGGGAGTGCTCCATCTTGCTCTGCTGTGGGACAAGGGGGCCTGGTGGGAGTTGTAGTGCTGGCTGCCTGTACACAGGCCCAATGGAAATATTGCTAGCTACCTTTGAGGTGATTCAGAGGAAGGAAATGTTAGATATGTGAGACATGTGTTGGGAAGAATGTGTTGTACATAAGTGCATTTGTGTCTAGGAAGTGTAGCTTTCTAGTTGTACAAGACAGTACATAGCAGGGTGATGGGAGACATTTGTTGGTACTTACCAGCCTCCACTCCCCCGGGTTTTCCTGTGAGACTCTCTGGATGCAGTATGGCAAGCACCTTCTCCTCCCATTCGGTGAATGTTAGTGGCGGAATGGGAGGGCCACCGCCAGTCCTCTGAGCCAGCTCATGGTTCTTGTTGGTACGCTCTTTCACCCTGCTCTTGAGGTCATGCCACCTCCTCTTGATGTCACGCAGTCTTCGCAGGGTGGTCCCTACTGCATTGACTTTGTTGACTATCCTTTCCCACATTTGATTTTTTCTGGCTACTGGTGTCTGTTGGACCATGCTTCCAAACAAATGTGGTTCTACTCCGATTATCTCATCTACCATGACTGACAACTCTTTGTCTGTGAATTATGGCATTTTTTTCTGTGCCATGGTGTGTGATGTGCAAATGGGTGAAAAGTGCAGGTGGGAAGCTGGTGCTGGAGATGTGTGAGGTGTGTGTTGTGTGGGTGGTTGTGATGGTGTGATGTGTGCTGATTTGCCTCTCTTTTGTGCTGTGTTTGGCCCTTCACTTCTGGAGCTGTGCAAAGGATGCTGGGCAGGGAAGGGGTTGGTTTTATACTCAGCTATGTGGGTGGGTCCAAATGGAGTATTCATGTCAGGTGTGTTATCTGGGCTGACCTGGGATTTGTATTTTTTTCTTGCCATGGGGATTTGTCATTGGGGTGTGTCAGATGTTTTTGGAGGCTGAGCCACAAAAACACCCACACTTGGTAGCCTTGTTGTGTGGTTGCTTTCGACCGCCATTCCTCTTTCCGCGCGACCGCAGCGGTCTGAATGCAATGGTCCTTCCGCCGGTTCTACCATTCATCATTTCGCGCGACCGCGGCGGTCGGGAACAACTGATCAGTCCGCTGGCTCCGCCATCGTATCATAATTTCACTTGAGGTCATTCCGCTGGTCGATCGGCCTTATTGGTTATTTCCGCGGAATTTCCATCCGCCGCGGTCGGATTTACAGATTTTCCGGACGTTCCCGGCGGAGTTTTGTGGAATCCGTCTGCCGCGGTCGGATTTTTCGAGCAGTGCATCCTAATCTGACCGGTTGTTTTGCCGCAGTACATGCGGATGTTTTTTTTCCGCAACCACGGCGGTCGGAGTGCTTTTCCGCCCGCCATCGTAATCAGCCCCTAAATGTAGTTTGGAGTGGGAATAGAAAATTATATATGTTTAGTGTCCAGCACCTTCCCTGACTTAATGTAGTTTAGAGTGGGAATAGTAATTTATATATGTTTAGTGTCCAGCACCTTCCCTGACTTAGGGGCTCATTATGATGTCGGACGGACGGCCACCACCAGCCGTGCGGTGGCGATCCGTCCGCCATCAAACGTGGATTGACCACCCACCAGATTAGGATGGCAGGCGGATCTACACTGCGACCGTGGCAGACGCAAAGACCGTCCGCCACGGAACCGCCACAGGCAATCATACCGATTGCCTGGGCGGAGTGGTCTACCTAGCAGGCACCGTCCACCATATTATGATGCAGGCTTTGACCCAGTCTTTCAATGACGGTGAAACCGTCATGGAAAGGCTGGCGGAGATTCATTTTGGGTGCCCGTTGCGGGCCCCCAATGTGTTGGGGGAGGTGTATGTGCACTGCGGGGGTACCCATGGTACCCACCTACATTTCAGTGCACTAAGTGGCAGGCACTGTGTGGTGCTTGCCACGTAGTGCACTGAAATTCACAACATGCGTTTTCAACATTGCGGCGGGGGCTGCTGTCAGCAGCACCCGCCGCAATGTTAAAATGCAAGATGCGACCTCCATGGTGGCGGTCGCATCCTAATTTGGTGTGCGGAACCACCGCATGTATTGCGGACGGTCCCGGTCACCACCACGCTGGCGGAGTTGGTACAGTTTGCAGTGGGAATAGTAAATTATATATGTTTAGTGTCCTGCTGTTTCCTGAGTTGATATAGTGTAGAGTGGGAATAGTAAGATAATAGTTCTTTAATTTGTAGTAATGTTAATGATACAAATCTATGTTTAAGTGGTAATAGTATTTTATCTATGTGTTTAAAAAACAAAATATTTGTGTGATATATAATTTAAGATAATTATTTAATTGTAAATACAGAAAACAACAATTAATATAGAAATGAAATACAACACAATATTTATATTTTATTAAAGTTTTTATTTTTATTCAAAGAGTCAAGCAAATAAATAATATCCATTTTGTTTTATTAAATATTTTTTAATATATATTGTCATAAAGAGAAATAATAATACATTTGTTATTTTTGGATACATTACATATTTAGTACATATTTCAACATAAACATATAATTTTTAAGTATAGTCAGCATGAAACAATTTTTACTTTTTATAATGTAGAACTTGGTAAATATGTACATGTTTTACAAATAAAGATGTAGTTGCTCACTGGTTTTTATAAAAAAAATTATAAGTTTTTTGGTAACAGTTATAGAATATTTATTTACATTGTAAATATGCATTACATAATTAGATACAGTGTACATTTTTAATAACATACATTTTTTAACAATTTTCTGATTGTATGACTTTTTTATATATTTTGCATCTTGTTAAATAAATAATATTATATTTTATATAGTTTTATTTTAGTTGTAAATATAAACAAAATTATTAAGGTAAGAAAACATTTTGATAAAGAAAAATATTTTTTAACACACATTTTTTCATATTTTTAGCAAACATGTTTTTAAATCACATTGGTAAGTTTACATATTTTATTTTAATGTATAATAATACATATTATTTGTTTTCTAATATTTATTATTATAGTTTAACATTTATTTTTTAACAGTAAAGAAAAAACATATAGTACATTAGTAATATTAGTTATAATTTTTTTTACATTTTTTAGTATTGCATTCGTAATGTACATTGATTTTAATGTAAAAAAGTATTTTTGTTATTTCATTTAGGTAGCCATTTTCTAAACTAAGGGCCCGATTTCGATCTCATAAGGAAAGCCCTCCATACAACTCGGATCTGGAGGGCTTTCCGAGCGAGACGTGCTCCGGGAGTCCGAACGAGCGAGTACGATGCTGCCGTATGCTTACGGACTCGGCTTGCTCGGACTCCCATCGAACTCTATGGGAACCCATGTACAGACGCGTACACAGGCTCCCATAGCAAAAAAGGGGTGGGCGGGGAAAAGCGTACACCCTGTGGCGGGCACCTCATGTGGCCCGCCACACTGTGCATGCTTGGATCGGGGGGAACCATGCACACTCCCCCATGACCGAATCGGAGGGCTCCGGGTAAAGTCCGAATCTGAAAGCCGTTTCGTCTCGATGAGACCGAGGCGATACAGCTGTCCGATTCGTGCATCGTACTCGCTCGGTCAGAAAACGGCTCCATTCCGCTGCACGATTCGGCTACGAACGTGTCGGACGGACAGGTTTGGGTTCGTAAACGATTCGCATGGCGCGTACAGGATACTCGCATCGTACTTGCTCGTTAGGAACGGGGGACGATTCGGGCGGAACGATTCGCTCCGAATCGGATTTGGTCTTTACAAATCCCATTTGTAGGCCTTCCTTACGAGATCGGAATCGGGCCCTAAGTTGTATTTTGTAGGCTATCTCTGTTGTTTTAGGTCATTTCTGAGGGAAGAAGCTCGCGGTTGGAAGCTGCGTCGCATCGGTCAAGGTAAGTTTAATTTATTACTTTTAGGCTTAATTTAGGTGTAGTTTGAAGGTAGTTAAGTACTGTATAGGGTATGTGTAGTTTGAATTTTGTGTTTTTGGTGCAGTTTAGTTAGTTGTTTTGCGTTTACGAAATGCGGTTAGTTCGTTGATAGGTAGGTGTTAGGATAATAATTATATGTTTAAATATGTGTAGAATATGGTGTTATTAGTGTGTTTATGTGTGTTTTTTAATGATTTTATTGTGTATTTGTGCGGGAGGGATTGTGTTGTTTTTTACAGGTATTTGTCGTTTGGAAGTTGCCGTTGGGAGAAGCATGCTTTTTTTTTAAAGGAACTGTGTATTAGTTTCTAGTAAACTAATAATTATTTTACAGTTCCTTTATTTTTCTGGTTTTCCTGGAGCGTTTCTTTTTTTAATAAAATTTTTCGGGTTTTTAATGGATTGGAGTTTACGGATACGTTGTCGCCGGATAATATTTTTTAGAGTTGTATTTTTCCATTTTTTGGAGGAGTTTTAAGTAAGTTTTGGGATCTTTACACTTTTGGATTTATTAATGGCAGTTTGGATTCAATTCTTCAGCGACAAAAAAGTAAGTAATTTTAAATTATTTATAATGGGAGAGAAATTTAATTTTCGTACTTTTTATTGACATTTGTAAATATCTAAAATATATTTATTTTGTCAAATAATTTTTCAAAGTAAGTTAAAGCTAAATGACATAATTTTTCTATTTTATATGTTTGCAGAGAAATGTTTATTTAGGAATTTAATGCACAATTACGATATTGCTATGTTTTTGTAGTACTGTTCTAAAGTAGAGATTTAGCTGTTGTTTCTAGGTATTCGAGCCCTTTAGTGTTTGGGTAGAGTCTTACTTTGTATTGTAGGTGCTAAAACATTGTTTTAGTCTGTTTAGTTAGTTTTTAACCTAGCTGTGTTACAGACTGTTCAAGTCTTAGGGGCCGATTCCGATTCAGTCCGGAAAACGTACCGACCGACTCAGTATGGGAATGTAGTCCGACCGACACGTACCGGCGCTGTCCGATCCGCGTAGTACGATGCTATGCATGTAAATTACGACCGACTAGTACGGAACACAAGCCGAACGACCGAACCGCACGGAAAGCAGCTATCCGGCCGGAAAATCTACGCAAATCGAACCGACCGACACGCACCAGGAATGAAGCCGACAGTTATGTACCCGCGAACTCCGACCCGCGCAGTACGATGCAATGCGCGTAAAACCAGACCGAGTCGCACAGAGCTCAAGCCGGACGACCGACACGCATAGAAAACAGGGAGCCGAAGCAACCCAATACTCTGCGACCGACGCGTACGCCGCACATGAAACCCAGCAGAAAGACAGCATGAAAGACTCGGAGAAGCTCGCACGAGACAACTGCAGCGTCCTACTCGGTCAGAAGAACGTCTCCTACATGCCCAAAAAATACAAAGGAAAAAATACAAAAAAAGGGCCAAACAAGCAATGACAAAGTCAATAAATACTGGGGAAAAAACATGGAACAAAGACACACCCACAACTCCACCCATATAAAGGCCACAAATCCCTACCATGATCCTTTGCAAATTCAACAGACCTGCCAGCACAGAACACCATCATACAGCAACCACAGACACACTCACAACTCATCCATCACACAAGCCACACACCATTAGCACCTCCATAATAGCACCCTCACATACACCCAGCAAAACTGACACTCACCCACCCTCACTTGCACACTCACACACACATCAATCCCCACCACCACCCATCACCATGCCCCCAAAGAAGAATCCAAAGTTCCTAGACAGTGAATTGGAAGTCCTGGTAGATGAAATCCTCAGGGTAGAGCCACAGTTGTTTGGTACATTGGTCCAACAGACCCCCATGTCGCAGAAAACCAAGATGTGGGAGAGGATCGTCGACAGGGTGAACGCACAATCACCATGTTTGCACACAAAGGAAGACATCCAGAACAGGTGGTATGATGTGCGCAGGAGGGTCAAGGACCTACTCAAGAAGGATTACGCCTTGAGTCATCGCACCGGCAGTGGGCCTCCTGCCAAACCAGTATACCTCAGGTTCTGTGAGGAGAAGGTGCGGACGATCCTACCACCAGAGAGCTTACATGGACTATCAAACATCCTAGAGCCTGGTGAGTACACAACCAATATACCCAATATTGTGTGACAATACACACACATCACTGTCAAGGGGATAGTGAAACCATGCACCGTTAGCAAAGCCACAGTAACCAAAAGATAATCATCCCAAGATGTGTATGCTAGTCAGACAAAGACAATACCTGCCATCTCATAGTGATATGTAACTGTGTCATGACATGTACAAACCTAACAACAAATAGAGCAAGGCAGTGGCACAAATCTAACCAACAAACACTGTCAGACATTTTGCCACCACAAGAACACCACCTCACAGGGAAGCTGACTGAAAGGAAGGAATTGTGTGTATGCTGGTGAAGTGAGTGTAGCCAAAGCATGATGGGAGTTGTAGTCACAGATATTGGTCACCCTCACAATTGGCCCATCAACACCACTCTGAACCATGCTCACATCACAGGGAGTGGAAAAGAACTGACAAGATGGCAGACACTGGGTACTGCTGTGGGGAGAACAAGCCCCTGCTGGGTGTTGTGCTCAAAACAACAGCAGGACACCACTGCCTGACATCCTGAAAGCCAACTTGCACTCCCTGCAATGGAAGCACGTTCCATGGTGGGATATCTGGCTGGGTGGGAAGGAGGACTGACAGCTCTGACCATAGTTACCAGCAGCTTTTCTCACACACCCCCTTAACACAAACTCCACACAACTCACCTGGGAGAATGCATTGCCTCACACTCAAATTAAATATCCCACAAAGAACTACCACACTGGGTTATGCTGTGTGAAGCACAGGGACACTTTTGGGACTTGTAGCCAAACAAACGCCAGGACAACACTGTCAGCCATCCTGTCAGCACAGGCACACTACCCCACAGGGAAGCAGAGTCAAAAGGAAGGAAGTATGGGCATGCTGGGAAGGGGGTGTAGGCAATAGCATGATGGGAGTGGTAGTCACAGCTCAACATCCCCCACCCACATGGCCCAGCAAGCTCACACTGAAGCATGCACACCTCACAGGGAGTGAAAAGCCACTTCAAAGATGTCTGACAATGGTGCTCTGTTGTGGGGAGCACAAGGCCCTGCTGGGAACTGTGCACCAACCAACAGCAGGACACCACTGCCTGACATCCTGACAACCAACTTGCACTCCCTGCAATGGAAGCACGTTTCATGGTGGGATGTCTGGCCTGGGGGAGGAGGAGTGTCAGCTCCGACTACAGCTACCAGCAGGCCCTTACACACACACCACTTCCACTAACTCCAAACAACACACCTGGGACCGTGCTCTACAAGAGAGTGAGTGAAGAGCCACTTCCAAGATGTCTGACACTGGCCTCAGCTGTGGGGAGCACAAGGCCCTGCTGGGAACTGTGCACCAACAAACAACAGGAACACACTGTCAGCCATCTTGCCATTGCTGTCACACTCACACACAGTGAAGTCGACTCAAAAGGAAGGAAGTATGGGCATGCTGGGAAGGGGGGTGTAGGCAATAGCATGATGGGAGTGGTAGTCACAGCTCAACATCCCCCACCCACATGGCCCAGCAAGCTCACACTGAAGCATGCACAACTCACAGGGAGTGAAAAGCCACTTCAAAGATGTCTGACAATGGTGCTCTGTTGTGGGGAGCACAAGGCCCTGCTGGGAACTGTGCACCAACCAACAGCAGGACACTACTGCCTGACATCCTGAAAGACAACTTGCACTCCCTGCAATGGAAGCACGTTCCATGGTGGGATATCTGGCTGGGTGGGAAGGAGGACTGACAGCTCTGACCATAGTTACCAGCAGCTTTTCTCACACACCCCCTTAACACAAACTCCACACAACTCACCTGGGAGAATGCATTGCCTCACACTCAAATTAAATATCCCACAAAGAACTACCACACTGGGTTATGCTGTGTGAAGCACAGGGACTCTTTTGGGACTTGTAGCCAAACAAACGCCAGGACAACACTGTCAGCCATCCTGTCTGCACAGGCACACTACCCCACAGGGAAGCAGAGTCAAAAGGAAGGAAGTATGGGCATGCTGGGAAGGGGGGTGTAGGCAATAGCATGATGGGAGTGGTAGTCACAGCTCAACATCCCCCACCCACATGACCCAGCAAGCTCACACTGAAGCATGCACACCTCACAGGGAGTGAAAAGCCACTTCAAAGATGTCTGACAATGGTGCTCTGTTGTGGGGAGCACAAGGCCCTGCTGGGAACCGTGCACCAACCAACAGCAGGACACCACTGCCTGACATCCTGACAACCAACTTGCACTCCCTGCAATGGAAGCACGTTTCATGGTGGGATGTCTGGCCTGGGGGGAGGAGGAGTGCCAGCTCCGACTACAGCTACCAGCAGGCCCTTACACACACACCACTTCCACTAACTCCAAACAACACACCTGGGACCGTGCTCTACAAGAGAGTGAGTGAAAAGCCACTTCCAAGATGTCTGACACTGGCCTCAGCTGTGGGGAGCACAAGGCCCTGCTGGGAACTGTGCACCAACAAACAACAGGAACACACTGTCAGCCATCTTGCCATTGCTGTCACACTCACACACAGCGAAGTCGACTCAAAAGGAAGGAAGTATGGGCATGCTGGGAAGGGGGTGTAGGCAATAGCATGATGGGAGTGGTAGTCACAGCTCAACATCCCCCACCCACATGGCCCAGCAAGCTCACACTGAAGCATGCACAACTCACAGGGAGTGAAAAGCCACTTCAAAGATGTCTGACAATGGTGCTCTGTTGTGGGGAGCACAAGGCCCTGCTGGGAACTGTGCACCAACCAACAGCAGGACACCACTGACTGACATCCTGAGAGTTAACCTGCACCCACTGCAAGGGTGGCATGCTTCATGGTGGGATAACTGGGCTGGGGGGAGAAGGAGGTCTGGATGTCAACCAAATATCACCAATGCTGGCCATACACACACCTACTCTGCAAAAACACATTGCACACGTGGGACTAGACACTCCCAAAGTAAAAGCCCTGGCAAGATGGCTGACACATGGGCATGAGAAATGATGTGCCTGCAATTCACACCCATGCACTGGCCAACCCAAACACGTACACACTCACAGCCATTGCAACTCTATGTTTACACACACTGTCAGGGGATGCAGTGTCCATGGGTGTCCCCTGGCCTGGCTGTGAAGGTGTGTCTTGCAGATGACAACTGTGGAGAATCAGACATATTACATAGCACAAAACACACAGGAAGTCACAGAGACATCATTGACAGGGGACACCTGACAGTGAATGCAATGGACACACCAATATACCGGACACTGTACCATGGTGTCAGTCACACAAGTTGCGGTTGTGAGCTGCATTCCACTCCCACATCGTTCGGCAACATATGCATCCTTCACACAACACACCACTCACTGTCATAGACACTGTAGACACAAGCACCAACCTGGACTGCATTTGAGGAGACATGCTACTCACAGCAGCAGAACTGCAACACACACCACTGGCCATCACTGTCATGAGAATGGAAAAGCCAGAGAGCTGCCGTGCCCAATCCTTATCACCATGGAGGACATTGACAAGATTAATCACGTTTGCACGTACAAAACTCAGCAACAACATCATTAGCTACGTTAACAACATCACTTGTATGAAATGAGACGTGAACTAGGAACCCAGACAACAACACAGATACTCCCAAGAGATCCCAGGCATACCGGACTGTGACCATGTTGTCCAGACACACCAATGTGACGCACAAAGACTGGCAAAAACTGCCACCACACATGGCCCAATCTTGAAAGATATCCTAAGTGGAATTGCACGTATGTCCCTGTTAAAGGACAAATGTGGACAAGGATGACACACCTGTGTCAGGCACGTGATGGCCCTTGAGTAGCAATGGCCATGTACAGCCAATCAATACATGAGCTGGTCATGCACACACCTCAACATTCACATTGAAATGCTTCAGGTTGGCAGGACAATGTGCTACAACAATATCAACCTCTGGCTGTGACAACTTAGGACAATGCAATGTACAGGCACGCATCCAGATGTACAGTCACAACTGTCATGTGTTTGAACCATTGATGCCTGTAGAAACATAACATACATTGTGTGTCTCTTCCAAACACAGGTGATGATGGGGACACAGGAGCAGATGATGAGGAGTCCCTGTCCCAGGCTCCGGTGGCCCCTGAGCTCTCTGGTGTGGAACAGCCTCTGCCCTCCTCGGATGGCGAAGACCTACCTGGCCCCTCCGGTGTGAGTCATCATGCAGCACCAGCAGGACCACCATCTGCACCCCCTGCACCCACTCCTCCAACATCTGCCAATACACAGACCACCCCCGCTGACACGGACAGACCAAGGACACTGAATGACAACAGCACAGGGACCCCGGCCCCCGGGAAGCAACGGACAACAACCCCAGTACCAACCCCCAAGGGGGCCTAGGGTCACCTGTGCGTGCCACCGCAGGTCCCTCCCGTGTGGCAGGGGTGGTGGGAGGGGTGGCAGGCCGAGGTCGCTGTTTGCAGAGGGGTCTGGACTGCATGATGACCCACAACTGGTACGCATTGCAGATGCGTTCCAGAATAGCACCGGAGAGGTCAGCCAGGTAGTGGGGATCCTCAAGGACATTCAACAGCAGCAGGCTGCCCATCATGCCCGCTTGGACTCCCACATGTCCCATGTGGAGACACACATGTCTCGCATGGAGTCCAAGTGGGACACATTGGAAGAACTGACAGCGGTGCAGAGGGACATATTGACATGCCTCCGCCAGATTAGCACCAACATGTCCACACCTTCCTTTGTGCCCACAACATCTGGTGCCGCAACAACTGCAACTGCCACAGGGAGGGAGGATGACTCTGGTGGAGAGTCCTCTGCACCGCAGCGGCCTGCACATGAGGGTCCCCCCAGAAAGAAGAGGGGTCGTCCGAGGAAGGACAACTGAGAGGCAGATGGCCATGTACATCCCCCAGGAACCCAACACCTGTTCTGGAAATTCTCCTTTGTGTGCAAACTGTTCACCCTGTCGAATGCAACCCAACTCTCCCACATGACATGGGGAGTTTAAGTTGGACTAATGTATCAGATGACTGTGGACTTTACTCTGGACATTTCTGCTACCAACACTTCCAACTCATCTGGGAACTTTGGATTCCAATCCCAATGTACAGCACCCACCATCCTGTGCACTATCTTCACACATGTATGTAAATAAACTCACTAATACACCATACTTGCCTCTGTTGTGATTCCAACGTGGTATTTTGTCATGGAGATGATGATCTGCTAAATGACACTGTGCATGCTAACTGCTACAGCAATTTCTACACCGTCATGTGAGTCATGGCGACGTGACACATATGAGGGAGACACACCACTAGGGCAACACAACACATACACACCAGGGCCATCTGACTCATCGCCTACACTGATGTTGCCAGGAAATACAGTGGAATGCACAGACACCACACCTATTCAGAGTCTGTGTTAACTAGCCCACAGGTGCAGTAAGCAAATGTCAGTCAGATGTGTGACCACAGACAACGCACATCCCAAAGTGAAGCACAGGTTTATTACACATTTGCAACATGTTGTTTCCACTACAGATGCAAGGTAATCCCACGTGGCAGTGGCCACACAGTCACCAAGTGTTGAAGAAATAAAGTCCAGGGGTGTGTGGCACATCACCTGTAGGGAAACGACTGCTTCCACCCTGGAAGTTGTATCATGGTGTCGGGGGATCACAGTTGACCAAACAACTCTGAAAGTACCCTGTGAAGGACAGACATGACACACAGTTAAAAGCACTGAAGAACAGGACAGAACTGCAATACTCATGCCCAATACATGTCACAAGATACCTACACAAAACCAAGATAGCATGTCAACACTGTTGGGGAGTACAGACTACCTGTAAGGACACATCGCTGCACGCATCCAGTCAAGTAGCACATGGCCACACTCAAACAGCAACAGAGCACCACCAACACATATCATGCAAACTCAAATCATTGACATAACATCTCTGTATACTCACATTCAGCTGAAGAAGTTGTTGATGAGCTGTGTGCGGACATCACCCTCATCATCATCATCATCACTGGCATCGTGGCCCAGGCCAGGATCCTCCACAGGTGGTGGATGTTGGTCATCGTCATCCAGGATGAGAGGCAACTCCTTCCGCACTGCCAGGTTGTGTAGCATGCAGCAGACGATGAAAATCTTGCACACCTTTGCAGGGGCATATGGGAGGGCCCCTCCTGTCTTGTCCAGGCAGCGAAAGCGGCTCTTCAGGAGACCAAATGTCCGCTCGATCACTCTCCTGGTCCGACCATGTGCCTCATTGTAGCGCATCTGGGCTGGTGTCACAGGGTTCCTGAGGGGTGTCAGCAACCATGGCATGTTGGGGTATCCGGAGTCACCTACATACAGACAATTGCACATTAGCTGAGTTGGAAAAGAGGGTGGAATACAACATTGCAGAACACACACAATGGTACAAAGTCAGAACACACCGACAAGCCAGGCACGCTGGTTCTGCATCTGTGACATCATCCTCAGGATGCGACTACTCCTCATTACGTAGGCATCGTGTGCAGAACCGGGGAAACGTGCACACACATGTGAGATGCTCATATCTGCAAGACATACCACCAGAGCATTGATAGAATGGAAATGTTTCCTGTTCCTGTATGTCTGCTCATGTGCCTGTGGTGGTACCAAAGCCACATGTGTCCCATCAATGGAGCCGATGACATGTGGCATCCTCCCCAGGGCATAGAAGTCACTCTTGACGTCAGTGATTTGTTGACGTTTAGGGAAATAGATGTACTGGTTCAAGTATGTCAACATTACCTCCAAAACATCACGTAGCACACGGCTGAACATGGTCTGTGACATCCCACCAGCAGACACCACAGTGTGTTGAAAGGTACCGTGGCAAAGACGTGTAGGGCTGCCATCACCTTCACCTTGGGGCTCAGCGCTGTAGGGTATGGCCGGCCAGGTAGCAAATGTGGGGCCAACTGCCCCGCCAATTCCTCAATCAGCGGCCTGTTGAAGCGGTACTGTCGGATGCAGTCATGTTCAACCATGGTTGCAAGGTCAGGGAATGCTCTATGGACAGCTGGTGCCCTGCAGTACATAGGTGAACAAAGAAAGATTGTCAGTCACCCCACATATGTGGCATTGACCATACTCAATATCACATGATACATCATTACGAGACACAAGTACTTGATGTGTGTGCCGGTCTGTATGGACATGTATGGCACCTACATGGCCATCATCTAACATCTCAGTTCAACATGTGTTGACAACAAGTTCCAGGTTGTGCTATGGGAAATCATTAGGCTGTGTCACAGTACCCATGTACTGCTGTCACGTTCCAAACACACACCACAGTGACAAGTGAGGACAGATGTGCCCCAGGCATCACAGCTCTTTGACAGGTAGATTCCCAGGGACCCTGTATTGCCACATGGACACTGGCATGACCTGGCGTATCATGTACACGCCAGCAAAACAACCATGACTCCCACAGGTAGTGGCCCCTGTTGCCTCTGCAGGACAGACATGGACGTCTGTGACACACACACGCACATCAAAGTCGATGCACAAACAACATGGATGTGGAGACTGTCTCCCATTGTGCACATGGAATCAGAGACATCTGAAACACAACATGCACACAGACTGTGGAGGGCCATCACAATTGTGGCAATGGGTCACCCTGTGACGTACATACCATCCCACATGGGACTCAGGGTGTATGTGACATAACATACACATATACAACCTGCGTGTTGTGTTTCGAAATACGCGTCGTACAGCAATGGACCGATCCATGCGCTCGCATTGGCCATTGCATATGATGTTGACGGATGCGTGTTGTGTTTCGAAATACGCGTCGTACAGCAATGGACCGATCCGTGCGCACGCATTGGCCATTGCATATGATGTTGACGGATGCGTGTTGTGTTTCGAAATACGCATCGTACAGCAATGGACCGATCCGTGCGCACGCATTGGCCATTGCATATGATGTTGACGGATGCGTGTTGTGTGACGAAATACGCGTCGTACAGCAATGGAACGATCCATGCGCACGCATTGGCTATGGACTGACATGGTAACGGACGCGTATTCGAAGCTTGTACGAGTCGGATGAAGTGAATTCAGTTGGCCACCCACAACAATGTTGCAAATTCATGGGTGTCATCAAGTTGAAATTTTGAAGGATGCTGTAGGAGTGTATACGTGGTGCAATTCCAGGGATTGGCCAGATTCAGAAGATGCAAACGACTTGGACCTATCACTTTGGACACATGGGAAAGTATCTGCCTCTGCAGCACACATATAATGCTGGCTGTTCCCCTGAGAGCTCACTTGCCTGCACTACATGCTCCAGGACGACATCTGCCACTACCACTGCTGCTGTCTCTGCATCCTCTGGCTACTGCAATGGCACGTACTGTGGATAGAGCCCCAGCCTTCAGCACTGAGGAGAACCAGGCCCTGCTGGACAGCCTCCTTCCACAGTACAGCAAGCTGTATGGGAAACCAGGGGAGCAGGTGAGTGTGCTGTCCACTGCCTTACTAATTGTGCATGTTGTCTGACTAGCAAGACTTACAGTGTGTACACCAGTGGCTAGCATGCTCACTGAGTAGTTGTCACCCCCAAAGTGTGTAGTTACATGCACTGAACAGGTATAGTGCAGTAACAGTGCATTCCAACAAGGTTTTACTTCCCAGGCAATGGTACCATTTAGTAACTGCTGGACAACTGTTCATAGCCATAGTTGCACTACCTGTGTACATCATATGCCCCTGTGATTGAGACATGTATATCCAACTGTGTGATGCACGGATATGTTGCATGTGTAGTAATGGCCTTTTCACTTTGTCATCCTCACAGGTTGATGCCCACCAGAAGCAGGAGATCTGGCTGACCATCGCCCGGGCAGTACGATCTGTGGGGGTCTACAGGCGCAGGATCCGCAACTGCCAGAAGAGGTGGCAGGACCTTCGTGGCTGGACCCGGAGGATCGCAAGGGTCCAGCTGAAGCTGTCGCCTCCTCGCAGGAGGGGCGGACACCGGACCATGACCCCCCACATGCTCCAGATTCTGGCGGTGGTCTTCCAAGACCTGGATGGGCAGCTGAAGGCCAGACAGCAGCAAGGAGGGGGTAAGTGCTAGCCTTTTCTGGGTACTATGACTAACATGCTCTATGCACTCCTTTAGCCTGGTTACACTTCCACAGTACGACTGTCTTGTCGTCCTGGACTCATGTCCCTCACTTGTGTCATGCCCCCTCCTCATCTGATACACAGGTGTGGCCCTTACAGTCTGTGACTTAGGTCACTTGGGTACTGTGTACTTGCAGTTACCTGTGGTTCAAGTTGGGGACAGCATCAGTTACAGGAACTTTGTTGTGGGCTGCTTGGGTGGTACAATTGCTCACACAATACCTGTGATCTGACATGTACTCTGGGTATGGCTTTAATATGTGTTCCAATTGCTGCTCTGACTCACCACATGTCTGGGGTATGTGCCACACACCCATGCTGCAGCACAGACCAAGGTAGGAGCCTCAGAAGTATGTACATCATGTGTGTGACACATGCATAGCCACCTGCCTAGTGTTCAGGGTAATACCATGTTGCACATGGACCAGGACTGTAATGCCTACTCCGGACATCGAAGGCACTCTGTTCTCCCACTCCCGTGTCAGCATACATATTGGGCATTGAAGAGGACTCAGGTGTCTGCCTCTGTGTCACCGTGCGTGTGGCCTTGCTTTTGGACTCCTGGAGTGTTTAACAGTTTGGGGTGGCCAGCCATCTGAGTTGTGACTATAGGATCTGCACATTGATTAATGCATAGGTCTCTGATCCCTTGACTGTGCACAATGGTGTATGAAACATTGAGGTGCAGGCAGCTTTGGTTCATTCTCATCAGACGGTGAAGTGCTCATGTGTATGGATTTGTGTTTGCAGTCACTCAAATGTCTCATTTGAATGACGTGGGATCATCTTAGTCCTCATGATGTGGGTGGCCAGGGGTGCACATGTGCACCTGTCAGCTACAGGGCTTGCATTCCCAAAACTTCCATGATTGTGACACAGTGCAGACTGGTGTTGTGTGTATGCACTGCCCCTGTGACAGGAGACAGTTATGACTGACTTGCCAGACAGGCCTGTGCCATGACATTCAACTTGCAAAGGGTGATCCAGCAGTAGTGTGATATGTCCTGCATGCACACCATTGTCGCATTGTCTATCAGGACATGAGGACATCATTGTGTCTGGTGATGGAAGCAAAACCCGCATATAGACAGAGACTCTGCCCATCACTTTTCCTGACACATGTACTGAGTCAGTGGCAGGAGATGGCATGTGTTTGGAGTGACACATTTCCATATGTTCTCTTGGATATCCAACAACTGTGTATGTGGTGCATGAGTGCACATATGATTAGTGGCATCCAACAGGCACCAGACAGATGGGTGCATGGACAGGTAGGATATGAGTGGCATGAATGACTGTCAGGCAGACAATGGGCTTCTTCAAATCAGTGTCAGCACTTATTGCAATGTCTAGCAAATGATGGCAGGGCTTGCTCTGTGATGTGCTGTACTTACTGTGGTGTGTGTGGTCAGTACAGGTGACTAATGTTGCTCTGTTTATCCTGATTGTTTGCAGATACATCCACGGCCACAGGAGGAGACAGCTCCACGGACCAAGAGGAGCGGCAGAGCCAGACTGGGTCCACTGCAGAGGAGACCGTGGGACCCAGTGGCACGGAGGGTGAGGGGAGCCACACTGAGGAGACCTCAGCTACGACCACCTCGGCTGAGGAACACAGCACTTCCAGTGAGGACTCCCTTGTGGAGGCGGGTGTCAGCAGACCACAGACAAAATTGAGCAAGTCTGTCCCCGCCACCACCACCATCTCCACCCTCCCATCTGCTCCCATCCCACATGTCTGTGGAGGCTCCGGAGTAGGGGAGCGTGTCTCCTTCGTGCCAGGCACCGCACCCCCTGCCTCTGTCTCCCGTGCTGCCCTGAGTGTGGAGTCTGTGGACTTGCTGAAACAGATCCATGTAGGGCAGACATCAATGCTGAGTGTCCTCCATGCACACACGGGTCTGTTGACCCAACTGGTGTCATTCATGGAGGGCATCTCATCTGGCATGTCTGCCCTACAGCGAACCAATCAGTCCATGGCCTCCTCACTGACGGCAGCAGTGTCCCTCCTACAACAGTCCCTCACCCCTCCTACCTCTGCCCCATCCACAATCCCCAGCACCCTACCTGTCCCAAGCACACACACACCGGCACAGGCACGCACCAGCACAGACACAAGCAGCACACAGACACACAAGCCAAAATCCAGACGCACACGCACGCACAGTCAGGGGACTGATACCTCACTCACAGGGGATGGGGCCCAGACAAACACACATGCATCCACGAGCACTCTGCAGTCCTCAGATACCTCTCCCTCCAAAACCCCTTCCCTTGCCTCACCTGCAAACCCCCCTCCCAGAAGCTCTTCCTCTGTGAGCTTGGCCTCTTCCCCACAGATCCATCTGACCCAACTACAGGTGGAAGAGGCCACCACCACACACAGAGGGGAGTGCCCCTCACACCCGGACACCCTCCTCCAGGCACAGGCAGACTGAGGACCCCATTAGAAAGTCCCCCCGGACCAGGAAGGGCAAGACCCCACCACCACCACCACGCAGCTCCACCACACAGTCTCTCTCCTCCATCCCCCAGGCCACCACTCCACAGGTTCCCCCGCCACACCCTGCCCCAGGTTCCCCACACACCAATACCGCATCCCCAAACTGCTTAGGCCCTCCCCCTACCACTTGCTCTTCCACCCCCAACCCAGACGCTCGGCCTGTTTGTGCCACTGGTGTGGAGACCGGGTCCCCCTCTGTCCTGCCCACCTCATCTGCCCCCCTTCCACTCCCTTGGAGTTATGCACTGCAGTGGAGTCCACAACCACCCCGTCTGACTTGGGCACTGCAGTGGGGACCCAGTCCACTCCATCTGACCGGCCCACTGCAGTGGTGCCGGCACCCACACCATCTGACTTGTGCCCTACAGTGGTGCCGGCCCCCACTGAGTCAGACACCTCCACTGCAGTTTATGGTGACACTCCTGCACCCACCACCCCTTCAGTGCCTCCTTCTGGCATCCCCTGATCCTGTCCCTGCGGTGTCTGGCCTGCCCCTTGTATGCCCCTCCGAGGGGGATGTCCCCTGTCCGTACCAGTGCAGGCAAGCAATGGGTGACAAGTTGTCACATGTCACCCTGTTCGGACTGTGAATGTGGACTGGCCATTGGCCTTAGTTTCTTTTGGACTTCCAATTTTTCATTCACATTGGCTGAGTAAAGCGTCTTTTTGTTTACTAGTGGTTTTGCTTTTGATGTACATGATGTAGATGAGTATCATCATGCATTTGCTGTTGTAATACTGTTCAGATCAGGAAAATGAAGTGTTGCTGTGATGGACTCCATGTGGTCCATGGGATATGTGTCCTAATCTAGTCTGGATCCATAGCATCCTTTGCTGCAGTCTGAGGGTGTAATGTTCAGCATTTGACACAGGGATGTACGTTTTGCATTTGTAATTTAACATCTGTGGCTTACACTCATGCACATCTGGTGGGCTTACCACTGTTCAATGTTTCTATTTCCCTGACTGTGTGCCCATCTCCACTGGACATGCAGTTTAGCACATCAATGTTGAAGGACTCATCTGTGTATACAGTGCAACTTGCTTGACACGTGTTTTGGGTATATGCAGATGACTGAAGTGACACTCCCGTGCCCAGGCTGATGTGAGCAGAGCCTTCAGTGTGTTGTAATTGTTGACTCACTGACCGAGTGTTCTGCTGACATGTTTGAGTCGTGCACAGACAAGGTTTGGCACAGCGGACCTTCCACAGGAGTGGAGTGCCCTCATGGCAGTGTGTAATCCCGTGACATTGCCTGGGCCCATGTTGTGTGTTGTGTAAGCATGTCTGTGTGTGTTCCCTTCCCTTTTCCTACACAGGCTGTGTCCCTACGGATGTTCCTGTTTGTGATGCTTGCTGAGTTGTCCTGTGTTCATCCAGCATCTTGGACCTGGTTTCTCCGGGATGTGGGTGCATGGCAAACTAATGTTCATCAGGTTGTCATCCCTAGTTGTCTTTGTTGTCAGGGCTGGGGATGTGGGCAAACGCAGATGGGACACAGTCAGGATTCCCCTTGGCACTTGTTGGTTACACAAGTCATGTAATTTACAGTTTGTGGTAGCTTTCAGTGATTGTGACACGTTGTGTGTGTGACTGCTGCCACTCCTCAGGGTCAGAGCTGCAATGTTGGAAGTTGTCTACGTGTGTTCTTTGTGGGTCACCTTGGCTTCTTCATTGGTGTGTGACTGTGGCCGGGATCCCATTGATTGGGGTGGATGTCACGTCATGCCCATGTACCGCGTACTGTGCAGTGTGTCAGACATTCACGAGTCTTGTTGACTGGCCATGTGTGATGGGTTTCTGCACCTTAGTTCCCACCACCACCCCTGGGATTGTCATGGGTGCATGTGCAATGTCACCAGTCCATGTGAGCTTCACTGCTGCACATTGGTGGAGATCAAGGTGTGTGGTGTTGAGTGTGTGCAAATGTGAGTTGTTGCACGGCTAGACCCCTACCTCCATATTGGCCTTGGCTGACAGGCCGTGCTGATTGATTTGTGCTTGTGTAGGTGTGATGGTAGTTTGTTGCTCAGGACACATGGCTGTGCGTTCACAGTGTGAACGACATCTACCTTTGTCATCACAGTGGGATTATCATGCAGGCTAGTGTCACCACAATGTGGGGTCCCTGGGGGTAGTGCTGTGGTGGGTCTGTCTCTTGCTGTGTTAGTTGCTGTTCCTACAAGCTTGTGTGACATGTGTAATTTGGGCTCCCTCTCATCTAACGATGCCTGATTGCCCACATAGGGGAATCCGATCCATGAGTTACTTTTGTATGGCACTGTATACACATCTGTGTAATTGGAATTCAGGCCTCCTCATGTGTTGTGTGGTTGCCAGGGGACACTGGCACACCCCCATCACCTGTTGTGTTTGATATGCAGTGTGAGGCTGCCTGTTTGTGTTTGTGCATCTGCACCACTGCATTGGCATATCTTTAGTGTGCCATTGCCTGTATGTTGTTTGGAGGATTTACCCTGCTGTCCCTGGGACTCCTAGGTCATCAGTCATGCACAATAATCATGGTTTGTATGTCCCATTGCTGCCATGGTATGGTATTTGTTCACCTCACATCTACAGTCTCCACAGGATATCTACATTTGTGTGTCCATTAGTGCAGATATGTGGGTCTGCATTATGATGGTCACTTCTGGCATTGTGTAATTGATAAATGGAGACAATGTCAGCCCCCATGGGTGATGTTTGTCTGCACATGGCCAAAGGTATGTTTTATTTGCACTGCACTGTTTGCCTCACCCAATCTATGTTGCTATGGGACACAACCACTACTTTGCCACTGATGTGTTTGTTGTTCTGTGACCAGGAATCATCCATGCTGTTTGGCAGTTGCAGCTTTTTCCATGACAACACTTACCTTTTGGTCACTGTGATGATGGGGGTTTAGACCCCATTGCCACAATGTTCAAAATGTGCTTCAGCTATGGACCCCACACTTACCTTTTGGTCACTGTGATGATGGGGGTTTAGACCCCATTGCCACAATGTTCAAAATGTGCTTCAGCTATGGACCCCACACTTACCTTTTGGTCACTGTGATGATGGGGGTTTAGACCCCATTGCCACAATGTTCAAAATGTGCTTCAGCTATGGACCCCACACTTACCTTTTGGTCACTGTGATGATGGGGGTTTAGACCCCATTCCCACAGTGGTCATGGTCTGCTTGCATTGTGAAGGCCACACACATTTTTGTGTGACACATGTGATAGGGGGTCACATTGTATGTTCAATGTCATGTTCAGTGTTGTAGGCATTTGACACAGACTACACACTCTTGTCATGATGTTGGGGGGATGTCTTTTGCTGACATTCCTTATGTTGGAGTATGCTGGTTGTGTCATGCATTACCCGTCCTATGAGTGGAGATGGTAGTAGTGGTAGGCATCCAGGCCCCCATGAGTAGGGGTGGTAGTAGTGACAGGCATCCAGGCCCCCATGAGTAGGGGTGGTGGTAGTGCTAGGCATCCATCCCCCTATGAGTGGGGATGGTACTAGTGACAGGCATCCAGCCCCCCATGAGTAGGGATGGTGGTAGTGGTAGGCATCCATCCCCCTATGAGTGGGGATGGTAGTAGTGACAGGCATCCAGCCCCCCATGAGTAGGAGTGGTGGTAGTGGTAGGCATCCAGGCCCCCATGAGTAGGGGTGGTGGTAGTGCTAGGCATCCATCCCCCCATGAGTAGGGATGGTGGTAGTGGTAGGCATCCATCCCCCTATGAGTGGGGATGGTAGTAGTGACAGGCATCCATCCCCCCATGAGTAGGGGTGGTGGTAGTGGTAGGCATCCAGGCCCCCATGAGTAGGGGTGGTGGTAGTGACAGGCATCCAGCCCCATATGAGTAGGGGTGGTGGTAGTGGTAGGCATCCATCCCATGAGTGGGGATGGTAGTAGTGACAGGCATCCAGCCCCCATGAGTAGGGGTGGTGGTAGTGGTAGGCATCCATCCCCCTATGAGTGGGGATGGTAGTAGTGACAGGCATCCAGCCCCCCATGAGTAGGGGTGGTGGTAGTGGTAGGCATCCATCCCCCTATGAGTGGGGATGGTAGTAGTGACAGGCATCCAGCCCCCATGAGTAGGGGTGGTGGTAGTGGTAGGCATCCAGGCCCCCATGAGTAGGGGTGGTGGTAGTGCTAGGCATCCATCCCCCATGAGTAGGGGTGGTGGTAGTGGTAGGCATCCAGGCCCCCATGAGTAGGGGTGGTGGTAGTGACAGGCATCCAGCCCCCCATGAGTAGGGGTGGTGGTAGTGGTAGGCATCCATCCCCCTATGAGTGGGGATGGTAGTTGTGACAGGCATCCAGCCCCCCATGAGTAAGGGTGGTGGTAGTGGTAGGCATCCATCCCCCTATGAATGGGGATGGTAGTAGTGACAGGCATCCAGCACCCCATGAGTAGCGGTGGTGGTAGTGGTAGGCACCCAGGCCCCCATGAGTAGGTGTGGTGGTAGTGCTAGGCATCCATCCCCCATGAGTAGGGGTGGTGGTAGTGGTAGGTGTTAGACTTGGCATCTTTTGGCGTGTTTCCCCTGACTTTTTGCTTTCTGATCCCCAGGTTTTGACTCTGTTTTTGCTGGTGTAATGATTCTGCGCACTTTCCTCACTGCTGTCCAGTGGGAAAGTGCAAGTGCTCCTGTATAAAATGTGTTATGGATTGGCGTTTCCATGATTGGCCTATTTGGTTTATGTGTCAGTCCCTTGTAAAGTGCACTGCGAGTGCCAGGGCCTATAGACCAAATGCTGTTGGTGGGCTGCAGCACTGGATTGTGCCACCCACGCAAACAGCCCGTAAAGTGTAACTCGGGCCTGCCATTGCAGAGCCTGTGCGCAGCCTGGGGCTGCCATGTCGACTTGGCAAGTGCGCACACTTGCAAGTCCCTAAACCTTCCCTTTTCTACATGTTAGTCACCCCTAAGGTAGGCCCAAGGTACCCCTGTGGGCAGGGTGCGTTGTATGCGAAAGGTAGGACATGCCCTGGTGTGTGTGGCATGTCCTGATAGTGAATTACAGCCTAGTTCGTTTTTCACTATTGCAAGGCTACCTGTTCCCCATAGGCCAGAACGGGCAGTTTTGATTATTACAGCTTATAATCCTAACTGACCCCGGGAACATGGTAGAAATTCGAGTTTAGTATGCCTGGACTCAGAATGATAAAATGCATCTTTTAGTGAAGTTGGTTTTAACATTCTGTGTTTGAAAATACCACTTTTAGAAAGTGGGTATTTTCTTGTCTAACCATCCAAGCCTGCCTCTGCGAGGTTGTGTATTCCTTGTCTGGAGTGTGAGTGACAGGGGCTGGGGGATGCCAGGAGACTGGGTGAGTCAGCACAGGGCTGAATAGCAAGATCTACATGTAGATGGGTGGGAGGAGTTGCACCTGGGCCCTGAATAGGACAGTGCCTTCCCTCCACAATGCTGGCTCCACCTCCTGTGGTGCGCCTGATGTCCCTGGCCTACTCTCTGAAGGAAGGGACGGAGACTTGTCAACAAAGTGCTCCAGAACTGGTTTGGACTAGGCGAAGGCCTCTCTGCCTTGAGAGAACAAAGGAATTTGGGATATAAATATTGGGGCCCTGACCCCATGAATTTAGATCTCGCTGGAATCAAGGAACCTGTCAAGACGAAGAGCTGGAGAGCTGCTAGGAGGAGTACTGCCCCTTTGCTGAGTTATTGCCTTGTTGGGTTGGCCTGCAGTTGCTTCTTCTGTCTTGGGCAGTGAAAGGACTGAACTTTCTACAAACTTGTGCTGAGTATCTCCAAGGGCCTGAAACCGAGCTGGCCTCCTGTTAAGAAGTCTCAGGGACTGCAAAGACTTCACAAGCCTCTGGGTACCGCTTCTGGAACGCTGTTTCAGTTGCCACAGAGGAAGGGAACTGCAACCGACTCCGTCAACCGAATCCATCCCTGACCGGTGACCTGTTTGCACCGCAGACCGCATCGCCCCGCTTCGCATCGCAACCCTGGTCTCACCGTGGGCGACGTCCGACGCCGTCAACACCGAGCCGCTGCTTGCACCGTGACCTGTGGGCACCGCAGTTCGCATCGCATCGCTTCACTGAACCAGCCGGACCCGACAGACGCGGACGCTGCAACTGGCTCAACAGTCGTGACCGCATCGCAGTTGGGGCACCGCTCGCACGTTTGCGACGCACCGCTCTGACTCGCACCGCTGTCCGACGCCAGCTCCCGCATTCCGGCTTGGTCGCCTGCATCGCAACCTGTCAGCACCGCATCGTACATCGTCTCGCCCTGCACCGCACGCCTTGGACTCACCGACTCTGTCTGCACGACGCTCATCGAGCCGCTGCCTGCACCGCATCAAGGGACACCGCACCTTGCATCGCTCCGTCTTGCACCGCAACCGCGACGAACGCCGACCGGCTCGTACACCCCGTACCAGCCACAACGAGAAAGGTACTGTGACCGAGTCTGTTCACGACTCTGCTGGCCCGTAGCGACGCGGTCGGCTGGAACTGTTGGACTCTGTGTAATTCAGGATCACGGTAGACCCGGACGGGGCTACCGACTCGTACGAACTTTGCTTTTGTGCTATTCCTGCAAAGAAGAAGTTACCTTATCAAGCATTCATATTTAAAGTATAGTATTGTGGATTTGTGTCGTAATTGGTCTTGTCTTGAGTATATAAAAATATTGGTTATTTTTCTAAACTGGTGTGGTGTCCGTTTGTAGTGCTTACACTGTATTACTGTTGGTTATGTGCAAATGCTTTACACACTGCCTCTAGAATAAGCCTGACTGCTCGTGCCAAGCTACCAAGGGGGTGAGCAGGGGTTATTTTAGGAGGGTAACTCCCTTACCCTGACTAGGAAGAAGGGTCCCTACTTGGACAAAGGTGCAAGCCCTTGCCAACTAGAGATCCCATTTCTAACATTGGTTGTCAGCGGTGAGGATAGGACTTGTGTTTGCACTTGACTTACAGTGATTGGTGTGCACTACTACCATATCGCAGACCATTATGTACCACATACTGGTTCTTTTTCTTTTGGCCTATTTTTGATCTTGCCAGTTTTCAACTCACTACTTTTGTCATGCCTGAATCAATTGCATCATCCGTTGCATCTCTGGAAGTTATCTTTGAGGAGGATAGGTTGGAATCCTACGCCGTAAAGGAGCTACGGGCGATTTGTAAAAACCTGAAAGTCCAAATTAAAGGCCTCACAAGGAAGGAGGAGCTACAGAAGGCGCTGAGGGCCTGGGTAGCAGCCAGACATGCCAGTGGGCAGCCTGGTAATCTCAGTGAGGAGGTGGAGGAGCCTATTTCCAGGGTGGATGTGCTTTTGGGTGAGGGGAACCCACCAGGTCAGGCAGCAGCAGTCTGTCCCCAGAGGAGCTGGAGGACAGGCGGGAGGCAAGGCAGTTTGAGCTGCAGAAGCTCAGGCTGGAGAGTGAGCGGGAGGAGAAGAGATTGGCCATGGAGGAGAAGAAGATGCTCTTAGAGCATGAGAGAGAACTGAAGGAGCTAGAACTTAGGAGTAAGTCAGGCTCAGATGGTGGCAGCAATTCGTCCAGAAAGGCAGACAGGATTGTGCACATTCCCAAGAATGTAGGCAAGGAGTTCAAGAAGGGGATGACATACAAAGGTGGTTCCAGGGTTATGAGGCAGCCATACACATGAATGGGGTCCCTGAGGAGAATTGGGGAGCAGGATTGTGGCCACTTTTCCCTGAAGAAGCAAGGGATGCTCTGATAGCTTTGGGTAAGGGGTATCACCTCACCTATGCTGACATGAAGGGAGGCCCTTCTCACTAAGTATGGTCTTACTCCTGAAAAGTACAGGGATCAGTTCAGGTCCAGTAAGAAGTCTGATGCCAACACTTGGTTGGAATGTGTGGATGTGTTCTGCAGGTCGCTGGATGGTTGGGTGAAGGGCAGTAATGTAACAGATTTTCAGGGGCTCTACAATTTGATTGCATGGGAGCACTTGTCTAGTCTATGTTTTGCAGATCTGCGCCAGCACCTAGTTGATAGTAAGCTAACTGACCCCAGGAAGCTTGCTATGGAGGCGGACCGCTGGGTGAGTACCAGGGTCCACAAGAAAGCGTTTGGGGGAGACTCAGCCAAAGGTGGGCAGGGTCCCCAGCAGAAAGGTGGGGGGGACAAGGGTAAAGCACAGGAGTTCTCTAAAGGGCCCCAAACTAGTACCCAGGGTAAAGGTTCCCAGCCCCCCAGTGATAAGAAGAAAGGGGTCACTACAGGGAAGCCTGTTGAGACCGGCCCCCGCAAGTGTTATGCATGTGACCAGGTAGGTCACTTTAAGGGGGACCCCAAGTGCCCAAAGGGGACACAGCCACCCACCGGTGGACAGTCCAAAGTGTTGGCTAGTGTAGCACTTGGGGAGGAGGGGTGCCCACAGGAGGGTGGGGATCCCGCAGAAATGACCCTCGTCTCACTAGGGGACAGTGAGATGGTCCCAGGAAACCAGGTGCCCCCTAACACAAAGAAATATAGCACCTGGGTGACCATCAATGGGAACAGGGTAGAGGCTCTCAGAGATACTGGAGCCAGTGTGACCTCAGTCCGGTGTCACCTGGTCTCTGAGAAGCAGGTAGTCCCAGGGGCATTCCACCAAGTAGTTGCTGTAGACAACTCTGAGCGCCAGTGTATGGTGGCGCAGGTTCCCTTTGAATGGGTGGGGGTCTCAGGTCCCTTGAGGGTAGTTGTGAGCCCTACCATGCCTGTAGATTGTCTGCTAGGTAACGACCTGGAGCAGTCCTTATGGAAGGATGTTGAGCTCAGGTCTCACTTGGAGATGCTTGGGTTGCCAGAGTGGGCATGCGTGTCTACTCGGTCAATGGCCGCCAGAAAGGGTGATCAAGAGGACTTGGAGCCTGGAACAGTGGCCCAAGTCCCTGCCAAGAGAAAGGGCAGGGGCGCGGGGAAACCGGCCCCGAGTTCCCACGGACCGGGAGGAGGCGGACCTCGAGGGGGACGCCCGGTGCCTACAGGGGAGCAGGTAGCCGAACTGGGAGACATCTCTGAGCTGACCCATTGGCAGCAAGAAGGGGGTCCCCCCAGGGAGGAGTTCTGCAGGGAGCAGAACGAGTGCCCTACTCTGGAGGGTCTGCGGCGGCAGGCTGCAGACCAGGCAGCTGGTAATCAGTCCGGGTCACATCTGATCTACTGGGAGAGTGGTCTCCTGTGCAGTGAGCCTAAGGTTGCTGAGCCTGGGTCAGCCCGTGTGCTGGTGGTACCCCAGCGCTTCAGGACCTTCCTACTGGGTCTGGCTCATGACGTGCCTTTGGTAGGACATTTGGGGCAGGACAAGACCTTTGACAGGCTTGTCACCCACTTCTTTTGGCCCCAAATGCGAAGGCAGTCAGATGCACACTGTAGGTCTTGCCAAACTTGCCAGGCAAGTGGTAAGAGTGGGAGGAAGGTCAAAGCTCCTCTCCAACCTTTTCCTGTTGTTGGTACACCCTTTGAAAGGGTAGGGATGGATATTGTGGGGCCACTGGATCCCAAGACAGCCATGGGCAACAGGTACATCCTGGTCTTGGTGGACCATGCCACCCGGTACCCGGAGGCAATCCCTCTCAGGACAACGACGGCGCCAGTGGTGGGCCGGGCGTTAATGGGGATCTTTTCCCGTGTGGGATTCCCCAGAGAGGTGGTTTCTGATAGGGGGACCAATTTCATATCCAAGTATATGACATCCCTGTAGAAGGAGTGTGGTGTAACCTACAAGTTCACCACTCCTTACCACCCACTAAGGAAACGGTCTGGTGAAGAGATTCAACCAGACCTTGAAAGGCATGATCAAGGGTCTAACAGAACCCATGAGGCGTAAGTGGGACGTCCTCTTGCCATGCCTACTCTTTGCATACAGGGAGGTGCCTCAGAAGTCTCTTGGGTACAGCCCCTTTGAGCTCCTGTATGGCCACCCTGTCAGAGGACCTCTGAGTTTGGTAGAAGGAAGGCTGGGAGGCAGCTCCCAGGAAAACTCCCCAGGATGTGTTTAGCTACATGCTGGCCTTTAGAAAACCAAACTGCCCGCTTCAGGAAACTCCGCTCAGGCGAACCTAGAAGCAAGCCAGGAAGAAATGAAGAGATGGTATGACCAGAATGCCACTCTGGTCGAATTTCAACCTGGGCAAAAGTGTGAGTCATGGCCCCAGTGGCACCTTGTGCCTTGCAGGACAAGTGGACTGGGCCATATGAGGTGGTGGAGCGCAAAGTGACGTCACCTACCTGGTGGATTTGCAAGCTCCAAGGAACCCTTTGAGGGTCCTTCATGTGAACCGCCTCAAGCCCCACTTCGAGAGGTCCGAAGTGAGTATGCTCTTGGCGACAGATGATGGGGTGGAAGAGGAGAGTGAGCCTCTCCCTGACCTCCTGTCTACCAAGGAGCATGATGGGTCAGTAGAAGGTGTGATCCTCTCCCCTACTCTGACTCAGGAGCAGCAGGGGGACTATCACCAGTTGTTGGGACAGTTCGCCCCACTGTTCTCTCTGACTCCCGGTGTTACTCACTGGTGTACCCATGACGTGGACACTGGTGACAGCCCTCCTGTGAAGCACAAGATTTACAGGTTGACTGACCGGGTCAGAGCCAGCATCAAGGAGGAGGTCTCTAAGATGTTGGCGTTAGGGGTGATTGAGCCCTCCCACAGTCCTTGGGCCAGCCCAGTGGTCTTGGTCCCAAAGGCTGCTGCGCCCAGTGCCACTCCAGAACTCCGGTTTTGTGTGGACTACCATGGGCTCAATGCCGTCACCAGGACTGACGCGCACCCCATCCCCAGAGCTGATGAGCTCATTGATCGGTTGGGAGCTGCCCGGTTCCTCAGCACGTTTGATTTGACGTCTGGGTACTGGCAGATTGCCTTAACCGATGGGGCCAAGGAGAGATCAGCATTCTCAACCACGGAAGGTCATTACCAATTCCGGGTGATGCCCTTTGGGTTGAAGAATGCCCCTGCCACCTTTCAGAGGTTGGTCAATCAGGTGTTGGCTGGGCTGGAGGATTTCAGTGCCGCCTACCTGGATGACATTGGTGTGTTCAGTTCCAGCTGGGAAGAACATTTACAGCACCTTGAGAAAGTGTTGAGGGCTCTGCAAGGTGCAGGCCTCACGATCAAGGCCAGTAAGTGCCAGATCGGGCAGGGTTCTGTGGTGTACTTGGGACACCAGGTAGGAAGCGGCCAGGTGGCGCCCTACAACCCAAGATTGACACCATTCTGGCTTGGGAGCCCCCAAGACCCAGACAGAGGTGAGAGCCTTCTTAGGTCTCACCGGCTACTATAGGAGGTTTGTTAAGGGCTATGGCACCATCGTTGCCCCCTTAACAGAGCTGACTTCTAAGAAGCAGCCCAGGAAAGTGATCTGGACTGAGTCCTGCCAGAAAGCTTTTGATGCCCTGAAGGCAGCCATGTGCACGGCGCCCGTGCTCAAGGCACCTGACTTCTCCAAGGAATTCGTCGTGCAGACTGACGCTTCAGAGCATGGTGTGGGAGCGGTGCTCTCACAACTGAACGAAGAGGGCCTGGATCAGCCTGTAGTCTTCCTTAGCAGGAGACTACTCCCCAGGGAACAGAGGTGGAGTGCCATAGAAAGGAAGCTTTTGCTGTGGTCTGGGCGCTGAAGAAGTTGAGCCCATACCTGTTTGGGACTCACTTCCGGGTTCAGACAGACCACAGGCCCCTCAGATGGTTGATGCAAATGAGGGGTGAGAATCCAAAACTGCTAAGGTGGTCCATCTCCCTACAGGGAATGGACTTTACGGTGGAACACCGTCCTGGTACAGAACACGCCAACGCAGATGGTCTGTCCAGGTTCTTCCGCCTTAGTGAAGAGAACTCCAATGGGGTTGGGTAGTTCTCCCTACTTTCAGCTGGAGGGGACATGTGTTAGACTTGGCATCTTTGGCGTGTTTCCCCTGACTTTTTGCTTTCTGACCTCCCGGTTTTGACTCTGTTTTTGCTGGTGTAATGATTCTGCGCACTTTCCTCACTGCTGTCCAGTGGGAAAGTGCAAGTGCTCCTGTATAAAATGTGTTATGGATTGGCGTTTCCATGATTGGCCTATTTGGTTTATGTGTCAGTCCCTTGTAAAGTGCACTGCGAGTGCCAGGGCCTATAGACCAAATGCTGTTGGTGGGCTGCAGCACTGGATTGTGCCACCCACGCAAACAGCCCGTAAAGTGTAACTCGGGCCTGCCATTGCAGAGCCTGTGCACAGCCTGGGGCTGCCATGTCGACTTGGCAAGTGCGCACACTTGCAAGTCCCTAAACCTTCCCTTTTCTACATGTTAGTCACCCCTAAGGTAGGCCCAAGTTACCCCTGTGGGCAGGGTGCGTTGTATGCGAAAGGTAGGACATGCCCTGGTGTGTGTGGCATGTACTGATAGTGAATTACAGCCTAGTTCGTTTTTCACTATTGCAAGGCTACCTGTTCCCCATAGGCCAGAACGGGAAGTTTTGATTATTACAGCTTATAATCCTAACTGACCCCGGGAACATGGTAGAAATTCGAGTTTAGTATGCCTGGACTCAGAATGATAAAATGCATCTTTTAGTGAAGTTGGTTTTAACATTCTGTGTTTGAAAATACCACTTTTAGAAAGTGGGTATTTTCTTGTCTAACCATCCAAGCCTGCCTCTGCGAGGTTGTGTATTCCTTGTCTGGAGTGTGAGTGACAGGGGCTGGGGGATGCCAGGAGACAGGGTGAGTCAGCACAGGGCTGAATAGCAAGATCTACATGTAGATGGGTGGGAGGAGTTGCACCTGGGCCCTGAATAGGACAGTGCCTTCCCTCCACAATGCTGGCTCCACCTCCTGTGGTGCGTCTGATGTCCCTGGCCTACTCTCTGAAAGAAGGGACGGAGACTTGTCAACAAAGTGCTCCAGAACTGGTTTGGACTAGGCGAAGGCCTCTCTGCCTTCAGAGAACAAAGGAATTTGGGATATAAATATTGGGGCCCTGACCCCATGAATTTAGATCTCGCTGGAATCAAGGAACCTGTCAAGACGAAGAGCTGGAGAGCTGCTAGGAGGAGTACTGCCCCTTTGCTGAGTTATTGCCTTGTTGGGTTGGCCTGCAGTTGCTGCTTCTGTCTTGGGCAGTGAAAGGACTGAACTTTCTACAAACTTGTGCTGAGTATCTCCAAGGGCCTGAAACCGAGCTGGCCTCCTGTTAAGAAGTCTCAGGGACTGCAAAGACTTCACAAGCCTCTGGGTACCGCTTCTGGAACGCTGTTTCAGTTGCCACAGAGGAAGGGAACTGCAACCGACTCCGTCAACCGAATCCATCCCTGACCGGTGACCTGTTTGCACCGCAGACCGCATCGCCCCGCTTCGCATCGCAACCCTGGTCTCACCGTGGGCGACGTCCGACGCCGTCAACACCGAGCCGCTGCTTGCACCGTGACCTGTGGGCACCGCAGTTCGCATCGCTTCACTGAACCAGCCGGACCCGACCGACGCGGACGCTGCAACTGGCTCAACAGTCGTGACCGCATCGCAGTTGGGGCACTGCTCGCACGTTTGCGACGCACCGCTCCGACTCGCACCGCTGTCCGACGCCAGCTCCCGCATTCCGGCTTGGTCGCCTGCATCGCAACCTGTCAGCACCGCATCGTACATCGTCTCGCCCTGCACCGCACGTCTTGGACTCACCGACTCCGTCTGCATGACGCTCATCGAGCCGCTGCCTGCACCGCATCGAGGGACACCGCACCTTGCATCGCTCCGTCTTGCACCGCAACCGCAACAAACGCCGACCGGCTCGTACACCCCGTACCAGCCACAACGAGAAAGGTACTGTGACCGAGTCTGTTCACGACTCTGCTGGCCCGTAGCGACGCGGTCGGCTGGAACTGTTGGACTCTGTGTAATTCAGCATCGCGGTAGACCCGGACGGGGCTACCGACTGCATCGAACTTTGCTTTTGTGCTACTCCTGCAAAGAAGAAGTTACCTTATCAAGCATTCATATTTAAAGTATAGTATTGTGGATTTGTGTCGTAATTGGTCTTGTCTTGAGTATATAAAAATATTGGTTATTTTTCTAAACTGGTGTGGTGTCCGTTTGTAGTGCTTACACTGTATTACTGTTGGTTATGTGCAAATGCTTTACACACTGCCTCTAGAATAAGCCTGACTGCTCGTGCCAAGCTACCAAGGGGTGAGCAGGGGTTATTTTAGGAGGGTAACTCCTTACCCTGACTAGGAAGAAGGGTCCCTACTTGGACAAAGGTGCAAGCCCTTGCCAACTAGAGATCCCATTTCTAACAGTAGGCATCCAGGCCCCCATGAGTAGGGGTGGTGGTAGTGACAGGCATCCAGCCCCCCATGAGTAGGGGTGGTGGTAGTGGTAGGCATCCATCCCCCTATGAGTGGGGATGGTAGTAGTGACAGGCATCCAGCCCCCCATGAGTAGGGGTGGTGGTAGTGGTAGGCATCCATCCCCCTATGAGTGGGGATGGTAGTAGTGACAGGCATCCAGCCCCCATGAGTAGGGGTGGTGGTAGTGGTAGGCATCCATCCCCCTATGAGTGGGGATGGTAGTAGTGACAGGCATCCAGGCCCCCATGAGTAGGGGTGGTGGCAGTGGTAGGCATCCATCCCCCTATGAGTGGGGATGGTAGTAGTGACAGGCATCCAGCCCCCCATGAGTAGGGGTGGTTGTAGTGGTAGCCATCAGGCCCCTATGGGTGTGTATGGCATTGGTGATAGCCATCCCGCCCCTATGGTTCTGCTGTTGCTAGTGTACGTCATTTCTGCATCCCTATGTGTGTGTGACATATGTCGGGTACGTGTCGTTTGTTTGTGTGGTGGGTGTCTGACTTACCGTCTGCGCCGTACGCGTCCGTACCGGTTCCGGTAATAGATGTACAGTATTAGTAGGACCTGCGCGATGGGATTCATGATTGGTTCGTCTCGTTCGGGTTTCTCGTGGCTTCGACTTGTACTCGTAGCTGGCTTGTTCGTCTCGTAGCCGTGGATCGTCTTGTGGCGCGAATCGGAGCTTATGTGCAGCTCTCCCGGATGCTCTGACGTGCCGGACGTAGCGACCAGTTCGGCGCGTACGGAGTGCACATCGTATTAGTCCGGCCAGAAGGTGCTGTGTATTTACTTCCGTGCGACTCGAATCGGCGTTTACGGATCCGGCTCGGTCGGGGAACTGGAGCTGGAATGGGAACGTACGGCTCGGTTGGAATTTTAGCAGTAATGCACATCGTACTTGCTTGCTCGCTCGGACGACTGTTCGAATCGGTCGGGAAAAACGCGTTCGGCTCGTTTTTTTTCCGGACGATTCGTATTCGGTGCGCTTCCAATGAGATCGGAATCGACCCCTTAGTTGTTGGTAGCTTTGTTCCTTTTGGAAGGATTGTAGTAATTTATGTTGGGTTGGTTGGGTTCTGCCTGTTGTGGCTTAGAAAGCATTATGCCATCCTTCCACAACGTTATTAGTTTTTGCTTCTTTATTTAGGGTACTGTTATATACAATCCATCATGGTATGTGGTATTTGGGCTGTCTCCTGTGTCCAGATCTGTGTAGCCGTCCCACCCAGGTGTCCTCGAAATAGTCGAGTAGGGGACTTAGTTTTTGTTCCTTTGTTTGGTAGTAGGGGCTTTCTATTAAGAGATTGTAGTGTTCTGCTACATAAGTTATTGGGACGTATGCTAGTGCAATTAGCTTTTTTATTTCATATGCAAAATTGCTATTAGTTGCACATTCTAAACTGAGTGTAGATTTTTTAAGGTGTTTCCAAATGAATTGGTTAAAGTGGTAATAGCAACCTTGGATTGCTGTGTGAGGGTAGTTTTTCAGGATGGCTTGTATCATTGACTGTTCAAAGTCTATGATAATTTTTTGAGGGTAGTAATTATTAGTTTCTTGCTTTACTTTTGTTAAGAGTTCTACATAGGTAGTGGTTTGTGTGTTTGGTAACAGGGCATATATAAAGGGGATGTTTGTATTGTGATACAGTCCATGGATTGTATATAATTGGTAAAATTGTTTGGGACATATTTTAAATGTTCCGTCCATCATCCATGTCTCACAACTCTGTAGTTTAGGTAAGTTTGTGGGAGTTGCATATATAATAATTCTTTTGTCATTAGATTTATTGTCATAAAGTAGAAATTGCTCTTTATTATGACTTACAGTGAGTTCAGGTGGTATTTGTATTTCACTGAAGTTTTTAGGTCTCGCCTAGCGATGCAGCACAAAGCGCTGCTCGCTATGCGAGATCTATTGTTGCCGACTTTTGCTCCGATGCGGGACAGGACAGGTGCACGCGTACGGCAAGTCCTGGACAGGAGATGTGCACGCGTATGGTGCGAGCAGAAGTTGTAATAACGCCGCAAGCCGTACGCGTGCACATCGACTGTCTGTGCTCAAGCTTAACAGACAGGAGATGTGCACGCGTACGGCTCGCGTCTTTTACAACTCCTGCTCGCACCATACGCGTGCACATGTCCTGTCCAGGCGCCCAGCATGCCTCCCGCTCAACCCCACTCACCGGCTCTTGTGGGGACTCAGCGCTGAATCTTGCTCCGGCCGCACCATGCGGCATTCACGAAGGCGGGGTGGGCTCCCGCCGGACTTCTCTCTGCGGGGTGGGCTCCCGCCGGACTTCTCTCTGCAGGGTGGGCTCGTGCCGGACTTCTCTCTGCGGGGTGGGCTCCCGCCGGACTTCCCTCTGCGGGGTGGGCTCCCGCCTCACTTCTCCAACACACGGGGCTCCCTCAGCTCACGGGAGCCCCGGACACCTCCGGCCGCGCGCTCCATGCGCCGCCCATACGCCATGCAACTGACGTCGCCCAGCGCCGGACAGCAGATGTGCACACGCACGGCGGCTCGCGGGCTTCAGAGCCTTTTGCGCAATGTCCTGAGCATTCTGTGAGGCACAACGCGCGCTCTGCTTTCGTTGTTAAGGACAAAACATATGCACGTGCTCTGCTTTTGTTGTTAAGGACAAAACATATGCACGCGCTCTTTCGGTAACTTGTTTATACTTTCACTGTCACTTTTAATGACGGAGTACCTGTTTGCAGGTCCACCGCGGCCCTAAATAAAAGCCTCGCAAATAACAGCCTGCGCGCCCTGTCCACTGTCCCCAGCGCGCGATGGCAGCCTTCAGATTAGCAACGCTCCCCTTGACGCGGGCGAGGCATAACATCCTCCAGTTTGAGACACATTAGTCCTTTTCAGGGAGCGGTCAAAATGCACGCGTCCCCCCCTCCGAAGCCCCTCGCTCAGCTGACCAAATGGCCCGGAAAACGCGCTTAAAAGCCTCGCTTGTTCCTCGTGTTCAGCTTGACTCCTCGGGACGTCTATATTGATGAGGTGTTTCCCTGCGCGGGCAGGCCATTAAACCCCACGGAGGTGTCAGGACGGCTCACTGTCACACGTCCCTCTCGTCCCCCTTGTTTTTAGTGGCACACAACACTGCAGCCTGACAACATCGGGGCCTGGTACATAAGTGGTATTACACAAGTCAGCCTCCACCTTGGAAAAATGAAAAGCGGACTCGAGCCCTTTGGGAGGTCAACGTAAGTACTGAAAGTTACCGAGAGTGCACTAACTTACCATGCTACTGCGCCACAAATATGTGAATGTTTAGTCTGTAGGTCACCCAAATACGTCAACAGTATATGTATTAACTCACTAAGCGATACCTCACGTATTTTAACATTTAACCTGCAGGTTATATTCTGATGTTTCCAATATGCTCTTTAACTCACTAACCTATGTCACCAGTATGTTGACAAGGTGTGGCTTAACGGCTAGGGCGGCCGACTTTGAAGCTGGGGAACCAGGTTCGGGTCCGGGAGGCTCAAGCATCCTGTGTTTTTGTGCAAATCACTTAATCTCCCCGTGCCTAGAAATCAATGTGTCCCTCTGTAATACACCTGGTGCAGCGCTCTCATACCTCTGGGTCAAGTTCGCAATATAAAACTACCAACAAAAAAAAACATATAATCTTTAGGTTATACACTTATCGCTCCAGCAGGTGCACTAACCCACGGCGCAGATTTGTAGCCCGGCGCACAGGCATTCCGAGGGCGCCTGTTCCCAGCACTTCCCCCTCCTCTCCCACTTGTTTGGGCTTTGCGTACCTAAGACTCCTCAAGCCTACAAACTCCCGACGCCGTCACATAAGGGGTCTGTTTAGTCTCTAAAATGGGTGCTGTCTGGATGTCCCAGTTACTGAGTGGACATTTTAGAGCCAAGGGTCACACGGCAGCTATAAACGCAATTATTTACGCACCGCCACAGGGAAGACAAACGGGTTATTTGACTTGAGGGGGGAAGGAAAACAGCACAGAAGATGTGTAATGCATATTTCATGGCGGCGTCTTGATGTCTCTACGACCAATTGTTTGTATATGTACATTTCATGTACTATTGGTTTTCGCTTTACTTACCTCTACCCTCCCTCTCTTCAAGTAGGCAAATGAGGGAACACCTCTTTTCTACACTCGCCTCCATAAAATGGGACGTCAGTGTAAGAATGAACATGTCAGCTTTTGGGCCGGTCGTCTCCAAATGGGGGCAGTTGGGAGGGGTGCCGTATTTGATGGAAAACTGTCAAGTCCGTCCCAGTGATCTTTAGTTTGCCTCTTATAATTCAGTGCGTCAGACAGTCGCCATTTTAATTCAAGCGATGGGCGTTTTTGTGTTTCCATAAAAATGCTTGTTTTCCACGTGTCAACACTGGGCACAGCCCGCAGGGTCCATAGTTCCGGAGCTGGCCACTAACCCACATCTCTCTCTCTCTCTCTCTCTCTCTCTATTCCTGGCACTCTCTCCATTGCTTTTTGCTGCACTCCCAGCACCTGGCACTCTGTCCATCTCTCCCGTCTCCTCTACATCCGTCCTCCCTGCCCTGTCCCCTCAATCCCAGTGTCTTTGTTCCCTTTGGAGTCCTATTGCGTCGGTGCTATTCCCCCCCTCTCTTTCTTCCTCTCTGTCCCCCATTCCCTCCCTCCCACTTGCTCTCTCTTCTTCCTTCATCTCTCCCTACTTCTCGGTCTCTTTCCCCACTGGATCTCTCTCTCTTACTTCTCTCTCTCTCCCCCTCTTTCTTCACTCTCACTTCCCACCGTATCTGTCTCCCCGCCCCCCACCAAGTCTTCCTCTGTCTCCTCTCTCTCTTCTTCCTCCTCATCCTGGGGCTGTAATAGGGAGCCCGGGGTCCCTCTCTGAAAATGCGAGCTGGAGGTGACGTTAAGTGTGAAAGCACCAAGGTGTGAACCGAGAGAAGAGGCGGGGGCGGGGTGGGCGGCAGGTAGAGGGTCAAAGGGGGCACTGGCTCTCAGAGAGGTGAGAAGGGGCGGGCAGCAGTCTGAGCACAAAAACAACACCAGAGCAACAGGCAGACGCTCCGCGGGGAGCCTAGTGTAAACTGAAGAAACGTACACTTCTTAGCACTACAAAGCAGCCGAAGTGTGCCTTTCACTAGAGCCAACAAGCGGCTGCCATTGCCGGCTTAACAGACGGGGATTAAAGAAATAATTCATTGTCACTTTAATTTGTTTGCTAGATGTGAAGGCTTTCCTTCCTCTTCTGTTTGTCCCGACTCTGGAGCATGTGTGCATTGCTATGTCCTTACAATGCTCACTTTTTCATGTGTTCTTTTTCCCCATTCTCTTTCTGTTGCCTTCTCGCTCGTGTGCTTTCTCACTACCGGCTCTACTTTCCTCTCTTTAGCACCATTCATCCCCACGCCCGGTGTTTCTTCCACCCCTCATCCCCATGTTGTTTCCCCCACCTGACCCAGCCCCTTGTAACTTCCCTGCCACCCTCTTTAAAGATAAAAGAGCGCTTTCAAGCTTTTTTCCCCAACTCCGATTGGTAACTAAAAAGACCAAGCATTTGCAATGCAATAGATCTCGCATTTACGTGAGTTTGAGCTATTGACATTGCAAATAACAATGCCTTTTATATTTGTTTTCGTTTTAAAAACATAAATAAAAGGCATTGTCATTTACAATGCCAATAGCTTTAACTTGTTGGGGGGTTGGTGGGGTGGCAACAGTTGCTGTTTTTGTTCTAGCTATTAGCCTTTTCAACGTTGAGACAGAGGGTAATTGGCCAGTTTCATGTTCTCTGGGGAGAACATCTTTTAATATTTCAGTAGTAGATCTTTGAGAGCTAGTGCTAGCTTCTTTCAGAGTGTCTAAAGCTTCTCTCACTTCTATTTCAGCTATGTTAGGGGGATGGTTATGTTCCTTAACATGTAACACAGTAGTATCTTTAGTTGTAGCCCTCCCATAACATGCATTTGAATAATATTTGCTGCATTTCCAATTAATTTTGTCGCCTGTCTGTTTCTCCTGGGTGTAGACATATCCCATATAACATAATAAAAAATTTCCTTTCTAGAAAGTTATGAATTTGGCACCTTCAGTCATTCTGATGTTTCAAATTCTTGAGAAATGTATATAAAAAATATTAAATGTATTGTAATTGTTTTAATTTTAATACAGGTTTTTATATATAACATGATACTTACATGTTTGAATATGTTGACCTTTTTTGACACTGAGGTGTTTCTGTTGGTGCTTGCCTGTAGTGTTTATTTTGATTTCCTGCAGAAGAAAAATGTAAATTTTAGTAAATGTGTTTAGCAGCATTTATTTCATTTTGGGGTTTGTGTGGTTAGTGGGCGATTTGGGTTGGGAATTTTACTTGTTTTAATAGTTTAATTGAGATTTATACTTACTTTTTTGGCAAGGTGGTTTTTGGATGATGTTTGAAGGTAGTTGAGTATGTGTTGAAGTTTCTGTAGAGGAGATATAATTAAGAAAAAATATACATTAATTATTTAGTTATCATAAAAAGTGCTTTACGATTATTTTATGCAATTGTAACATTAAGGGCCCGATTCCGATGATGGACTCAGGAACTGTAACCGACCGACCTCCAGTCGTCTGTTACAGACCTGCAAGTAGGATGCGACCGAACCCTGTTCAGTCGCAATCCTATACTTAACCATGGGAGCATACATTCCGAACGGAATGCATGCTCGCATCGTTAAGTGCAGAAGTGCAGTTCATCCCTGCACCCAGTGGAAGGCACCCCAAGGTGCCTGCCATCAGGTGCAGGGATCAATAGGGGGGGCACCGCAGGTGCCCCCTAGGCCGCCATTCGGCAGCCACGCACCCATGGGGGCCCTGCTGGGGGCCCCCAAAGACAGTTTCCCACTGCCTTTTTGTGCCAGAAAGACCGGCACAAAAAGGCAGTGGGAAACTGCCATCGTACTCCCTCGGCCGAAAAGAGCCAGCCGGGGGAGTACTGAAGGCTTTCCGGATGGCGGACGGGCACTCCGAGTCCGTCGTAAGCCATCGTAAAACCGAGTCGGATTCCTTTCCGACCGAGCCCATCAGAATGGCTCGGTTGGAAAGGAATCCGAACGGCACATTCCGATGCGGGCAGGAGGGCTCCGACCAACGGTCAGAGCCCCACCTGCCCGCATCGGAATCGGGCCCTAAATAGATATTTTACTTACTTTTTGAAGTTGTATTCAGAGCTTTCAATGATGAAGTCCAGTGTTGCAGCAGCAATCCGGCAGAGATTCCCCTTATTCTTGGTTTTGTTGTTGGAGCATAAAATAATGTTACATTTTCTTTTGTTTATATAGTGTTTGTTTAATTGTGCTTTCAATCTTATTGGGTTCTTTTAGTTGTAGGTTTTTTTCATTTTTTGTTACTAATGTTTTCAATTAATTCGGCAGTTCTTTCCTTATATGGGAAACGTTAATTAATGTTCAGTTGAACTTTTTTTATTCTTACTTTATTTAAAAGTGTAATAGTACATTATTTGTATTTTATTTTGCATTCATGTATATTAAAAAATATTTATTTTATATATAGTGTGTGTGTAAGTATAATACATTTGTTAAGTTTAAATATGTTAAAGTTATTTTTTTTAATTAAAATGTATTTAGCGTTAAATGTATTTATTTAATGAGTTGTGTGTGTTTATGATATTGTTTATATTATTTTTGTTATATATGATGTTATAAAAAATATTTTTAAGGTGTTGATATTTTTTTGGGGGCGATAATAGTGTGATCTATATTTTTGTTTTCGATATTTGTGTCATTTTGTATGTTTATTTAATGATTTCTATATTAGTTATTACGATATTTTTTTGATCTATATTAGTTATATCGATGATAATGCTTGTCAATAATTTTGTGTCGATATTTGTGCATTTTTTTAAATAAGTATAGAGTATCGATATTTATGTTATCGATATTTGTGTGTCGATAATTTTGTAGATCGATATTTTGAGTGTCGATGTTATGTCAGTGATCCCTTTCTAACATGATTGCATTAAAAAATAATAGAAACCTAACAGTCTGTTTGGCTAACTCTAAAATTCTAATTTAGCAATGGCAAGTGACTGGTCATCATCATTAGTTGCAATGTTTCCCTGTTAGTTAACCTCAGGCTCCCGTTGGCCGACAGCCTCTCTGTAATACTTTTTCACTTGTCTATTATAGGCTTGAATGCAATTCCTCATCCATATTGAGGCCATTAGGGACCTTACAGTTTAAATTGATGATGTATTTCATTTCTAGCTTCCTCAAACTTTTGACTCGATCCCCTGCTCTTCTACTGTGTGGTGAGGTGTGGTGCAGCGGCCAGGGCAGCTGACTTCGGAGCACAGGGCTCACGGTTCGATCCCCGGCTCCGGCGGCAGCTCAGCTCAGCACCATGTGACTCTGGGCAATAGCTCACTTAATTTCCACGACGGCCCCCAGCGCCTTGAGACCCATAAGGGTGAGTAGTTCGCGCTTTACAAATACGGATTTACTGAGGAGTACTGCATCGATCACAAAATACTTAGGGGCCGATTATGATGTCGGTCGGAAAGGCTCCGAACGGCATTCGGTTCGTCCGAATCCGTGTCTGAAGCCTTGTTTCCGACCGACTCGGAAACATTTCCAACCAACTGATTGCGATGGTTGGAAACGGTTTGGACTGTCTGAATCGGTTGCAACTCACATCAAAATGGCATTCGGAGACTCCGAGTCGGTCAGAGCTGACTCGTACGTCTCTATGAACCGCGTTTCCAACCGAGCAATTACGATGTCGGATTCGGACAGCCTTTCTGAATCAGTCTGTCCGACACTGATTGGTTGTCGGAATCCAACTTTGGGGGCCTGTAGCAGGCCCCCGGTTGGGGGCCGTGGGGGTACCCATGGGTCCCCTTTTTCCAACCATGCAGTGTGGCAGGCACCATGGGGTGCCTGCGACACGGTGCAAGGTTTTCCGCAACCACCCAATTTTTCAATGGGAGTCTATGTTGTCGGTCGGAACACAGGCTCCCATTGAAGTCAATGGGAGTCTGACCGAACGGTGTTCAGAAACATCGTAATCGGTCGGACTCCCCGAAACCGAGTCGGTCGGAAATGCTTTCCGACCGATATCGTAATGAGGCCCTTAATCTGATTTGGATCATTGTTATGGTACTTTGCACAATGCCTTGCCACCGGATATGATGGATCATTATTTGCGATAGCACGCATGTGCTGGAAAATTCTCTTGTATACTGGCAGTGTAATGCTGCCTGTATATCTCAAGCAGATTGTGCAAGTAAAAACATAGATCGCAAACTCAGTTCTGCAGTTGTATTTCCCCTTGATTTTGATTTGGTGTTTATGAAAATTGGGATGTGTATGTTGAGGTGTTACGGCCTATACTGCAAGCTTTGCATCTCGAACATTTTTTAAAACCTGCCTTTGGCCTCAACCACCCCTCTCTTTCCACTACCTCCAGACTACTCCATACCAATGCATCTTTCAATGAGGGAGCTCGCCTATATGTCATCTGTGGCCACTTGGGTACCAATGTGCCTATTATAGGGTCTGGTTTTACTATATGCCAGGTTTTTTCTCAACAGGGCTGCCATTTTTTTTTATCTTGAGCACTATAAGTAGTTATAAATCTCAATTCTTCTTTCTTTTTTTGGAAAATTGTCTCCCTACTTTTTAGTTGTTTGATATATATATATATATATATATATTTTTTTTTTTCCACCAAAGGTCCAAGAACTTTTGAGAGCGCACACTCGGCAAACTGAACCACCTGGCATTCACTTTCTGGCACAAACTTGCACCATTGTACGCTGGTAACATGTCCCAGACCTGACGCGTTTCTAGGCTGCTGCCTTTCATCAGAGGTCGCTCTTGGAATGACTAAAACAGGCAGTTCTGGTATACTTTATTTATAGCATGCCCCGCCCTCAGTGGGTTCTCTTTCGGTGCATGCTGGGTCCCGTAGTTCCCTCCAGAACAAATAACACCTTTAGTAGGTCCTGCTATGAAGTCATCACTTTCCAAGCATGTTTTCTCCACCCTTAGTGGGCCCCAGAACAAGGTGCAAGTGATTTTCGCCACAGTTCGCCGTGCCGCAAATTGGGTCCGGATCCAGTTCTTGGACCGTTGGTGGAAAAAAAAGAAATATATATATATATATATATATATATAGTATATATATATATATATATATATATATATATATCTCCGCTTTAAAGCACCCCTGCCTATCACACTCGCAGACGGGTGTTTAACCGTGCGGGGGTGAATCCGTGATGTATATAACAGCTCCAGTCAATGAAAAAGGTCAGCACTCGTGCGGATGAAGAAAAATCAGTTTTTAATGGATCACTTGTGCGTGTAATATGTGAGGTCATAAGCAGTACATTGCGGGGGTGTAAGTTATAGTTAGCTCAGGTAACTATAACTGCTGAATTTCACTGGTTTTGTATGAGTGAAATCTCAGCCTAACTATAAAGTTCCTGTAACCTCTGGATTTTCAGTGAATTTTTTATTCTGTTTCCTAACTATAACGTCCCTATAACCTTTGGTTTTTTCAGTGAAGTTCTAAGGTTTTTCAAATTCTATTTCCTAACTATAATATCGCTGTAACCTTTAGTTTTTTATGTGAATTTCTATGGTTTTTTAACTAGTACTCGCATTTGCCGAGTGCTGGAGAAAGGGGGCAGTACCTCCGGCCAGCTCTCAGAAATCCCGCTTTAAGGGACTTACTGGAGGTAAAAGCAGGGCTTCTTGGCCCCCAAGGCCCCTCAGCAGCCAAGGGGACTTCATCCCACAAGCAGTAGTGCACTAGGAGACGCGTTTGCAGAGTGGTGGTGAAAGGGGGCATGGCCTCCGAAGTCCTTACAGCAATCGTGCTCTGTGGGACTTAATGGAGGTAACAGGAGGGGTAGTTGGCCCTGAAGGACCCTCTGAAACTAAGGGGACTTTATCCCCCAAACAGCAGTGTGCCAGTGTCAGGGACTGTCCAGGACTATGTCGGGACTTGGGCAAGGACTGGGGACTAGGTAGGAAACATACACAGAAAGAGTAGTACAGCGCTGCCCAGGATCACACAAGAAGTCAGAGGAGGAAAAGGGATTCAAAGGGTAAGCCTGTACAAGTGAACAAGATGGCTAAGCCCCAGAAAGGACAGGCACTTATGAAGTAATTTAGCATTCAGAAAAACTACACCCAGGACGAATGTGTAAGACATATATATGAAACAACATTAACAATAAAGGGGAGTGTGGGGTAAAGCACTCAGGAGCGCCACACGGTATGACTGAAGCTCAGTAAGTTTCTCACCCACAATTGCTGTCACAGATACTGACTGCAAATACCCACATATAGGTTATGAATGCAAAGGCAGGGTCTGTGGAGCTTATACATATGGTGATGTTATAAATGCAACTCAAAAACAATACTCACAATGAACAAGAAACACCACCTAGGTAGTCAGCTGTGCCCACGGATCCTGGCGATCAAACAGGAACACGCAAGGCAGTAACAGCAAGGGGGTAGAACTAAACACAAGCACAATAGACAAGGAGCTAGCAAGGAGGAGTGCTTAACAGGAAAGGAAGGAATTCACAGGGCACACTTGGCAGAAAGCAGGTAACAAACATACAAGGCCCCAGAAGCAAGACAGCAGAATAGAAAGACAGCTAACTAGGAACTGGAACCAAGGAAATGGGAAGAAAGGCAGGGACTGGAAAAGGATATACAGAAGGGGAGGCAACAAGGGTATACTAGAATAGTGCAGGTTCAGGAATCAAGAAAACAAAGTAGCATAGAAGGCAGTGTTGGGGCAGGAACAAGAATTGAGCTAAGGCTCAGGAGTCAAGGTAGCACTGCAGGCAGTGCTAGTTCAGGAACAGGGAATTACTATAGCACAGGAGTCAAGGTAGCAATGCAGGCAGTGCTAGTTCAGGAACAGGAAATTACTAAAGCTTCAGGAGTCAAGGTAGCACTGCAGGCAGTGCTGGTTGAAGGAAACAGGAAATAGTTACAGCTCAGGAAACAAGGAGTCAAGAGAGCACTGCAAGCAGTGCAAATCAGGAACAAGAAATAGCTGAAGCCCAGGAACAGGAACAAAGAATAACTATAGCTGAGGAACTCGGGAAACAAGGTAGCACTGCAGGCAGTGCTAATTCAGGCACAAGGAATAGCTATAGCTCAGGAATCAAGGAACAAGGATTAACTATAGCTCAGGAATCAAGGAATATCAAAAGCTCAGGAAACAAGGATCGGTCTCACCAGAAAACAGCTACAATGACCAACCTTGGCCTGAAGGGAGCTGGGGCTTTAAAGAGCTCACAGTAATCACATGCATCAGGTGTGAGCAGGCTAGCAGCAGCCAGCCACAGGTGAGCTGAATTCCTCCACCCATCCTTGGCCTGCAGGGGTGGAGACGAAGCAGTGAGCAGGGAATTCTAGGTAATGGAGTTTCCGGCATGAGCAGGCTGGCTTCCATAAAACCTGACATGGATTGGGAATGGATGGCCATTTCCAAGTAGAGTCCAAATGGCTGGAAGTCAGTGTGTACATGAAGGGGAGGGTCTGGAAGCTTATTAGAACACTGGATAGTCCCACAGTTCAGCCCCCTGGTGGTGGACACAAGAACGCAAGGAGCAAGTCGTGACAGCCAGGAGGTGCGTTTGCAAAGTGGTGGAGAAAGGGGGCGTGGCCCCTGATAATCTCTCAGCAATCCCACTGTGTGAGACTTACTGGAGGTAACAGGAGGGGTGGTTGGGTCCCAAGGACCCTCTGGAAAAGGGAATTCACCCCCCAACCAGCAGTGTGCCCGGAGCTGTGTTTGCAGAGTGGTGGAGAAAGGGGGTGTAGCCTCCAAAGTCTTCTCAGTAATCAGGCTGTGTGGGACTTACTGAAGGTAACAGGAGGGGTAGTTGTCCCCCAGGGACCCGTTGGAACCAAGGGGAGTTCATCCCCCAACATGCAGTTTGCCAGGAGGCATGTTAGCAGAGTGGTGGAGAAAGGGTCCGTGGCCTCCAATAACCTCTCAGCAATCCTGCTGTATACAACTTACTGGAGGTAACAGGAGGGGTAGTTGTCCCCTAAAGACCTCTGGAGCCAAGAGGACTTCCTCCCCCAACCAGTAGTGCGCCAGGAGGTGAGTTTGCAGAGTGGTGGAGAAAGAGGGCGTGGCCTCTGAAGTCCTCTTAGCAATCAGGCTGTGTGGGACTTACTGGAAGAAACAGGAGGGCTTGTTGGCCCCCAAGGGCCCTCAGCATCCAAGGGAACATTATCCCCCAACCAGCAGTGTGCCAGGAGGCACATTTGCAGAGTGGTGGAGAAAGGGGGCGTGGCCTTCGAAGGCTTTCAGTAATCCCACTGTGTGGGACATACTGGAGGTAACAGGAGGGCTTGTGGGCCCCCAAGAACCCTATGAACCCAAGGGGACTTCATCCCCCAACCAGCAGTGCACCAGAAGGCACGTTTGCAGAGTGGTGGAAAATGGGGGCGGGGCCTCCGGCGACTTGCCAGTTTATTTATTTATTTTTTCATTATTTGGGGGCGGGCGCAGTGTGGCCCTTTTCCCTGGGCCAATTTAGGGCCCGGGGACCCCATCCCCTGGGGCCCGGCCTTAGCATTTATTTATTTTTTAAAGAAAAAGAATAAGGGGACGGGGCCGTGAGGCTCTCCTCCCGGGCCGATTTCGGCCCCGGGGACCCATTCTCTCGGGGCCCGGCGTCTAATGTGAGTGCTTTGGTCCCACCCAGGGCACCCACTTACCAAGGATGGGGACTGCGGGGAGAGCCTGAAGGGCCTGGCTGTCCCTGCTGGCTCCCCGCCTCCTAAGGAAGCCGGCATTGCTTTTACACATAGGGAGCTGCTAACGCAGCTTCCTGTGTGTAAAAGCAATTGTACTGCACTTGCTCAAAGCAGGGCACCGTTTTTTATGGCTTGGGGGAGCGGTTTCACTCCCGCTAAGCCATAGCAAACAGCAATATCCTTAGGGTGGGCACCCTGGGAGATAGCAGGAGCCGGCCCTGGGGGGTGGTGGTCCCCAAGGCCATGCATGCCTCCTTACTTGATTAAGGGCTTGGTGGCAGTCCCCGGGGTCGAGAACAGCCCGGGAGAGGGGCCACACAGCCCCCCTCCCATTTCTTAAAATGCACCTCCATATCAAAAATGAATTGCCCTGTGGAGGTGGTGGTCTGCGAGGCCTCCCCATTACATTTGCCACAGGGAGGGGGCAGTCCCCAGGGCTATGGGGTAGGCCATACGGGCCTCCCCCATACAAATTTAGTAAATAGCCCTAGGGAGGTCCCCGGGGTTGGGGGGGTAGTGCGGGCCCTCCCGCATGTTTATTATTGTTTGCCCCGGGGAGGTGGTGGTCCTCGGGGCCCGCATGGGCACCCCCACTTTTTTTTTAAAACATGGCCCCAGGATTTGGCCCACCTGGTGCCTTCTTACAAAAGACACACGGGAGCCCAAATTTCAGTGCAAAATAAAAAATTAAAAAATGCTTTAAACCACTGACAGAGTCCCTGTGGGACCCCCCACCATATCTGGGGGGTCAGGGTATTCCTACCCTGCCCCCTTTTCTTTTTTTATATATTTTTTTTACATATTTTGTGGTTCTCGGCTTCAAGCTGCCAACACTTCCTGGTTGAAGTGTTGGCAACCACTCTAATTTCAGTAGGATCGGCAAGTCCACTGCCAGGACTCGCATGCCCAGATATCTATAATTTTTAAACTCAAATATCTCAAAAACTACTGAACGGATATACACCAATTCACAGAAAGCATGATTTCTGGACCAACATCTAGCTTCCTGCCAAATCTGGTGTAATTCTGTCCAGCAGTTCGGTCTGTAGTCGTGTTTAAAAATGAAAAATCCCCATAGACATAACATGGGGAAAATGTGTTTTGGGACCCCCTCTTTTTTCTCAGCCCCCGCTTGACGGATCACCCTGAAACTTTCAACACAGCAGCTGAACCAAAAGGAAGAAGTGTTTTGAAAATTTCGTGAAAATTCGTTAAGTGGCGCCAAAGATTATTGGCAAAACAAAAAACATTTTTCCTATGGAAACTTTGGTCCTAACTATAACTACATACTGTGAAGATAAGGACGGTGCACCAGAAACGAAGTCAAGTGAAGCTTCAACATTTTTCAAATATGTCCTTTATTCTTTAAATTTATATAAAATTCAACCACAGCCAACGCGTTTCGTTCCATTGGAACTTCGTCAGGGCTCAATTTCAAAGTAAAAAGATAAGTCCTTTGTCTGTGCACACCCGTCCTGAGCTTGCCGCACTTTCACTCCACTGAGGATCAGACACAATCGTGAAGATAAGGACGGTGCACCAGAAACGAAGTCAAGTGAAGCTTCAAAATTTTTCAAATATGTCCTTTATTCTTTACATTTATATTACATTTATATAAATTGCAACCACAGCCCGGCTAACTCAGGGCTGTGGTTGAATTTTATACACCGTCCTTATCTTCACGATTGTGTCTGATCCTCAGTGGAGTGAAAGTGCGGCATTTTTAAAATCTTTTTACTGCTACCTTCTATTTTGTAATCTATTATTCAAAATGTAAATATATAGAATAATTAAAAATTGGAAATAAAAAAAATAGAGTAAATGTGTCACGTCAATAAAGTTTGGGGAAGGTGTTGGACACTAAAGGGGTAACAAGCCCTGGAAGAACTCAGGAATAATCAAGACATCGGGATTAAACCGGCGGACAAGGGGGGAGCCATCGTGATCCAGAAGAAAATTTCTTATGAGACAGAATACCTGAGGCTCCTCTCCGATCAGAGAAACTACAGCGTCCTGAGAGGAGACCCTACTGCGGATATCAAGAAAGAGATAGCTACCTTGGTAGAGGAAGCAGTGAATAATGGATGGATAACTGAAAAAGAGGGCAATTTCCTATGCCAAGAAGATCAGGTGACACCATACTTTTACACCCTTCCCAAGGTGCACAAGCCGACAAGACCTCCTCCAGGCAGACCCATAGTATTAGGCATAGGTTCACTCCTGGATCCCCTTTCACAATTTTGTGATTTCTTCCTGAAACCAGTGGTACAAAACAGCAAAGCCTACCTCAAAGACACCACCGATGTACTGCACATACTGAAGGACCTGAATTTTGATCCAGAGAACGAGTTCCTGGTAAGTCTGGATGTAGAGTCATTATACACCAATATACCCCAGAGAGAGACACTACGCGTAGTGGAGGAGATTCTTTTTACCTTGGCCTGGGAGTTCTGCACCCCAAGACCATTCATTATACACCTTGCAGAAATAGCGCTGACTAAAAACTTTTTTGAGTTCCAGGGTACCTACTATCTCCAGACTCATGGGACTTCCATGGGGAGCGTTTTTGCCCCTAGTCTTGCGGGGCTGTATGTGGCGGCTTTCGAGGATCAATATATTTTCGCCCCTGGCAGCCTCTGGAGAAACAACATCAAGGTGTGGAGGCGCTATATTGATGATGTCCTTTTGATCTGGGAGGGGGACGCCCAGTCCATTCAAGATTTCTTGGAGTGGTGGAACAACAGGAACCCCCTACTACACTTTACATCGACCATCACTATGGAGAATTTACCTTTCCTGGATCTGGTGATCTTCCCCAGCGAAGGACGTCTACAGACTAGGGTGTTCCACAAACCAACGGACAGAAACAGTCTCCTCCTTTTCGAGAGCTTCCACCCAAAGTCATTGAGGGAGAACCTCCCGGTGGGACAGTTCTTATGCCTGCGCAGGAACTGCTCCAGCACCGGTGATTTCAGATCAGAAGCCAACACCTTGTCAGATAAATTACTGCAGAGGAAATACCCTCGCAGGACTGTGAAAAGGGCTCGGAAGAGAGCGCCCAACTGTAACCGAGAGACACTTTTGGAATCTGTGGAAAAACCCACTACTGACAAGACTATTTGCGTGACCACTTTTAACACTGCATCAAATAGCATCAAGAGGATCGTTCTACGCACTGGAGAATCCTTAATTCCAATGGCCTTCACTTAGAAAAACCCTTATTTTCCTTCAAAAGGAGCCAGAACATAAGGGATTTGTTGGTCCATACCACACCCAGGAACAGATCAGCAAGACTTACGGTCCCAGGCCAGGAGAATGCATGGGGCCTTCCGCCAGTGACGGGGCACACGAGGTGTGGGTCATGCGACATTTGCCATTTAACTGCAAACACAAAGACCGTGGACATCGGGCTCACCCACCCATGGGAGCAACGGAGGCATACCAACTGTAACTCTACCAATGTAATATACATGCTCAAATGCCCGTGCGGTCTTGTCTACATCGGAATGACCACACGGAGGGTGAAAGTCAGGTTAATGGAGCATAGATCCACCATCAGATGCCAAAGGACGACTACCCGCCTGACGACCCACTAAATGAAAATGAAATGAAATACCAGCATTTGTAAAGCGCACAGCTACCTCCAAAGAGGTGTCCCAGCGCTGGGGGCCGTCGGGAAGATTAAGGAAGCTATTGCCCAGAGTCACATGGTTCTGGGCTAACCTGCCGCCAGCCCCGGGGATCGAACCGTGAACCCCGTGGTCCAGAGTCAGGCACCCTGGCAGCTGCGCCAAACCTCTTCCAAAAAGAGAAAAAACACACGTCCGAGGACATTTTCTGGACTGTCCCGGACAAACCCAATATCACTGCCACTACCCGTAACCCAGAAAACGCTCTTTTCCCCAGGGAGCAGAAATGGATATACAGGGTCCGTAGCCATATCGAGGGTCTGAATGACGACATTCCCTGGAATGCTTTGAATAACCTGTGAGACACTGTCATTGCGACTGTTTCTTCCTTTCTTTTTCTCCAATACCATCCCGAGGGACCTGGCCCATCATGGACATGATCAGTAACACGTAAATCAAGAGTTCTATGTACCTCCCCCTGTTGCGGTACCATCTATACTACGTATGTCCTCATTAGTCCATTTATCTCTCGGGACGTGATGGTGATTAGCCCTGTGACTACAGGCCTCTGTTTAGTGCCTCCATTACCAACATACATATAGGCACCCGAGTTAGACTTTGTAGGTAGATATTTACATCATGCCAACAGGGGTAGAATGAGTTAGTGGTACATTGGGGCCCGGGGTCAACAGTATTATGAAGTTATGAGGCAGAGATGCAGGACTCTGGAATAGATTTCTGTTTACCAATAACGCTATGCAAGATATCCACCAACTTGCATCTACCGAGGGGGTTTGTCCTCCCTATGTAAAAATGGTATCCCAGTACTGGCGCCATGTAAACACCTTATTTTACATTTATTTCTGTCTTATCTGACCTACTGTCATGCACGAGGCTGATTGAAGAACAACTCCTTCCCACCGGGTGGATATTTCTATCCCGGGCTCGCGCATAGCCGCATCCCCAAGATGGGGGAGTGAGTTAGCGTTCTAGCTTTCTCACTGACACTCGTCCTCCCCCGGTCACGTACGTCACATACGTGATGATGTAGACCGGGGCAGGAACGGATAACTCCGGCTCCAACCGCACTGTTCGTTGAAACTGCACAGCGCCGGGAGGGACAATTTTGTCCGACACAGCTCACCTTGACGAAGTAAGTTTGGAACCTCATACTCCTCCACGGACGACGGAGAAGTCTCTGTGGAGTCTTTTACCCCAATGGACAGACCGAGCCCCATTACCAACTCGGTGACTTGCTCACAGCTGAGCATGTAACTCGTGACAAGCCTGAGTCCGGTCCATTCTTTTTAAAAAATCGCGTACACAATTATTGTTGTGCCTCATGATTTATCTTTTTACCTCCGTATCCCACAGAGTGTGACTATAGGCAGCTGTCCTCGCTCCCACATCAGTTCAAGCTTTGATTTTAATAAACTCGGTAAGATTGGCCGAGTGAATGGTCGTGTTTCGCGCTCTTAGCAATGATGCACCCTTTTTTTACCTTGGGTAATTTTTAAGAAATATTGAGTGCAGATTGAGCACTCTAATGTGACGTCCATCTTCATTGCATGTGACGCAAGGCCTTAATAATTGCACTATCGGCCTGAGTCAGTTTGCGACGCCCATATGGAATCGCTGGTGTGATCGGGATGGTGATAACCACCTTTGTGTGTTTTTGTGTGTTTCATTCACAGAGGGCACTGCACTGTATATTTGATATTCATTTTTATTGGTTTTATTACAGGTTTCCCTCGGAGAGCAAGTTACTCTACCACATTTTCTCGGAGCATTTACTCAGAAGTGTGTCTACACTCTACCCTTGGAACAAGGAGGTAGGGTTAGTACCCATGGGATCTTTCTTTTGTGAGTCCTGCTGAAAGCCAGGGTATTTTAGATAGCCGGCTGAAACATGTCGACGTTTTTGCAGAGTGGAGGGGTAGGGGACTCAGTATAGCCTACCATACCACCATCCACTGGTCTTCTAGCGACCTTTTAACTCTGGTCAGGGAGTCCAATATTAAAGTTGCATTTGGAATTCCCGTGGTCAGTTTTAAATTGATGTATCTGCACCATTTTTTCACTTGTGATCCCAGATTGTCTCTATTTGCGTGTTGTATTGTCTCCCCCCCTATTACTCCACCTCCAGGGTTGGTCTGCGTGGAGGTGTGCTAGCAGCCCTATGATGAAGCATGACACAGAATTCTGTGTGTGAGGGCAGTTTTAACACCCTGGTGTGTTTTCCCACCCCTAGATTACAGCGATTACAAGCACGAAGCCCCCCTTCCACTTGTGTGTGTAAGTTGATTCAGGAGGTCGAAGTGGGGCTATATTTCCTCCTACCCCTTACTTTTTGTGTGTGGTGTAACATTTACAATCCCCGCTCCAATCTAAACCAATTTGGTGAAGGTGTTGGACTCTAAAGAGGTGACATTTACTATTCCCACTCCAATCTAAACCAATTTGGTGAAGGTGTTGGACACTAAAGAGGGTAACATGTAATATTCCCACTCCAATCTAACTGTATTAAGGGAAGGGGTTGGACACTAAAAGGGTGACGTTTACTATTTCACCCCAATCTAAACCAATTTGGGAAGGTGTTGGACACTAAAGAGGTAACATTTATTATTCCCGCTCCAATCTAAACCAATCAGGGGAAGGTGATGGACACTAAAAGGGCGACATTTCCTATTCCCACTCCAATCTAACTGTATTGGGGGAAGGGGTTGGACACTAAAGAGTTGGAATTTACAATTGCCACTTCAAAATAAAACATTTTACATAACATATTACAAAATAATATTATTACATACGCAATCAGTACTCCATATTCTCACAATTTTTTTTATATAAAATTAACTAAAATGTTATCTAAAAGCACACTACTATAAACTACAAACCTTTATATACATATTTATATTTTAAATTATAAAATTACTATTTTAATTACTATTAAAAAATAATATATTGTTCTAAATATTTACTGCCATTCATAAACTTGAAACAATCAAATAAAAGTAAATAATTCATAACACAAAATTAACAATCATAAACTAAACAAATTAAATGAATTTCACAGTTTATTTTTTTAAAATATTAACTTAAAATTCAAATTCAATGTTTATTAAAAAATGAGCACATTATAGAATTGTAAATATTTTGATAAAATGTACATTTTTTAATTTTAACATAAAAACATTTCTAAATATTCTCCTTAATTAAATGTTATATGTTTTTGAAATGTCATCATAGTTATTTTTTCTTATTTAAAAAAATGAATACCCTTAACATATATCTTAATTAACATCAAATTAAAATATATTAAAAATATTAATATAAAAATGCATTTAAACATTCTAAGCTATTAATTTGCATATCTTGAAAATTATTACAATTCAAAATTATAACATACTTTTAAAAAGAAATCTCCCCAACATTATCCTCTAAAAACCCAATATACCTCTATGAAAAATATTCTACAATATACACATTAATATGACTAAAAATACACATTTCAACAATATCATAAGTAAAATTATATCTTACCAAAACACAAATAAAAAAATAATAAACACATATAATCAAACACACTACAATACATTACATACTAATTAACACTTACAAACAATATTACATACAACAATATTTTCCACATCGATATTTTTTACAATATTAAAAACAACATTAAAAACAATATTTTTACTTTCGATATTCCTGTCCATGATATTTTTGATGTCTCGATATTCTTGACACAATATTTTTGTATCACAATATTATTTTTATGATATTTTGTCCAAACAATAAAAAAAATCCGATCATGAGAAAATCAACTCTAACATGCCCATAATATAATCACTCTGATTCCCAAAATAGATGCACATGCCCTTTGTCATTAACTATGTTACTTTGATAGCTAGTTCATAAATGTTACAAAGACACATGTGTGTCAAAATTAAAGATTGTAAAGTGAGTGGGCACTAGGCTGATGTTAATAGTTATTCTACCTTGCTTACAAGTCATCCTTTCGACTGATCGATCTGATACTGGCGTAGAGGCTGAGACATGCTGGAAATGTTGTTCTTAAAAAACCCTCCTGGCTGCCTGTTAATGATGCGATTCAACCTGCGCCATGCATTAAGAAGCTGGGAAATGTAGTTCTGATGTGCGACGTTGAAACATAGGTTAACGAAGAGACAAGTTTGAGCCAAGACTTTGACTGTATTTCTCGCTCTGAATAAGCCATTGTCATGTTAATCAAATTCTGACTAATGGCCTTATTACAAGTTTGGCGGTCTTACCACCGTACAGCCGCGGCAGTAGTCCCAAGAAGACCGCCGCTGTGGCAGTCTCCCACCCGCCGTATTACCATGTCACCACTGGCCCAGCGGCAGTGTTTAAGACGGCGAGGGATATTGTGTCTTATGTGTCCATGCGGTTGTGTATATTTTGACTGCAGTGTACACATATGCATGACACACGTGAAAAAATTCCTACTACCAGTGCTTTCCATTGCTGGAGTTCGGACCATATAAGCACAGTCCAGTCAATGGGTAAAAAATGCAAAACTGACTTACCTGATTTTGGCGCCAACAGGATCGTTTTCTACAGAGTCAAATGCTGTTGTGAAGGGGGGACCTTGAGGAAGGGATCCATGTGGGAGACTGAAGGTAAGAAAAGGAAATGGGTGAGTATGCACCCCAATTCCTTTGATTCAGCTGACTCGAGGCAGGTGATCTTCCCGCCATGGTCGGGTTGAGGGAAAGCCAACTCATAATTCGGACGGCGGTGAACTTATCTGTACCGCCCTCTGACAGCTGCTTTCCCCTACTGCTGTTGCGGCAGTCTGCGAATGACTGTCTGTGGTGGTCTTGCTCCGGCGGTCTTTTGTTCTGCAAACCGTCAACATCGTAATACGGTGGGCTGACCGATGACATGGCGGCGGGGTTTCCGACAGCGGTTCCCTTACCACCAAACTTGTAATCAGGCCCATAGACACCAACTTACTAAAACAAAATGTGAAAAAGACCTAATAGTAGTGTTTTTGTTTCATAAACTTCCCACAATGCATATTGGGTTGATGGATATGTTGTTTACAGAAGGCTAGATACAAGTTCTACAATTGCTATTGGTGGTTCGATACAGGCTATAAATTCGGGTACATCAATGTCTCTGAAAGTGCAAAGCAGAAAGTATATATACACATAACAAAATTGTTTATATTTATCAAAAATAGTTTTTTATTTGTTAATCTAAAAAGGGGATAGTTTCATGTTTATATGGATCAATTCTCAGAATAATTCTTTTGAATTTTATATAGATGTACACATGTATATAACTGAGTTCAATAAAATTTAGATCATTGTTGGTTCATCTATACAATACAGCAGTGCACACTCACGAAACTGAACATAAGACATACATAAACAAACTCACAAATTTGAAACAGACATATACAAAAAATGACTAAAAATACATCACTATACAAAGCATAGCTTAATAAGAGATGGAGAAGGTAGATTGTGAAAATACTTCCAAGGATGACGGTAGATAAAAACACTACGCGCATTTCGGCAATATTGCCTTCATCAGGGAAACCGTCTCAACTTTCTTTATAACAAAAACACACAATTGACATAGTATGAGAACATATATGTTTTTAGCCTGTAATAGAAACTCTCGTTTATTATGAGCAGATCATGCTTCAGGTGCGAATAAGCTGTGCAGGTACGGTAAAGGGACATTCTAATTTAAAAACAAGTGATATTAAAAAGCACAATGCCAAGCAGATTTAGAAGGCCACCACCGTGATTCTTACGCAGAATTCCTTATATCCCAATTATTTAAATGTGCTTATAGAGAAAGTTGAGACGGTTTCCCTGATGAAGGCAATATTGCCGAAACGCACGTAGTGTTTTTATCTACCGCCAGCCTTGGAAGTGTTTTCACAATCTACCTTCTCCATCTCTTATTAAGCTATGCTTTGTATAGTGATGTATTTTTAGTCATTTTTTGTATATGTCTGTTTCAAATTTGTGAGTTTGTTTATGTATGTCTTATGTTCAGTTTCGTGATTGTGCACTGCTGTATTGTATAGATGAACCAACAATGATCTAAATTTTATTGAACTCAGTTATATACATGTGTATATCTATATAAAATTCAAAAGAATTATTCTGAGAATTGATCCATATAAACATGAAACTATCCCCTTTTTAGATTAACAAATAAAAAACAATTTTTGATAAATATAAACAATTTTGTTATGTGTATATATACTTTCTGCTTTGCACTTTCAGAGACATTGATGTACCCAAATTTATAGCCTGTATCGAACCACCAATAGCAATTGTAGAACTTGTATCTAGCCTTCTTCTTACCCTTTATGTAATTTTCACTACAGCTAGCAAGTTTCATTGTTTTCCGTAGGGGTCCCCTTCTTTCCCAAACCATATGTCGTTTACAGACACACAATACTTATTTCAGGGTATATATGATATATATAGATATTGCTTGTCTATAGCTACAAAAAAGTGTGTCACTATTCAGTTGTCCCCGGTCACCAACTATGAGAGATGAGTAGACACTCAAAAGGACACGTTGTAATATATACCCTCCCGTCTAGTTTGTCAGTTGAAAAATTGTACACATCACGTGGTGGGCTAAATTCTGTAACAGCACACCCTACACAAAATGAATGATTATGTTGGTCGTAGCTTATAAATGCATAAGGTTAACAGCCTACAAGGATCTTGACAAAGGGGCTGATTTCGACTTTGGTGGTCCTGGGACCACCGTTGCTTTTTGGCGGTCCGGCCACCCTCATACCTGGCGGTCTGACCACCAGATTACAATGCGGGCAGTAAGACTGCTGTCAGACCGCCTCCAGACCGCCGTCCCAGCCAATAGCTGAGCTCCCGCAGCAGCGGGGATAGCGGCAGTCAATGGAGGCAGTGCATCGCCGTCAGTACCATGACCTGCCGTTCTGCCGAACTTTTCCTGGCAGAGACACTGCCATGAAGAGGTCGGCGGAAAGGCAAGTTTTGGGGTGCAAACATGTTTCCAGGGCAAGTGTGCCCTAGAGTCATGTTAACAGGTGGCAGCTGTGTATGTCCCCATGCCATTGGCATGGTTGCGTGCACTGTTTCTCATGCAGACCATGTTGCAGGGAAACAGCCCCGCGGTGATGTCGTAATGCGGAATTTGGGATGCCGCCTGTTTGACGGCGTTTTCCCGACTGCTGCCGCGACTGGCTGGCGGTGTGGCCACCAGGATCATAATCAGGCCCTTAGTGTTTTGGGATATTATCCCAATGTGATCATGTCAATGACACCAGTGCTATTGCAATTTGTGAAATTGAGTAGGATCTAGGGAGTTCTGAATCCTAGGTCCACTGTATCTTGGTGTTTGGTAAGACCTCATGAATTGCAATGGCCACATGGGTGGTGACCTTTGATTCTTGGTATTGACATGGTATTCATAGTTTATGCCATATATAATGCCATTTAGTTGTTCTGGTGACATCTTAATAAACCATGAAGCCATCAGGTTGTGTAAATGTCACCAGAATCCTGCGACATGTTACTTGCTAGATAACTTTTGAATTACTTTTTTTTAAATAGAACAGTGTAAACTGAGCCCAACACTAATGGAAATAATCATATAATGAAGTACAGTAAACTAACTAGTTGCCTTATAGTTGGATGACATTCATAATACATGAAGATGATGTAAGTTCAACTAATTATGGAAAATAAAGAATGCATTGGTAAGACATGGTTTCATTGACATACGGATTTTTAAATCATAGCTGTTTATGACACAATAACAAGTGCCAATCATGTAACATTACCTGAAAACTGTGTAAGAAATGTTATTTTTACAATTCAAAACCTAACAATACTACATTTTGCTATTCATAGTTAGCTATACCCTCATAATTCCATGCCTAGGTCACTGCTCATGGCCTTTAGACATGCCCCTTGCTTAGTAATCTGCCTGTAGTACCTACAGGGCACACCTATACCCAGCAGGTACTGGGCACAGGCAGTGCTAAATTTGCGAAAAATAAGTGCCAGGGCCCTTCTTGGGAGGCTACCGCAGCCTGCACCACCCATTGTCCGTGTCAGCGCTGCCAATGACAGCATTAACACAACTACTGACCATTGCACTCCTAAAAGTTGGACAATTCAGACTATTGCAGGCCACCAAATCTATAATAATGGTGTGAGCAGCAGGTATTAAATATCTTGACTTATTAAAAACTGGTGTGCTCATCTAAAAATTAGACAGACAGTGCCACCATGATGTGGACTGCCATTAGAGCCTAGGCTGGCAATTAAGTGCTGGTGTCGAGCACCAAAAACCACCTGCTCAAATTAGGCCTGTGGCACAGGGCATGGTGTGTGGCCTGTGCCCTCTATTTCTTTCCACAGGTTCCAGTGCTGAATGGATAGCTAGAGCTACTCCTATCCACAGTGGGCACTGGGCACAGATCATAATTTGTGGCTATATGAAATGTCAAGTGCCCCTGCCCACAATGCCAACTAGCACATGGTGTGGCCGGCGGCCGTGCTCTGGGCTCTCTTCCCATATTTACTGTTGTGCTTGACTGTACCCAATGGGCTGTATACATAGGGGTTGCCCTGAGCACTTTCCCTGTACCAGTGTTGGACTGGCCTTTCTGGCAGTCTGGCACTTACAGATGGACCTGTTTGAAAGTGCCAGTCTGTGCACAGTTTCTGTGGTCCTTTGGGCCTTGACAGAAGAAAAAAACAGGCTGCCGGAAAAGTGAGCCCATCACTGCCCTCTTCCTCTCCCCTGTGTTGGGACAACATGTGAAAGGTTCAAAGACGCCTACCTGGCAGTGGTGATATTTCAAACTAAAGAATCTGGCACTGTGAAATGAAATATTGTGCTGGTCAATCACATACTTTGGTCAAGTGGGGAAGCAAGGATTGATCCCAGGATTTCTGTTTTCTGATTGTGCAATTTAGCCAGTAGATGGGTATATCTTTCTCTCTCCTGTTTTACATCAAAGGTTAGTGCTTTGTCTTTATGCCCTTGTTTTTCTCTTGACAATACAACTGGTCAGTAATGTTCACAGTGCACTTTTTCTCCAATGCTACACTCTGGACGCTTCTTCCATAAGCCACATATTAATTTTCTCATTAACTCTGCTAAGTAGTTCAGTTACCATTGGTTTCAGTGTGATGGTACTATTTGCCTCACCTAGTCCACTAGATGATTGTCTATGGTACCTCCTTCATTTCAGGTTTTTTTGTCCGCTTGCCTTTGATTAGCCCTCCGGGTTGCTACTCAATACATATTTCCCTTGTCCTATTGAAGACCCTGTGATTTCTCTTTGTGGGTTGAAACGTAGAAGACGGGGTCTGGCGGGAAATTAGTCACATTGTTTCCAGTTGTAGTGAGAGACACTGTCTTTTATTACAGTGTGCTTTTTTACTCACATTTCTGTGCACATGTCTATCACTTGAGCACTGTGCTGTCACTTATTCACTTTGGTAGGACCCATTCTCAATGATTACTTTACATTGATTTTCATTTATTTTCTATAATATATGAATGAGTTATTCTATTTATGCTGTCTGCGTTGTTTTTTGTGGATTCATTCCAATGGGGTGCAACCTGTTTGCCCCTAAGTATGCTATTGTATGCTAAATTATACCGAAAGAACCACTGTGCCTTTATATATCATTATCATCTATGGTCCTATGAATATTAGCTTACCCCTGTATTTTTCTCTTTGTCTTTAATTCTTGACATCTCTTTTTGAGTTTGAGTCTCCAAGAGGACCTTGAACACAGAGAATGACAGGCAATTCATAGATTAACACAAGATATAAGACATCAAGTCCACTAACAAAAACAATTCCAAAGTTGTGGGTTAGTGTTCTTGAAGAGATCTTTTTTTTATTTCTTCTTTTTTTCGGTCTTGGGATTGTTACAAACTGACGCAAACAACACGTTTTGCCCAAGACTAGGGCTTCTTCAGGGCTTTCAAAATTCGGATGTTGAGGTGAGGCTGTAAATGTGTAGCGGGAATACTATCAAGGTTCCAAGTCTTTCATTACCTGCTGTATACTTTCACTCTGTAATTTGGAAAGTCCACCACGATGTTCAAGCCGTGTATATTGGGGTAAGTGCATTCATATGTTTGCATTCAAGAGACATTAATCCCAGCGCAATAAGTGCTCTGTTTGGCAGCGATGTCCAGCTCGCCGCGTCTGTGTATACGATATACGCTGTCTTCCTCTGTGTCTCCAGGCACAAATTCCTCCTGCTTTTAACCCGAACCAGAAAAACTTTTGGGGAATGGGCCCAATATATTCAGGTCTCGCATGTTGTTCCGCATTACAGCTGGAAATAACTCGGTGCTGGGAAAGTATTACAAGCCAGAGCAGTGTTTCTGGCACCAGTAAATCCGGCTCCCCCTGCACCATCATACCCGTAATCGTGGCGTAAGATGCCTTGGCAGCTGGACAGATGCACTCAGTATCTAAAATAGTAGATCCCTCTTCACCCCTCTTGATTTTGGCTTGCCCCCTTTCATCTCCATGGCTCATTCACGCCCCCAATACAGAACCCGAAGCCAGTGTCTTGTCGAGCAACACAGTATCACGATTACATTTATCTAGAAGACTTTGTTCCCTCAGCGATGACAGTACACTAAAATGCTTGTAAAGTTTACGAAATACCCCAAAATTGAAACCATATCTTAAAAACTTCAGATCTCCTACAATATTCTGCTTGTGTGAACAAATTTGTACACGTGAATGAAACTTACAAACATGAACTAAATGGAAGCTCTGGCAGTGTTCTCTGTCCCATATGCGTGTTGTGTTTCCAGTGGTCTCTACACTGAAAAGGCTTCAAAGCACACCACATCATTGCATTTTGTGGAGAATGTGTGCTGCCTGGTGCCATTGATCGGGGCTTGGAGAATAAGGGGGCTGAACATCATTCTGAAAAGTGTCCCTTTTACTTCCCCTCCATCCTTGGGCGGAGTGTGGGCACCAGCAGTGCACCTTTGGTCCCGTCTGGCACCATCTGGGCCTGCAACCCGCCCTGTGCGCCCATGAAGGATCCCAGGCCCCTCCTCGGTAGGCCGGGAGGAGGCTGCGCAGCCACGCCCAGGCCTTGGCGGGCACCGGGGCGGGCAGAGCCAAGAGGAAGGAACATTGTGTGCTGCTGGCAGTACTGCAGGATGCCGTGTGGCTCCTGCAGGCGCCGATAATGCCATGTGCGGGCGGCTCGCTCCCCGCAGCTCGAGCCAAGCCGTTACCGGGAGGGGCTGAGGCGAACCGGCTGCCTGTAGTGACTTCAAGTCTGGCCGATGCCAGGGGGGCCTCACGCGAAGAAGCTTGTAAGGGAATAAAGACAGTCATGGCTCATTAGGGTTCCCGTGCCAGGGTGCCTGGGCAAACGGTGTATCCACAAGGCCATTCGGATTGTGCAGTTGGTCACGTGTCATGCACACATGATGTTTTGAGTTGGGTGGTCACAGAACACAGAGGCCTAGCAATCAATTGTGCAACAAGTGTATTGGCACCAAGACCTAAGGGTGCGAGGGGACTTTCAGCGCTTGTACTATGCCTGTCTATAACTAGCTGTGGCGAAGGGGAAAGTGCATTTTCCTTGTTTGCATTAGGAAGGTTGTCAATCCTGCTACTCAGTTACCTAATGCATATTTATTGTATTAATCTTAGAATATATTTTTCGTTATTGCCATGTGCATTGCTTGCCTACATAGATAATTGTGCGCTTGGGGTGGGGGGTCCATTTTGTAGCGGCGACGGTGTATCTGGAGGTGTGGACTGAACGCGGGCACCGTGGGAGAATGCGTGTAGTGCGGAAGACTGGCATGGGCTCAGGGAGACGCAGGGTGGATGTGTCGTGCCCGGCAGCCCCGCACGTGTGCAGCTGCAGCGTGCGCGGCCCCGCCCCGCCCGCCTGTCACCGCTGGAGGTATTAATAGCGCGCATTATCTCATCTTCGTTGTCTGCCGTGACCCGGGATGCCCTCCGCGGCTGCTCGTCTTAGGCTGGGAACTGCGCGGCCAGTTTTGTGTCACACGGCCGGTTACTACTGTGGAGTGGCTTGACGCCTCCCTCAGGGAGCTCATTATTGCCTATAATAATTAATAATAGCTCGAGCGCCGCGAGAAGGACCCCGGATGACGGCAATAGTGAAGTTCGCCCAAGGTTATTGATAAAGCGCCCTCAAAAAGAAAGACGTTACAGTGACTACCGCACTCCGCTAACATCCTCAGTGGTCTGCAGGGCACGAGATGTAAGAATCCTGCGTGACAGCAACGCCTGCCAATTACAGCGCTTAGAAGCGGCAGGAGTGCTTTATGAAGTGCTACACAGCAAACACGTATTACTATCACAGAATCCGGAGAACGGGTCGCGAGTGACAATCTCTAGTCTTTCGTTACCCAAAGCACAACCTCGTATATTTATGTTTTTCTTAATAGCATTCTTCGACAAACTGGAAGCTTAAATGAATCTGTCAGGGTGTGAATGTGGTGGTGGTGGTGAGAATGACTCGGGGTGCTGGTGAAATCCCCAGGCAGATGTCAGTTGCCAACTTATTCACATAAAAAAGGAAATGTATTTTGAGATAAAAGTGAGTTCACCAGGAGCAGTAATTAAGTGTATAGCGCTATAAACCCCACTAGGACTTCCAAGCGCTGCAACAAAAGGTCCGACGGAATGGCTAAGCCGTAGAACGGAAGTGCCGTTAACAACGTGTAAAGAGAATGCAGAACGGAGCAAGCTCTGGTGCATGCCCAGAGACCATTCCATAGTTTGAGGGACAGGGCCTGAGTCAAAAAACATTTTCCACCCCATCGGAATTTATGTTTTTGGGAATTTCGATCAGATTGTGAAGATGGGTTGAAATATTCTAGGTGCAGAGCCTAGCGTTAATGTGTACATGTGATGCAAGTGGTTTTGCGAAACCGCGACTGAGTCTCATCATCAGTCTATGATGTAGGGAAAGAAAGAGAAAGGCCGAGAGGAGTGAAAAAAAAGTACAAGAAAACTGTGACAAGGACAGAAATAGAGCATGAAAAACAACATGCGAGGGAGAGAGAAAGACACAGGAAGTGTAAAGTGGTGCAACAAAGTGAAATCAAGGCTGGGCACCCTCGGTTTTTTTAGAACAGCTTTAGCCCCTGCACTTATTTTTATTTTACACATTTTGCACGGCTCACAAGAAGAGAAAAAACACTCAAGTTCGTATGTCGAAGTTCCCTTTCTGAGAAAAGATCTGTAATAGCTCAGAGCCATCTTTGACACTCTCACTACCACCAAAAGTACGAGAAACAAGGAGTTTGTGGTCAAGTGCAGCGAGCACCGCCCACGAGTCTGCGCTATTAACGTCACCGGAAGCCACCGTCCGTGGCCTGCGACATTTTGCTCTTACACATAAAACACGTCACAGCAAGGAAATTCCCCTCACTGCTACGGACTTCCATGGAAAAGTGTGCTTTGTATTGGTCTCTTCAGCTGACATTCACATTTTATATCCTCCCACCACAGCATACAGCATGGGGCACGGGGGGTTTGGGGGGCAGCCGAACCCGGTGAGGTCTAGGGTGACCAACTAGCATGGGTGCAAATTCAGGACAGTGAGTGCAAAAATTCAGGATAAAGGGTCAAAATTCAAGACAAAAATTCAGGACAGAAGGTCAGAACTCAGGACAAAAATTCGGGACAAAAGGTACGTTTTGCATACACATCAGAGGAGGTCGCGCAATAGTGCATAAGTAAATAGACAACCGTCGGAACTACACCCAAACCGAGAAAACACGCTATAAATTAGCACTTATCAAATATAAACACCTCATAATCTCAGAAAAAAGTAAATACTATCTTAACCAAATCGAAACTGCACAAAACTCCACCAAACAACTGTTCCCGGTCGTAACCAGATTATCAGGCCCCAAACCCATCCCCTCCATAACTCCCACTCAAACATTCTGCGATTCTTTAGCCATATTCTTTCAAGAAAAAGTTAGTCACATCTATACTAACTTTGCTGCTCATTCTTCTATTAACAACCAGACCATTGCTCCCACTGACAACACTAACACACCTATCCCCACTCATCCTGACCTCACCAAGAGTAGCACCCTCCCTACCCTCCTGGAATTCTACCAAGTTACACCAGACCAAATCGTAGACTATATTTCCTCCATCAAATCAGGTTCCCCCAACGACCCATGCCCCCCCACCATACTAAAATTGATACCCGAGATCATCGCTCCAGTACTAGCCACCATCTGTAACTCTATGTTCAGCACAGGAACATATCCATCCATTTGGAAAAAAACTGTAATTAAACCGCTACCAAAGAAACATAACCTCGACCCCACAGAAACAAAAAACTATAGACCTATTGCCAGCCTCCCCTTCCCTGCCAAAATCTTTGAAAAAGTAATCAACACTCAATTATCACAGTTCATTAATGAAAACAACCTCCTAGACGACACCCAATTTGGATTTAGGAAGGGCCACGGCACCGAAACGGCTCTCATTAAAGCCTCCGACGAAATCAGAATGATACTCGATCGGGGAGGAGCTGCGGCTTTGGTGCTGCTGGATTTATCAGCAGCATTTGACACGTTCGATCATACTACACTTATCGACCGTGTCTCTACCATAGGTATCAAAAATAACGCCAAGAGCCCTCCTAACCTCCTTCCTCTCCAACCGCTCCCAATCAGTAACGCTAGGCGACTTCACATCCCCATCCTTCACCTTCCCCTGCGGTGTTCCTCAGGGATCCTCGCTGAGTCCGACCTTATTTAACATTTATGTGTCTGACTTGGCAAGGGTCATCAAATCTCATGGCATGCGAGTGACTACATACGCCGACGACACACAGCTAGTAATAGAGACCTACAATGACGGAGAAAAAGTTGCTGCAAACTTCCAAACTGGAATGCTCGCAATAAGCACATGGATGGCAAACAATTGCCTTAAACTAAACTCCGATAAAACGGAGGTAATGATCTTTGGTAACCTCTCCCCCATCTGGTCTCCATCCTGGTGGCCAGCAGAGCTAGGCCCACCTCCATCCCCCGTAACAAAAGTCAGAAACTTAGGTATCATCTTTGACGACAAATTATCATTTTTTCAACACGCTAACAACGTTGTCTCTTCGGCATTCTTCACCATCAAAATGATAAAGAAACTTCTACCCTACCTTCCTTCAAATGCCGGGAGAACTCTCATGAGCACGCTAGTCATGTCCAGGGTAGACTATTGTAATGGCCTATTTCTTAACGCTCAGGAAAGAGTCCTAAACAAACTGCAAATGGTCCAAAACGCAGCGGCAAGGATCCTGACTAACACCCCCAAATTCAAACCTACATCCAATCTAATACATCAGCTCCATTGGCTGCCCATCAGAAGCCGTACAAAATTCAAGGCCCTATGTATCGCCTATAAGGCAGTAAACAACACAGGACCTGAATTCCTAAAAAAAACACTATGCCCTTACAAACCAACCAGACCCCTTCGCTCTTCAGCAGCAAACCTCATAAATGTCCCCAGAACAAAAAAATCTTCCTGGGGCGACAGAAGATTCACAGTCTTCACCGCCAGACTTTGGAACACACTTCCCCTTCACATCAAAAACACCCCCTCTCTCCTTGCCTTCCGTAAACAACTTAAAACCTGGTTGTTCAACCAATAAATGACCAGCTCCTACTCTGTCCCATCCTCTTCCGTCCACAGCGCCGAGACACCCAAGGGTATTTGTGCGCTTAATAAATTGCATAATAAATAAATAAATAAATAAACCAACACAAGCACAAGTCAAAATAAGTTTATATTAGGTTGAGAGAACCTTGCACTGCATCTGTTGTGTATGGGAGTGCAACTTGAACACCTGCGTTTGCATATTAAAAAAAAAAAAAAGTGAAGAAAAAGATCAAAGCTGAAGGCTTCTCAGATCTTATATGCCCCCTCTCCCCCACTGAGAAAAAACACCCGATCCGAAATGCTGTCACTGGGCAGAGAGGCCCATTATCATTCTGTATGTAATAATTTGGCCAACATACAGAATGATAACGGGCCTGATAGCAGTCTGTGCCAGGTCAGGGAGGGGCTGCTGCAGGCCACAGATCACAGCAGGAGCGTGAGCTGGCCCCTGCAGTGAGAGTTGCAGGCTGCTTGCAGGGGGCAGCTCACGCCAATGTCTGAAATTACGGACAAAAGGCGTCCGTGGAAGAAACCCTTACGGACAAGAGGCCCAAATTACGGGCAGTCCGTGAAATTTACGGACGGTTGGTCACCCTAGTGAGGTCTGCCCCCCCCGGGCATATTGGGAGTGGGCGGGGCCGGCCGATTAGCGACCATTTTGTGTATTTGGGCTATGTGTAAGATAGCCCAAATATAGCCCAACTTATAAGTTTATGTCCGGGGCGCTCCTAGCCACCATTTTAGATTTGGTGACCTGGTGGCTGGGAGCAGTGTAGCGTAGCTTTAGCGTTTTTGTCAGTTATTTGATTGCGCATTAGGTGGCTATTTTGACTAGCTTATAGTCGTTAGCTTAGCTGGTGCAGTTAGCGTAGAGCAGTAGATTGTATAGGGATGGAGGATTATCGAGTCCTTGAGGCTTCTGAGTGAGGCCGGGCGATTGGATCTTTTGCTGCCGGAGGCTGCGGGAATTGTGCGCACACCAAGGCGCGCTTCCGCGGGGGTGGCGGCCGCCGTTGCGGCCTGCACGTCCCCGAAGCGGGCCAGGAGGAGTGAGGTGAGTTCGCGGGTCCGCTCCTATGCCAGTAGAGCGGCCCCGATAACTGTCGCTGAACCGGAGCCTCGTGTCTGCGCCCCGCCCCCCGTGTCCGCGAAGGAGCAGGGGGCGGGGCCTGCCAGAGGGGCACGTTTTGCACTTTTCCAGCCGGAATGTCATAGGACGTCCTGCCCGCTCGGGGAAAAGGGCCGAGTGAGCCCGAGGCCCCCGGTGCGGCAGGGGATAGGCAGACGGGGGAGGGGTGTGAAGGGAGGGGTTCCCAACAGGCTGGTTGTGAGAAGTTGGCCTGGTATATGCTGTCCACTAATTATAGTGGGCACCTTGCACCAGTCCAAACAACCCCTTATTGGAGATAGGTTAAAGACAACCTTTATTGAAAGCTATCCTAGTGGTAGCTATGGAGAGCAGCCTTCAGGCTAAGTCTTGAAGGAATGTAAAGCAGCTTGTTTTACCAGTCTATAATCTCTTGAGTGACCAAATGAAAGAGGACCACACCAGGTATATATTCAAAATATATGTATTTATTGCTAAACACACCCCTCTAGTCTCTTTATGAGGCTAGAGTTCGAAGTACATAAGTTATAAGCTAGTTATCTACAGTAATAGCACAAATACACGTTTGAGCCCTAGGGGCGTACCAAACCATATACCAATAAAGTGGTATAAGAACCACGACTGAGCTAGACACAGGGCCTAGGGCCTGTAGAAGTGCTTGGACCACAAGGAACCACCCAAGGTAGTGACACAGGGGACCCACGGGGGACGCGTGCAGTGTGAGAACACAGCCGCGAATCGCCGTTGACTTCTATGGGGAAAGTGGCGGTTGGAATTTTAAAGAAAAGGGACACTTAGAGGAGGACTTGGAGCAAACCCTTTTTGAACCAGGCTGTTCTAGTGTCAATATCCACGGGAGCACCGGAGTACTCGAGTTACCTCACCCAGGGGAGCCGGGTGCATAGGTGCCTTTAGGGGTCGGGTTTCGTTGTCGTTTTCAATGGCGATCTGCTGCAAAGTGCTGCTGGCGGCCAAGTCGAAAGTGTTCGGGTGGATCCAAAGGTGGATCGAAGATCTGAAGAACCTGAAAGCAGAGGGGACAGAGTCTGGGTCACTAGCCAGTGACCAGGAAGGCGATGAGCAGATGCCCGCCGATGTCGAGTGCTTCAGGTAGGTTGACAGTCGTCTTGACTCTTCAGCCACGAGGTCCAGGAGGCGTTGACGACGACCAGGAGCTGGATTCGAGCTGTCCCACGACGCCTGTCGATTGCAGGGGTGTCGGACCGGATTGGACCCAACAAGCCTTGGCAACGGCAAGTCTCGTGGAAATGGAAGAAGGACGATGGTGCAGACCAGCAAGGTCTGTGGGACTCACCCAGCAAAGGTAAGTCAGGGCACGCCTGGAGCAACCAGGGAGCCCAAGCAGAAGAAGATTGGCCTTCGGGAGGGCCTACTAGCCAACGGACTAGCGACCGCGAAGGAGCCTCAAGTGGACGCACTTGGAACTGGCTCACAGGACACTCGTCGAGTGGAGGCCAGTGATCTTCGGTGCAGTCGGTGCTGGAGGCTGGGGCTACTCGCAGCCCAAAGCACAACTTCGTGGGAGACCCAGAAGAGGATGCACTTGCAAATGCAATCGGTGTCTAGGGGTCACGGTTCCACGTTACCCACGACAGCTACGGGCCTCAGCTTTGCTGGGGACTCAGGGCAGCCTCGAGGAAGTCTGGAAATTCACCTCTGGTGATGCAAAGACTTCGGCATCCGGCGGGAGCTTCAGCGATGCAGACCGGACAATTGCTTCTTTGGTGCCTGCCAAGCAGGGGAGTCACTCCTTGACCCCAAGGGAGATTCTTCAGTCCTCTAATCTTGAAGTAGAGCGTCGAAGGTCCAGGATTCTGTGTCAGAGTTTCGTCCAGGTAAATCTAAAGTCCCAATAATACGATGGTAGGTAGGCTGGGGTTTCTGTCTGGTGGTTTTTGGAGATTAGCGCCGGGACACTCTTTGTGAGTAGCCGTGCGCTTTATAAATCCCTATTTCATTTCATTTCATTTCATTTCATTTCATTTCATAAGGACTGGGGTCCCATACTTATACCAAGTTAGGAGGTTGGACATACTCTGGGGACCCACCTATGGGAGGGTCAGGGCAGAGGGGTGGTTACACCCCTTTCCCTTTGTCCAGTTTCGCGCCAGAGCAGGGGCTGGAAGCCCCTGAGCCGGTTTGAACTGGGGTATGCACAGGGACACCTAATGTGCCCCCAGTGCAGGACTTCAAAGCACCAGAGAGTGCTCCCGCCCAGCCCCAATACACACTATCCTGTCTGGGGAGGTGGTTACACCTCCCTGGGACAGGAAACCTATTGTCCAGGCCTCCCCTGCCGGAGTTTCGGTCAGCAGCAGGAGGCCAGACTCGTGTCTGTGGCAGCGGCATCCATTTTGTGATGCCAAGGCTTGGAAAGAAGTTACCGGGCAGGCCGGTGTGTACATGTCTCTCCCTCTAGAAGGGTGGAATGCTACTCCCGCCGCCAGAACTGGCGGGGGGGTAGTATTCCAAGATGTTTGACACCAAACACGACATGTTTCCGTGCAGCCATCCCAAAGTTAGCATTTAACGCGAGGTTATAATGCGCTTAAGAGTATATGGTCAGGCTGCACTACAAACAGCATCAGAGAAGGGTCTCCGAACGCTGCAGAGGGGCCCTGCTCATGCAGGGGCACCCTCTCACATAGGAACCACGCACTCTGCCTCCAGGATTGATAAGGCCTGCCATAGGAGTGACTTATAGGTTTATATGTGGGTATGTATGTAGTGATATAGGTAGCCTATATCACAGTAAGGGTGCATGCACCCCTTACCCAGGCTGCAGTAGCAGACCTGTGGTGTCATTTTGGATGGCCTTCCAGGGGTGGCACAATACATGCTGCAGCCCCTGGTAGGCCTCTGAGGTACCTATGCCCTGGGTACATAGTATACCATATACTAGGGACTTATAAGGGCACTCCAGATTCCAATCAGAGATGTGCCTAAGGCACATGGAAACCATTTTAGAGAGGAAGCAGCTAGGCTGGGGTTCTGATTAGCAGGGCCCCAGCCAGACTAAAGTCGAAAAACAGTGAAGCATCAGCAAAAAGTGGGGGTACCCATGTGAAGCAGATCCTACTCTCCTACACAACCCCCCAAACGTAGGGACATTAAACTAACCTTGCCCAGTTAAGTCTTCATGTTCTAAGTGGAAGTACCTAGAGAGTCCATCTGCATTGGCATGGTTACTCCCAGGTCTATGTTCCACTGTGAAGTCCATCCCCTGTAGGGAAATGGACCACCTAAGCAGTTTGGGGTTTTCACCCTTCATTTGTTTTAGCCATAAGAGGGGCTTATGGTCTGTTTGAACAAGGAAGTGAGTACCAAACAAGTATGGCCTCAACTTCTTCAGAGCCCAGACCACAGCAAAGGCCTCCCTCTCAATGGCTGACCAACGTTTCTCTCTAGGGGTCAGCCTTCTGCTAATAAAAGCTACTGGCTGATCCTGACCGTCATCATTCAATTGTGACAGTACAGCCCCTACCCCCAATTCAGATGCATCTGTTTGGACAATGAACTTCTTGGAGTAATCAGGACTCTGTAGAATGGGAGCAGTGCACATTGCCTGCTTTAGGTCATCAAATGCCTTTTGACAGCTAACTGTCCACTGAACCTTTTTGGGCATTTTCTTGGAAGTTAAGTCATTCAGGGGTGTCACTATTGATCCATACCCCTTGACAAATCTCCTATAGTACCCAGTCAGGCCTAAAAAGGCTCTCACCTGAGTCTGGGTAGTTGGAGCAGTCCAGTCCATGATGGTCTGGATCTTGCTCTGCAAGGGTTGAACCTGGCCTCCACCCACAATGTGGCCCAGTTACACAACCTGACTCTGCCCTATCTGGCACTTGGTGGCCTTGATAGTCAGGCCTGCTCTCTACAGGGCCTGCAAAACATTTCTGAGGTGGACCAGGTGATCCTCCCAGGTGGAGCTAAAGACAGCAATATCATCTAGATATGCTGCACTATAGGCTTCCAGACCTGTAAGGACTGTATTCACCAACCTCTGAAAAGTGGCAGATGCATTCTTCAGACCAAAGGGCATCACCACAAATTGATAATGCCCACTAGGGGTTGAGAATGCTGTCTTTGGCTTTGCATCATCAGCTAGTCTGATCTGCCAGTAGCCAGCTGTCAGGTCAAATGTGCTTAGATACTTGGCTGAGGCCAAAGTGTCTATTAGCTCATCTGCCCTAGGTATTGGATGGGCATCAGTCCTAGTGACTGCATTGAGACCCCTGTAGTCCACACAAAACCTCATCTCTCTTTTCCCACCATTGGTGTGAGGTTTTGGCACAAGGACCACTGGACTAGCCCAAGGGCTATCTGAGGGTTCAATAACTCCCAAATCCAACATCTTCTGGACTTCTGTCCTGATACAGTCCCTGACATGGTCAGGTTGCCTATAAATCTTATTTTTAATAGGCAGACTGTCCCCAGTGTCCACTTCATGAGTGCACCAGGTGGTCTGACTGGGTGTCAGTGAGAATATGTGCCTGAACTGATTGAGCACCTGTCTGCAATCAGTTTGCTGCTGGGCAGTGAGGCTGCCTGCCAAGGCTACGCCATCCACTGACCCATCATCAGGGTTCTGTGAGAGCAGGTCAGGGAGTGGGTCACTCTCTTCCTCCTGTCCCTCATCAGTAGCCATGAGCAAGCCCATGTCTGCCCTGTCCACATATGGTTTTAACCTGTTGACATGGAGAACCCTGTGGGGACTCCTGGGTGTTCCTAGGTCTACTAAATAGGTAACCTCACCCTTCTGTTCAACAATGGTATGGGGTCCACTCCATTTGTCTTGGAGAGCTGCTGGGGCCACTGGCTCCAACACCCACACCTTCTGTCCTGGCTGGTAAACAGTCAGTACAGCCTTTGGTCATGCCAGGCTTTTTGAAGTTCCTGGCTAGCCTCAAGGTTTTTAGTTGCCTTTTTCATGTACTCAGCCATCCGGGAGCGGAGACCAAGTACATAGTCCACTATGTCTTGCTTTGGGGGCTTGAGAGGTAACTCCCATCCTTCCTTCACCAAGCACAATGGACCCCTGACAGGGTGACCAAACAAAAGTTCAAAAGGGCTGTAGCCAACCCCCTTTTGAGGCACCTCCCTGTATGCAAATAAAAGGCAGGGCAAGAGTATGTCCCATCTTCGCCTAAGCTTTTCTGGGAGCCCTTTAATCATGCCCTTCAAGGTTTTGTTGAATCTCTCAACTAAACCATTGCATTGTGGGTGATAGGGTGTGGTGAACTTGTAAGTCACTCCACACTCCTTCCACATTGCTTTCAAGTATCCAGACATAAAGTTAGCACCCCTGTCTGATACAACCTCCTTAGGGAAGCCCACTCTTGAGAAAATTCCCAGGAGGGCTCTTGCCACCACAGGTGCTGTAGTGGTCCTAAGGGGAATAGCCTCTGGGTACCTGGTGGCATGATCCACTACCACCAGGATAAACCTGTGCCCAGATGCTGTTTGGGGATCCATGGGACCAACAATGTCAATCCCCACCCTTTCAAAGGGAACCCCCACCACAGGTAGTGGTATCAGGGGGCCTTTGTAGTGCCACCTGCCTTGCCACTGGCCTGGCAGGTTACACAGGAGCGACAAAACTCCTTGGTGTCTTCAGACATGTGGGGCCAGTGAAAGTGAGGGACAATTCTGTCCCAAGTCTTGTTCTGGCCCAGGTGACCTGCTAAGGGAATGTCATGGGCTAGGGTCAATAGGAAGCCCCTGAACTTCAGAGGTATAACCAACCTCCTGGTGGCACCAGGCTTGGGGTCTCTACACTCTGAGTACAAGAGTCCATCATCCCAATACACTGTATGGGGACCACTAGCTTTCCCAGCAGCCTCAGCAGCAGCTTGCTGTCTGAGGGGTTCAAGAGAGGGGCAGCTCTGCTGCTCCTGGCTCAGATCTGCCCTGGAAGGGCCCCCTGTCCCCAAGAACTCAACCTGGTCAGGTTCAAGCTCCTCTGGGACAGTTCCTTCCTCAGGACTGAGATCATCCCCCTCAAGAGACTGATCTTCCTTCTGAGCCAAGGGGGAAGGCACTGCCTTTACCCTACTACTCCTCTTCTTGGAGGGCACTTGGTCCATTATTCCAGAATCCAAGGCCTGTTCAGTGTTAGACATTTTGGCTTGTGACCTGGTCACAGCAAACACATCTGCAGGGATGCCCAGCATTTCTGCATGGGTCCTGAGCTCCACTTCTGCCCAAGCTGAAGTTTCTAAATCATTGCCAAGCAAGCATTCAACTGGTAGGTCTGCACTTACCACAACCTTCTTAAGGCCAGTTACCCCTCCCCAGGAGAAGTTAACAACTGCCAGAGTATGGTCTGTTCTGACATTGCTAGCATTGGTCACTTGGTACATTTCACCAAGTATAATCTGCCCAGGATCTACAAGGTCTTGTGTCACCATGGTGACACTTGCCCCTGTGTCCCTAAATGCCAAAGCCTCTTTTCCATTGATTAAGGGCTGTTGCCTGTACTTGCCCAGATTACTGGGACTCACAGAGGAGGTCACATCCATGCCTCCATCACAGACTAGGACAGCCTGAGTGAGTTCTCTGACTAGGTCAGAGCTCATCTCCTTACCCAGGGTCAACCCTACTAAACCCTTGGCTTGTGTAGTCCCACCACCAATTGTAACTGCACTAGGGGGAGCAGGTGCCTTAGGGGCATTGGTGGGGGCTGGAGTAGAGTCTTTGGACTTGGTGCAATCACTGGTCCAGTGGGTCTTTTGCTTACAGACCTTGCACCATGGTTTCTTTTGGCCTCTTCCCTTGTTAGACTGTGAATCCCCACCTGAAGAAGATTTTTGGGGGCCTTGTGAAGACTTCTGGTCTTTACCCTTCTCCCCACCCTTATCAGAGTTTTTAGAATCTTGCTTCTTAGGGTCACCACCTTGGTTCTGTACCTTCTGCCTCACCCTGGTTCTGACCCATTTGTCTGCCTTCTTTCCCAATTCTTGGGGAGAGGTCAGATCCGAGTCCACCAGGTGCTGATGCAACAGCTGATTTTGACAATTATTAAGGATCTGCTCCCTCATGATAAGATTGTACAATCCTGTGAAGTCACATACCTTACTGCCCAATAACCAACCTTCCAGAGCCTTGGCAGAACAATCAACAAAGTCCACCCAGTCTTGAGTCTGTGCCTTTTGGGTATCTCTGAACTTTAACCTGTATTGTTCAGTGGTTAGGCCAAACCCATCAATCAGAGCACTCTTTAAGACTGTGTATTTATCAGCATCCTCCTCTTTAACAGTGAGGAGCTTATCTCTACCTTTGTCTGCAAAGGAGAGCCACAAGATTGCTGCCCACTGCTCCTGAGGGACCCTCTGTACTTTACAGGCCCTCTCCAGTGCAGTTATCCATTTGTGGATGTCATCCCCACTCTGGTAGGGAGGGACAATCTTGCTCAGGTTTCTATGGTCATAAGACCTTTCCCTATCTCTGGGGAAATTGCTGCCACCATGGGACTCTAGTCCCATCTTTTTCTCTCTTTGTAGAGATCTAGGGACTCCCTGTCTATAGCCAACTGCTGTTTTCTGAGTTCAAGCTGGGCTTGCTCATACTCAATCAGTCTCTTTCTCCTGTCATGAGAGGATTCTCTCCTATGAGAAGAGACAGAGGTCCCTATTGAGGTGTCAGAGTGGTTAGACTCCTGAGAAGGAGATCTAGACCTTCTGGGCACACTCACAATTCTTCCTGGGGGGACAAAGGGGAGGTCATTCTGATCCTCCTCCTCCTCCACAGGAGGAATTGGGTTCTCCAGGTCAAGGTCATTTTCACCTTCCTGGCCAGTTTCAGAGGGGGGCCTGGGTTTCTTCACCCCTGACCCCTTCCTCATCTTCTGCCCCACCCTCTCTGCCTACCCCTTCAGACCCTAGGGGCCTGCTGAGATCATCAGCTAGTAGCACCTCTCTGAGGTGTTGGGTGCTGGCACTTTTGCCTGCCTTCAGCTTCCTAGTATTGCATAATGCTCTCAATTCCAAGAATGGGAGTTTATCATACTTGGAGGGAAGAAGCCCACTGGCTTCTGGCAAGGACTCACTGGGTCCTGGCTTTGAAGACATTACTAGTGAGGTGTGGTGTATGCACTACCTACTCTAGTGTGGCCTACTAAACTCTCTTGAGTTGTAGAAAGGGTGTGCTATCCCTTAACACACAACTCTAAGTTCAGTAGAACTTACTGTATACTAAGCTTGATTTATATGTACCTAAGGTACCCTTAGTGGTTTTCAGTTGATCAATTCAATTGAGATTATCTGGTAAAACAATAGCAAGCTGGAATCCCACACGCTGCACACCAATGTGAGAAGTTGGCCTGGTATATGCTGTCCACTAATTATAGTGGGCACCTTGCACCAGTCCAAACAACCCCTTATTGGAGATAGGTTAAAGACAACCTTTATTGAAAGCTATCCTAGTGGTAGCTATGGAGAGCAGCCTTCAGGCTAAGTCTTGAAGGAATGTAAAGCAGCTTGTTTTACCAGTCTATAATCTCTTGAGTGACCAAATGAAAGAGGACCACACCAGGTATATATTCAAAATATATGTATTTATTGCTAAACACACCCCTCTAGTCTCTTTATGAGGCTAGAGTTCGAAGTACATAAGTTATAAGTTAGTTATCTACAGTAATAGCACAAATACACGTTTGAGCCCTAGGGGCGTACCAAACCATATACCAATAAAGTGGTATAAGAACCACGACTGAGCTAGACACAGGGCCTAGAGCCTGTAGAAGTGCTTGGACCACAAGGAACCACCCAAGGTAGTGACACAGGGGACCCACGGGGGACGCGTGCAGTGTGAGAACACAGCCGCGAATCGCCGTTGACTTCTATGGGGAAAGTCGCGGTTGGAATTTTAAAGAAAAGGGACACTTAGAGGAGGACTTGGAGCAAACCCTTTTAGAACCAGGCTGTTCTAGTGTCAATACCCACGGGAGCACCGGAGTACTCGAGTTACCTCACCCAGGGGAGCCGGGTGCATAGGTGCCTTTCGGGGTCGGGTTTCGTCGTCGTTTTCAATGGCGATCTGCTGCAAAGTGCTGCTGGCGGCCAAGTCGAAAGTGTTCGGGTGGATCCAAAGGTGGATCGAAGATCTGAAGAACCTGAAAGCAGAGGGGACAGAGTCTGGGTCACTAGCCAGTGACCAGGAAGGCGATGAGCAGATGCCCACCGATGTCGAGTGCTTCAGGTAGGTTGACGGTTGTCTTGACTCTTCAGCCACGAGGTCCAGGAGGCGTCGACGATGACCAGGAGCTGGATTCGAGCTGTCCCACAACGTTTGTCGATTGCAGGGGTGTCGGCGACCGGATTGGACCCAACAAGCCTTGGCAACGGCAAGTCTCGTGGAAATGGAAGAAGGACAATGTTGCAGACCAGCAAGGTCTGTGGGACTCACCCAGCAAGGGTAAGTCAGGGCACACCTGGAGCAACCAGGGAGCCCAAGCAGAAGAAGATTGGCCTTCGGGAGGGCCTACTAGCCAACGGACTAGCGACCGCGAAGGAGCCTTGAGTGGACGCACTTGGAGCTGGCTCACAGGACACTCGTGGAGTGGAGGCCAGTGATCTTCGGTGCAGTCGGTGCTGGAGGCTGGGGCTACTCGGAGCCCAAAGCACAACTTCGTGGGAGACCCAGAAGAGGATGCACTTGCAAATGCGATCGGTGTCCAGGGGTCACAGTTCCACATTACCCACGACAGCTACGGGCCTCAGCTTTGCTGGGGACTCAGGGCAGCCTCGGGGAAGTCTGGAAATCTACCTCTGGTGATGCAAAGACTTCGGCGTCCGGCGGGAGCTTCAGCGATGCAGACCGGACAATTGCTTCTTTGGTGCCTGCCAAGCAGGGGAGTCACTCCTTGACCCCAAGGGAGATTCTTCAGTCCTCTAATCTTGAAGTAGAGCATCGAAGGTCCAGGATTCTGTGTCAGAGTTTCGTCCAGGTAAATCTAAAGTCCTAAGGACTGGGGTCCCATACTTATACCAAGTTAGGGGGTTGGACATACTCTGGGGACCCACCTATGGGAGGGTCAGGGCAGAGGGGTGATTACACCTCTTTCCCTTTGTCCAGTTTCACGCCAGAGCAGGGGCTGGAAGCCCCTGAGCCGGTTTGAACTGGGGTATGCACAGGGACACCAAATGTGCCCCCAGTGCAGGACTTCAAAGCACCAGAGAGTGCTCCCGCCCAGCCCCAATACACACTATCCTGTCTGGGGAGGTGGTTACACCTCCCTGGGACAGGAAACCTATTGTCCAGGCCTCCCCTGCCGGAGTTTCGGTCAGCAGCAGGAGGCCAGACTCGTGTCTGTGGCAGCGGCATCCATTTTGTGATGCCAGGGCTTGGAAAGAAGTTACCGGGCAGGCCGGTGTGTACATGTCTCTCCCTCTAGAAGGGTGGAATGCTACCCCCGCCGCCAGAACTGGCGGGGGGTAGTATTCCAAGATGTTTGACACCAAACACGACATGTTTCCGTGCAGCCATCCCAAAGTTAGCATTTAACGCGAGGTTATAATGCGCTTAAGAGTATATGGTCAGGCTGCACTACAAACAGCATCAGAGAAGGGTCTCCGAACGCTGCAGAGGGGCCCTGCTCATGCAGGGGCACCCTCTCACATAGGAACCACGCACTCTGCCTCCAGGATTGATAAGGCCTGCCATAGGAGTGACTTATAGGTTTATATGTGTGTATGTATGTAGTGATATAGGTAGCCTATATCACAGTAAGGGGTGCATGCACCACCTTACCCAGGCTGCAGTAGCAGACCTGTGGTGTCATTTTGGATGGCCTTCCAGGGGTGGCACAATACATGCTGCAGCCCCTGGTAGGCCTCTGAGGTACCTATGCCCTGGGTACATAGTATACCATATACTAGGGACTTATAAGGGCACTCCAGATTCCAATCAGAGATGTGCCTAAGGCACATGGAAACCATTTTAGAGAGGAAGCAGCTAGGCTGGGGTTCTGATTAGCAGGGCCCCAGCCAGACTAAAGTCGAAAAACAGTGAAGCATCAGCAAAAAGTGGGGGTACCCATGTGAAGCAGATCCTACTCTCCTACACAACCCCCCAAATGTATGGACATTAAACTAACCTTGCCCAGATAAGTCTTCATGTTCTAAGTGGAAGTACCTAGAGAGTCCATCTGCATTGGCATGGTTACTCCCAGGTCTATGTTCCACTGTGAAGTCCATCCCCTGTAGGGAAATGGACCACCTAAGCAGTTTGGGGTTTTCACCCTTCATTTGTTTTAGCCATAAGAGGGGCTTATGGTCTGTTTGAACAAGGAAGTGAGTACCAAACAAGTATGGCCTCAACTTCTTCAGAGCCCAGACCACAGCAAAGGCCTCCCTCTCAATGGCTGACCAACGTTTCTCTCTAGGGGTCAGCCTTCTGCTAATAAAAGCTACTGGCTGATCCTGACCTTCATCATTCAATTGTGACAGTACAGCCCCTACCCCCAATTCAGATGCATCTGTTTGGACAATGAACTTCTTGGAGTAATCAGGACTCTGTAGAATGGGAGCAGTGCACATTGCCTGCTTTAGGTCATCAAATGCCTTTTGACAGCTAACTGTCCACTGAACCTTTTTGGGCATTTTCTTGGAAGTTAAGTCATTCAGGGGTGTCACTATTGATCCATACCCCTTGACAAATCTCCTATAGTACCCAGTCAGGCCTAAAAAGGCTCTCACCTGAGTCTGGGTAGTTGGAGCAGTCCAGTCCATGATGGTCTGGATCTTGCTCTGCAAGGGTTGAACCTGGCCTCCACCCACAAGGTGGCCCAGGTACACAACCTGACTCTGCCCTATCTGGCACTTGGTGGCCTTGATAGTCAGGCCTGCTCTCTGCAGGGCCTGCAAAACATTTCTGAGGTGGACCAGGTGATCCTCCCAGGTGGAGCTAAAGACAGCAATATCATCTAGATATGCTGCACTATAGGCTTCCAGACCTGTAAGGACTGTATTCACCAACCTCTGAAAAGTGGCAGGTGCATTCTTCAGACCAAAGGGCATCACCACAAATTGATAATGCCCACTAGGGGTTGAGAATGCTGTCTTTGGCTTTGCATCATCAGCTAGTCTGATCTGCCAGTAGCCAGCTGTCAGGTCAAATGTGCTTAGATACTTGGCTGAGGCCAAAGTGTCTATTAGCTCATCTGCCCTAGGTATTGGATGGGCATCAGTCCTAGTGACTGCATTGAGACCCCTGTAGTCCACACAAAACCTCATCTCTCTTTTCCCACCATTGGTGTGAGGTTTTGGCACAAGGACCACTGGACTAGCCCAAGGGCTATCTGAGGGTTCAATAACTCCCAAATCCAACATCTTCTGGACTTCTGTCCTGATACAGTCCCTGACATGGTCAGGTTGCCTATAAATCTTATTTTTAATAGGCAGACTGTCCCCAGTGTCCACTTCATGAGTGCACCAGGTGGTCTGACTGGGTGTCAGTGAGAATATGTGCCTGAACTGATTGAGCACCTGTCTGCAATCAGTTTGCTGCTGGGCAGTGAGGCTGCCTGCCAAGGCTACGCCATCCACTGACCCATCATCAGGGTTCTGTGAGAGCAGGTCAGGGAGTGGGTCACTCTCTTCCTCCTGTCCCTCATCAGTAGCCATGAGCAAGCCCATGTCTGCCCTGTCCACATATGGTTTTAACCTGTTGACATGGAGAACCCTGTGGGGACTCCTGGGTGTTCCTAGGTCTACTAAATAGGTAACCTCACCCTTCTGTTCAACAATGGTATGGGGTCCACTCCATTTGTCTTGGAGAGCTGCTGGGGCCACTGGCTCCAACACCCACACCTTCTGTCCTGGCTGGTAAACAGTCAGTACAGCCTTTTGGTCATGCCAGGCTTTTTGAAGTTCCTGGCTAGCCTCAAGGTTTTTAGTTGCCTTTTTCATGTACTCAGCCATCCGGGAGCGGAGACCAAGTACATAGTCCACTATGTCTTGCTTTGGGGGCTTGAGAGGTAACTCCCATCCTTCCTTCACCAAGCACAATGGACCCCTGACAGGGTGACCAAACAAAAGTTCAAAAGGGCTGTAGCCAACCCCCTTTGAGGCACCTCCCTGTATGCAAATAAAAGGCAGGGCAAGAGTATGTCCCATCTTCGCCTAAGCTTTTCTGGGAGCCCTTTAATCATGCCCTTCAAGGTTTTGTTGAATCTCTCAACTAAACCATTGCATTGTGGGTGATAGGGTGTGGTGAACTTGTAAGTCACTCCACACTCCTTCCACATTGCTTTCAAGTATCCAGACATAAAGTTAGCACCCCTGTCTGATACAACCTCCTTAGGGAAGCCCACTCTTGAGAAAATTCCCAGGAGGGCTCTTGCCACCACAGGTGCTGTAGTGGTCCTAAGGGGAATAGCCTCTGGGTACCTGGTGGCATGATCCACTACCACCAGGATAAACCTGTGCCCAGATGCTGTTTGGGGATCCATGGGACCAACAATGTCAATCCCCACCCTTTCAAAGGGAACCCCCACCACAGGTAGTGGTATCAGGGGGCCTTTGTAGTGCCACCTGCCTTGCCACTGGCCTGGCAGGTTACACAGGAGCGACAAAACTCCTTGGTGTCTTCAGACATGTGGGGCCAGTGAAAGTGAGGGACAATTCTGTCCCAAGTCTTGTTCTGGCCCAGGTGACCTGCTAAGGGAATGTCATGGGCTAGGGTCAATAGGAAGCCCCTGAACTTCAGAGGTATAACCAACCTCCTGGTGGCACCAGGCTTGGGGTCTCTACACTCTGAGTACAAGAGTCCATCATCCCAATACACTGTATGGGGACCACTAGCTTTCCCAGCAGCCTCAGCAGCAGCTTGCTGTCTGAGGGGTTCAAGAGAGGGGCAGCTCTGCTGCTCCTGGCTCAGATCTGCCCTGGAAGGGCCCCTGTCCCCAAGAACTCAACCTGGTCAGGTTCAAGCTCCTCTGGGACAGTTCCTTCCTCAGGACTGAGATCATCCCCCTCAAGAGACTGATCTTCCTTCTGAGCCAAGGGGGAAGGCACTGCCTTTACCCTACTACTCCTCTTCTTGGAGGGCACTTGGTCCATTATTCCAGAATCCAAGGCCTGTTCAGTGTTAGACATTTTGGCTTGTGACCTGGTCACAGCAAACACATCTGCAGGGATGCCCAGCATTTCTGCATGGGTCCTGAGCTCCACTTCTGCCCAAGCTGAAGTTTCTAAATCATTGCCAAGCAAGCATTCAACTGGTAGGTCTGCACTTACCACAACCTTCTTAAGGCCAGTTACCCCTCCCCAGGAGAAGTTAACAACTGCCAGAGTATGGTCTGTTCTGACATTGCTAGCATTGGTCACTTGGTACATTTCACCAAGTATAATCTGCCCAGGATCTACAAGGTCTTGTGTCACCATGGTGACACTTGCCCCTGTGTCCCTAAATGCCAAAGCCTCTTTTCCATTGATTAAGGGCTGTTGCCTGAACTTGCCCAGATTACTGGGACTCACAGAGGAGGTCACATCCATGCCTCCATCACAGACTAGGACAGCCTGAGTGAGTTCTCTGACTAGGTCAGAGCTCATCTCCTTACCCAGGGTCAACCCTACTAGACCCTTGGCTTGTGTAGTCCCACCACCAATTGTAACTGCACTAGGGGGAGCAGGTGCCTTAGGGGCATTGGTGGGGGCTGGAGTAGAGTCTTTGGACTTGGTGCAATCACTGGTCCAGTGGGTCTTTTGCTTACAGACCTTGCACCATGGTTTCTTTTGGCCTCTTCCCTTGTTAGACTGTGAATCCCCACCTGAATAAGATTTTTGGGGGCCTTGTGAAGACTTCTGGTCTTTACCCTTCTCCCCACCCTTATCAGAGTTTTTAGAATCTTGCTTCTTAGGGTCACCACCTGGGTTCTGTACCTTCTGCCTCACCCTGGTTCTGACCCATTTGTCTGCCTTCTTTCCCAATTCTTGGGGAGAGGTCAGATCCGAGTCCACCAGGTGCTGATGCAACAGCTGATTTTGACAATTATTAAGGATCTGCTCCCTCATGATAAGATTGTACAATCCTGTGAAGTCACATACCTTACTGCCCAATAACCAACCTTCCAGAGCCTTGGCAGAACAATCAACAAAGTCCACCCAGTCTTGAGTCTGTGCCTTTTGGGTATCTCTGAACTTTAACCTGTATTGTTCAGTGGTTAGGCCAAACCCATCAATCAGAGTACTCTTTAAGACTGTGTATTTATCAGCATCCTCCTCTTTAACAGTGAGGAGCTTATCTCTACCTTTGTCTGCAAAGGAGAGCCATAAGCTTGCTGCCCACTGCTCCTGAGGGACCCTCTGTACTTTACAGGCCCTCTCCAGTGCAGTTATCCATTTGTGGATGTCATCCCCACTCTGGTAGGGAGGGACAATCTTGCTCAGGTTTCTATGGTCATAAGACCTTTCCCTATCTCTGGGGAAATTGCTGCCACCATGGGACTTTAGTCCCATCTTTTTCTCTCTTTGTAGAGATCTAGGGACTCCCTGTCTATAGCCAACTGCTGTTTTCTGAGTTCAAGCTGGGCTTGCTCATACTCAATCAGTCTCTTTCTCCTGTCATGAGAGGATTCTCTCCTATGAGAAGAGACAGAGGTCCCTATTGAGGTGTCAGAGTGGTTAGACTCCTGAGAAGGAGATCTAGACCTTCTGGGCACACTCACAATTCTTCCTGGGGGACAAAGGGGAGGTCATTCTGATCCTCCTCCTCCACAGGAGGAATTGGGTTCTCCAGGTCAAGGTCATTTTCACCTTCCTGGCCAGTTTCAGAGGGGGGGCCTGGGTTTCTTCACCCCTGACCCCTTCCTCATCTTCTGCCCCACCCTCTCTGCCTACCCCTTCAGACCCTAGGGGCCTGCTGAGATCATCAGCTAGTAGCACCTCTCTGAGGTGTTGGGTGCTGGCACTTTTGCCTGCCTTCAGCTTTCTAGTATTGCATAATGCTCTCAATTCCAAGAATGGGAGTTTATCATACTTGGAGGGAAGAAGCCCACTGGCTTCTGGCAAGGACTCACTGGGTCCTGGCTTTGAAGACATTACTAGTGAGGTGTGGTGTATGCACTACCTACTCTAGTGTGGCCTACTAAACTCTCTTGAGTTGTAGAAAGGGTGTGCGATCCCTTAACACACAACTCTAAGTTCAGTAGAACTTACTGTATACTAAGCTTGATTTATATGTACCTAAGGTACCCTTAGTGGTTTTCAGTTGATCAATTCAATTGAGATTATCTGGTAAAACAATAGCAAGCTGGAATCCCAGAAGCTGCACACCAATGTGAGAAGTTGGCCTGGTATATGCTGTCCACTAATTATAGTGGGCACCTTCCACCAGTCCAAACAACCCCTTATTGGAGATAGGTTAAAGACAACCTTTATTGAAAGCTATCCTAGTGGTAGCTATGGAGAGCAGCCTTCAGGCTAAGTCTTGAAGGAATGTAAAGCAGCTTGTTTTACCAGTCTATAATCTCTTGAGTGACCAAATGAAAGAGGACCACACCAGGTATATATTCAAAATATATGTATTTATTGCTAAACACACCCCTCTAGTCTCTTTATGAGGCTAGAGTTCGAAATACATAAGTTATAAGTTAGTTATCTACAGTAATAGCACAAATACACGTTTGAGCCCTAGGGGCGTACCAAACCATATACCAATAAAGTGGTATAAGAACCACGACTGAGCTAGACACAGGGCCTAGGGCCTGTAGAAGTGCTTGGACCACAAGGAACCACCCAAGGTAGTGACACAGGGGACCCACGGGGGACGCGTGCAGTGTGAGAACACAGCCGCGAATCACCGTTGACTTCTATGGGGAAAGTCGCCGTTGGAATTTTAAAGAAAAGGGACACTTAGAGGAGGACTTGGAGCAAACCCTTTTTGAACCAGGCTGTTCTAGTGTCAATACCCACGGGAGCACCGGAGTACTCGAGTTACCTCACCCAGGGGAGCCGGGTGCATAGGTGCCTTTCGGGGTCGGGTTTCGTCGTCGTTTTAAATGGCGATCTGCTGCAAAGTGCTGCTGGCGGCCAAGTCGAAAGTGTTCGGGTGGATCCAAAGGGGGATCGAAGATCTGAAGAACCTGAAAGCAGAGGGGACAGAGTCTGGGTCACTAGCCAGTGACCAGGAAGGCGATGAGCAGATGCCCGCCGATGTCGAGTGCTTCAGGTAGGTTGACGGTCATCTTGACTCTTCAGCCATGAGGTCCAGGAGGCGTCGACGACGACCAGGAGCTGGATTCGAGCTGTCCCACAACGTCTGTCGATTGCAGGTGTATTGGCGACCGGATTGGACCCAACAAGCCTTGGTAACGGCAAGTCTCGTGGAAATGGAAAATGGACGATGGTGCAGACCAGCAAGGTCTGTGGGACTCACCCAGCAAGGGTAAGTCAGGGCACGCCTGGAGCAACCAGGAAGCCCAAGCAGAAGAACATTGGCTTTTGGGAGGGCCTACTAGCCAATAGACTAGCGACCGCGAAGGAGCCTTGAGTGGACGCACCTGGAGCTGGCTCACAGGACACTCGTGGAGTGGAGGCCAGTGATCTTCGGTGCAGTCGGTGCTGGAGGATGGGGCTACTCGGAGCCCAAAGCACAACTTCGTGGGAAGCCCAGAAGAGGATGCACTTGCAAATGCGATCGGTGTCCAGGGGTCACGGTTCCACATTACCCACGACAGCTACGGGCCTCAGCTTTGCTGGGGACTCAGGGCAGACTCGGGGAAGTCTGGAAATCCACCTCTGGTGATGCAAAGACTTCGGCGTCCGGCGGGAGCTTCAGCGATGCAGACCGGACAATTGCTTCTTTGGTGCCTGCCAAGCAGGGGAGTCACTCCTTGACCCCAAGGGAGATTCTTCAGTCCTCTAATCTTGAAGTAGAGCATCGAAGGTCCAGGATTCTGTGTCAGAGTTTCGTCCAGGTAAATCTAAAGTCCTAAGGACTGGGGTCCCATACTTATACCAAGTTAGGGGGATGGACATACTCTGGGGACCCACCTATGGGAGGGTCAGGGCAGAGGGGTGGTTACACCCCTTTCCCTTTGTCCAGTTTCACGCCAGAGCAGGGGCTGGAAGCCCCTGAGCCGGTTTGAACTGGGGTATGCACAGGGACACCAAATGTGCCCCCAGTGCAGGACTTCAAAGCACCAGAGAGTGCTCCCACCCAGCCCCAATACACACTATCCTGTCTGGGGAGGTGGTTACACCTCCCTGGGACAGGAAACCTATTGTCCAGGCCTCCCCTGCCGGAGTTTCGGTCAGCAGCAGGAGGCCAGACTCGTGTCTGTGGCAGCTGCATCCATTTTGTGATGCCAGGGCTTGGAAAGAAGTTACCGGGCAGGCCGGTGTGTACATGTCTCTCCCTCTAGAAGGGTGGAATGCTACCCCCGCTGCCAGAACTGGCGGGGGGTAGTATTCCAAGATGTTTGACACCAAACACGACATGTTTCCGTGCAGCCATCCCAAAGTTAGCATTTAACGCGCGGTTATAATGCGCTTAAGAGTATATGGTCAGGCTGCACTACAAACAGCATCAGAGAAGGGTCTCCGAACGCTGCAGAGGGGCCCTGCTCATGCAGGGGCACCCTCTCACATAGGAACCACGCACTCTGCCTCCAGGATTGATAAGGCCTGCCATAGGAGTGACTTATAGGTTTATATGTGGGTATGTATGTAGTGATATAGGTAGCCTATATCACAGTAAGGGGTGCATGCACCTCCTTACCCAGGCTGCAGTAGCAGACCTGTGGTGTCATTTTGGATGGCCTTCCAGGGGTGGCACAATACATGCTGCAGCCCCTGGTAGGCCTCTGAGGTACCTATGCCCTTGGTACATAGTATAACACACAAGATGATGGACGGAATGTTGCACATTGGCAAAACATTCACCCCCAGTCACAGATCTGGGTTTAATCCATCGTTATTTTGCTCACCACACCACCCCAGTTCAGACATGGCCATATGCAAATCAGTCTTGACCCTGTGCCTCATGGGAACAGTCCAGCCCGAACTGCCAAGCCATGTCTTCCCTGGACCGGAATCAAGCATCCTAGGACCGGTTTCTGGCTATCAGCCGTCATCAGCCAGGATAGCTTGACTCCAGTGGCGTAGTGAGCACGGGACCCACGTCTGGGCATACCCTTCCCACATAGGGCGAACAGCAAAACACACAAGATGATGGACGGAATGTTGCACATTGGCAAAACATTCACCCCCAGTCACAGATCTGGGTTTAATCCATCGTTATTTTGCTCACCACGCCACCCCAGTTCAGACATGGCCATATGCAAATCAGTCTTGACCCTGTGCCTCATGGGAACAGTCCACCCCGAACTGCCAAGCCATGTCTTCCCTGGACCGGAATCAAGCCTCGTAGGACCGGTTTCTGGCTAACAGCCGTCATCAGCCAGGATAGCTTGACTCCAGTGGTGTAGTGAGCACGGGACCCACGTCTGGGCATACCCTTCCCACATAGGGCGAACAGCAAAACACACAAGATGATGGACGGAATGTTGCACATTGGCAAAACATTCACCCCCAGTCACAGATCCCGTGGGTCCCGTGCTCACTACGCCACTGGAGTCAAGCTATCCTGGCTGATGAAGGCTGATAGCCTGAAACCGGTCCTAGGATGCTTGATTCCGGTCCAGGAAGACATGGCTTGGCAGTTCGGTCTGGACTGTTCCCATGAGGCACAGGGTCAAGACTGATTTGCATATGGCTATGTCTGAACTGGGGTGGCGTGGTGAAGCAAAATAACGATGGATTAAACCCAGATCTGTGACTGAGGTGAATGTTTGCCAATGTGCAGCATTCCGTCCATCATCTTGTGTGTTTTGCATTTCGCCCTAAGTGGGAAGGGTATGCCCAGACGTGGGTCCCATGCTCACTACGCCACTGGAGTCAAGCTATCCTGGCTGATGAAGGCATAGCCTGAAACCGGTCCTAGGATGCTTGATTCCGGTCCAGGGAAGACATGGCTTGGCAGTTCGGTCTGGACTGTTCCCATGAGGCACAGGGTCAAGACTGATTTGCATATGGCTATGTCTGAATTGGGGTGGCGTGGTGAAGCAAAATAACGATGGATTAAACCCAGATCTGTGACTGGGGGTGAATGTTTGCCAATGTGCAGCATTCCGTCCATCATCTTGTGTGTTTGCATTTCGCCCTAAGTGGGAAGGGTATGCCCAGACGTGGGTCCCGTGCTCACTACGCCACTGGAGTCAAGCTATCCTGGCTGATGAAGGCTGATAGCCTGAAACCGGTCCTAGGATGCTTGATTCCGGTCCAGGGAAGACATGGCTTGGCAGTTCGGTCTGGACTGTTCCCATGAGGCACAGGGTCAAGACTGATTTGCATATGGCTATGTCTGAACTGGGAGTGGCGTGGTGAAGCAAAATAACGATGGATTAAACCCAGATCTGTGACTGGGGGTGAATGTTTGCCAATGTGCAGCATTCCGTCCATCATCTTGTGTGTTTTGCATTTCGCCCTAAGTGGGAAGGGTATGCCCAGACGTGGGTCCCGTGCTCACTACGCCACTGGAGTCAAGCTATCCTGGCTGATGAAGGCTGATAGCCTGAAACCGGTCCTAGGATGCTTGATTCCGGTCCAGGGAAGACATGGCTTGGCAGTTCGGTCTGGACTGTTCCCATGAGGCACAGGGTCAAGACTGATTTGCATATGGCTATGTCTGAACTGGGGTGGCGTGGTGAAGCAAAATAACGATGGATTAAACCCAGATCTGTGACTGGGGGTGAATGTTTGCCAATGTGCAGCATTCCGTCCATCATCTTGTGTGTTTTGCATTTCGCCCTAAGTGGGAAGGGTATGCCCAGACGTGGGTCCCGTGCTCACTACGCCACTGGAGTCAAGCTATCCTGGCTGATGAAGGCTGATAGCCTGAAACCGGTCCTAGGATGCTTGATTCTGGTCCAGGGAAGACATGGCTTGGCAGTTCGGTCTGGACTGTTCCCATGAGGCACAGGGTCAAGACTGATTTGCATATGGCTATGTCTGAACTGGGGTGGCGTGGTGAAGCAAAATAACGATGGATTAAACCTAGATCTGTGACTGGGGGTGAATGTTTGCCAATGTGCAGCATTCCGTCCATCATCTTGTGTGTTTTGCATTTCGCCCTAAGTGGGAAGGGTATGCCCAGACGTGGGTCCCGTGCTCACTACGCCACTGGAGTCAAGCTATCCTGGCTGATGAAGGCTGATAGCCTGAAACCGGTCCTAGGATGCTTGATTCCGGTCCAGGGAAGACATGGCTTGGCAGTTCGGTCTGGACTGTTCCCATGAGGCACAGGGTCAAGACTGATTTGCATATGGCTATGTCTGAACTGGGGTGGCGTGGTGAAGCAAAATAACGATGGATTAAACCCAGATCTGTGACTGGGGGTGAATGTTTGCCAATGTGCAGCATTCCGTCCATCATCTTGTGTGTTTTGCATTTCGCCCTAAGTGGGAAGGGTATGCCCAGACGTGGGTCCCGTGCTCACTACGCCACTGGAGTCAAGCTATCCTGGCTGATGAAGGCTGATAGCCTGAAACCGGTCCTAGGATGCTTGATTCCGGTCCAGGGAAGACATGGCTTGGCAGTTCGGTCTGGACTGTTCCCATGAGGCACAGGGTCAAGACTGATTTGCATATGGCTATGTCTGAACTGGGGTGGCGTGGTGAAGCAAAATAACGATGAATTAAACCCAGATCTGTGACTGGAGGTGAATGTTTGCCAATGTGCAGCATTCCGTCCATCATCTTGTGTGTTTTGCATTTCGCCCTAAGTGGGAAGGGTATGCCCAGACGTGGGTCCCGTGCTCACTACGCCACTGGAGTCAAGCTATCCTGGCTGATGAAGGCTGATAGCTTGAAACCGGTCCTAGGATGCTTGATTCCGGTCCAGGGAAGACATGGCTTGGCAGTTCGGTCTGGACTGTTCCCATGAGACACAGGGTCAAGACTGATTTGCATATGGCTATGTCTGAACTGGGGTGGCGTGGTGAAGCAAAATAACGATGGATTAAACCCAGATCTGTGACTGGGGGTGAATGTTTGCCAATGTGCAGCATTCCGTCCATCATCTTGTGTGTTTTGCATTTCGCCTAAGTGGGAAGGGTATGCCCAGACGTGGGTCCCGTGCTCACTACGCCACTGGAGTCAAGCTATCCTGGCTGATGAAGGCTGATAGCCTGAAACCGGTCCTAGGATGCTTGATTCCGGTCCAGGGAAGACATGGCTTGGCAGTTCGGTCTGGACTGTTCCCATGAGGCACAGGGTGAAGACTGATTTGCATATGGCTATGTCTGAACTGGGGTGGCGTGGTGAAGCAAAATAACGATGGATTAAACCCAGATCTGTGACTGGGGGTGAATGTTTGCCAATGTGCAGCATTCCGTCCATCATCTTGTGTGTTTTGCATTTCGCCCTAAGTGGGAAGGGTATGCCCAGACGTGGGTCCCGTGCTCACTACGCCACTGGAGTCAAGCTATCCTGGCTGATGAAGGCTGATAGCCTGAAACCGGTCCTAGGATGCTTGATTCCGGTCCAGGGAAGACATGGCTTGGCAGTTCGGTCTGGACTGTTCCCATGAGGCACAGGGTCAAGACTGATTTGCATATGGCTATGTCTGAACTGGGGTGGCGTGGTGAAGCAAAATAACGATGGATTAAACCCAGATCTGTGACTGGGGGTGAATGTTTGCCAATGTGCAGCATTCCGTCCATCATCTTGTGTGTTTTGCATTTCGCCCTAAGTGGGAAGGGTATGCCCAGACGTGGGTCCCGTGCTCACTACGCCACTGGAGTCAAGCTATCCTGGCTGATGAAGGGTGATAGCCTGAAACCGGTCCTAGGATGCTTGATTCCGGTCCAGGGAAGACATGGCTTGGCAGTTCGGTCTGGACTGTTCCCATGAGGCACAGGGTCAAGACTGATTTGCATATGGCTATGTCTGAACTGGGGTGGCGTGGTGAAGCAAAATAACGATGGATTAAACCCAGATCTGTGACTGGGGGTGAATGTTTGACAATGTGCAGCATTCCGTCCATCATCTTGTGTGTTTTGCATTTCGCCCTAAGTGGGAAGGGTATGCCCAGACGTGGGTCCCGTGCTCACTACGCCACTGGAGTCAAGCTATCCTGGCTGATGAAGGCTGATAGCCTGAAACCGGTCCTAGGATGCTTGATTCCGGTCCAGGGAAGACATGGCTTGGCAGTTCGGTCTGGACTGTTCCCATGAGGCACAGGGTCAAGACTGATTTGCATATGGCTATGTCTGAACTGGGGTGGCGTGGTGAAGCAAAATAACGATGGATTAAACCCAGATCTGTGACTGGGGGTGAATGTTTGCCAATGTGCAGCATTCCGTCCATCATCTTGTGTGTTTTGCATTTCGCCCTAAGTGGGAAGGGTATGCCCAGACGTGGGTCCCGTGCTCACTACGCCACTGGAGTCAAGCTATCCTGGCTGATGAAGGCTGATAGCCTGAAACCGGTCCTAGGATGCTTGATTCCGGTCCAGGGAAGACATGGCTTGGCAGTTCGGTCTGGACTGTTCCCATGAGGCACAGGGTCAAGACTGATTTGCATATGGCTATGTCTGAACTGGGGTGGCGTGGTGAAGCAAAATAACGATGGATTAAACCCAGATCTGTGACTGGGGGTGAATGTTTGCCAATGTGCAGCATTCCGTCCATCATCTTGTGTGTTTTGCATTTCGCCCTAAGTGGGAAGGGTATGCCCAGACGTGGGTCCTGTGCTCACTACGCCACTGGAGTCAAGCTATCCTGGCTGATGAAGGCTGATAGCCTGAAACCGGTCCTAGGATGCTTGATTCCGGTCCAGGGAAGACATGGCTTGGCAGTTCGGTCTGGACTGTTCCCATGAGGCACAGGGTCAAGACTGATTTGCATATGGCTATGTCTGAACTGGGGTGGCGTGGTGACGCAAAATAACGATGGATTAAACCCAGATCTGTGACTGGGGGTGAATGTTTGCCAATGTGCAGCATTCCGTCCATCATCTTGTGTGTTTTGCGCTTGGTACATAGTATACCATATACTAGGGACTTATAAGGGCACTCCAGATTCCAATCAGAGATGTGCCTAAGGCACATGGAAACCATTTTAGAGAGGAAGCAGCTAGGCTGGGGTTCTGATTAGCAGGGCCCCAGCCAGACTAAAGTCGAAAAACAGTGAAGCATCAGCAAAAAGTGGGGGTACCCATGTGAAGCAGATCCTACTCTCCTACACTGGTGTCCTCCGGACAGTGCCGGTTGAACAAGGGGAAAGGCACAAGAAATAATGCTGCTGGTTGTGGCCTTTGGGGCCAAATGGCAGGTGGTGGGGAGGCAGAGGGTCTAGGGGGGCTGGGGGGGCACAGAATTTCCCCAATTGGCATATGGGGATCAGCTGGTCCTCAGCAGGGCTCTGAAGGAGGGGGCCAGCACCCTGGGGGGCGGGGGAGGGTCCTCTTCAGAGACTGATAGTGAAGGGGGTTGGGGGAGGAAGGAGGGACAGGCATTCTGGAATCAGGGGGGGAGGATGAGGCTTTACCTGGGGTTTTGGAGCCAGCAGGGGGGAGCCAGGACTGGGAGGGCCTAGACATATTCACTTCTTGGAATGAAGAAGTGAGGGGGTTGAGCAGGTTGGGGCAGGTGGACGCCTACATGGCGCAAGGAGGATCTGTAGGGTTAGAGGCTAAGGGGCTGTCACAGGGAAAAAGGGGGCATGGGGACAGTAAAAAGGGCAGGGTTGTGCAGGGTAGCGGGCCACTGGTTTCGGGTACGGGGCCCTGCCGGGCACAGGCTGACATACCGGCAGGGCTTGAATGGAGTGAGTGAGAGGAAGGGGGGGTTAGCGACCGGGAGATCGAGACTTTATTTAAAGTAGGGCGTAAGTGGGCGGAGAGTACGTTGGGGACAAGTAGGAAGAGGATGAGGGACGTAGGGGAGAGGTCACGTAGGCCCAGCACACCAGACCAGTCCTTTTTATTTCAGGTGGAGGAGCAACAGCAAGGTACGGACTTGGCAGAGCTTGGAGCGGCTCAGAGGCGCCGAGGAGAAGGGAGGGCGGGGCCTCGCGCGGCGCACCAAATACCGTCGGGGGACCCCCGTCGTGGCTGGCAGATGTAGGCCCGAGCGGTCTCGCTGGCCCCAACACCCGACGGACCTCAGCGGTCCGCAGGGCAACAGGAACACAGGAATATGTCTTTGAGGGGTGCCGGGGAATACCGGCGGGTGCAGTCAGTGTCAGGGATTCACCTTCGTACACCTTGCGTAAACCTTGACCTGCATGATTTGTCTACATTCGCAAGGTTCTTGCATTGATCATGTGGTCATATGTCTACAAAAGTGACATTGGATGTAAACTATGTGTGCAGTGTTCAATTATGCTCAGCATATTGTATTGGTAGCATAATCTGCATATTGTTTAAAGCTGCATATTTGTTGTATGTGTAGTATAGCCTGCATATTTATTGTTAGGAAATATGCCCCAGTATCATTGTGAACAGTGCCTGGTACAAACATGTGTCATTAGCACGTTATTCAGAGAACACGTGTCACTGACACATTCCTGAGGCACTTTGAATAACGGTCATGCGGGAAAGCTATAAAAGAAGCGCTCCTCCATTTGCCGGCGCTTGGCTTTATTGAACCGCGAGGAGTCTTTCACCCTCGAAGAAAGAGGAAACTCCCTTAACGACGTTGAAGAGGAAAGGAACAGAAGAGCCGGCTCCAACGTGTTCCGCTGCTTACACGACCGTTCCCGAATGCAGGAAACCATCAGAAGACACCACTTGGCTGAGTAAAAGGACATCCAAGAATTCAGAAGACGTTTTTTCAGTTAAGTTAACTGAATGTTTAGTTTGAAGCCTGTTTTATTTTCGTGACATTGCGCTCAGGTTGAATATCGGAAAAGGTCATAGACATTTCACGAACTTGTGGATATTGTGGATATTGTACCTATAGACATTTCACGAACTTGTGGATATTGTGGATATTGTACATAAGCCTCATATGCTAAAAGAAAAGAGTTCATTTTGTAAACCTCATATTCTAAAAGAAGAGTGTACATAATTTAAGCCCCGAGCAGTAGTTCCATAAGGTAAGAATAGGAATAGACTCTATAACTGTGTGATTGGCATCACATGTATTATTACTGATGTTATTTTCCATGTCTCTTCTTTATAATAGACACACCTCTGGCATAATTCGTATCTTGTGTAAGGTGGTGAGAGACGTTATCTCCCATAGCATACCCAGTTCATGTAACAACGTGCTTCTTACTGGTTCTGAAGTACTTGTCTCCTGTTAAGAAAACACAAGACCTGACACAAGGTGATTTACATATTGGGTTTATTTTATTTAAAGTATAATAATTGTACAAGCATCACATATCATGTTCTTGATTTAACATATATTCCATTTATCATCCAGCTACAGACAACAATTACCCAGGATAAGAAACCCGGCCGGTCCTGGTGCTAGGAAGTAGCTGTGTCTTTTTTCTCTTGTCTTATCTCTTCCAAACCCCCTTCCCTCTTGGAACACCTGCCAGAGACTCCTGTTCTTCTCAGTAGTCTTGAGAGGTGTTCTGGGCGGTCAGGGAATTATTCATCGCTCCTGCAGACAGCCTGATATTCAGGTGAGTGGTCTCAGCTAACAAAAAGCCAAACCACAAAAACGCAGGGCTGCCTGAGCGATGGATACCACCACAGGGAATACCATGGGAGACGAACAAAGTGACGAAACCCCATCCTTGTTAGATCTAACCAGAGCTCTGGTCAATTTGCAACAAGAAGTAGCTTCTTTAAAACAAGAAAATCAAACCTTACAATGTGAATTGCATTGTTATAAACCGCGCACTAATCCGTGGGAAAACCCAGGAATTAAACAAAAAAATGCAGTAGTGCAACCACCACGTTTTCATTTTACTAATCAAGCTTCGGCAACTTCATCGTCAGGGATACAACCGGTAAACGTAACAGTTACCACACCAGTGCCGATTCCCTTAGCACCCCCAGAGTGCTTTTTTGGAGACCATGCCAAATATAGTATTTTTATAAACCAATGCCAATTACACTTTCTTTGCCGTCCATCAGCTTTTCCCACAGATGCAGCTAAGGTAGCGTTCGTCTTATCCTATCTAGCTGGAACGGCCGCCATATGGTCTATCCCATATATAGAAAGAGATGACCCATTACTTCATGATTTTGATCAGTTCAAAGAAGCAATGCAGAAATTGTTCGCTCGGCACCAATTTGTGCAGGCAAGCGATAACGAGCTTCTTAATTTGCGTCAGGGCAACAAAGATTTACTTTCATATATCACTACCTTTAACAGGCTAATAGCTGAAACAGAATGGCTTGAATCCAAAAGAACCTCTTTATTTTATCGGGGACTCCGCGATGAATTGAAAGATGTCCTTGCCCAAATTGTGGATCCCCCAGTGATTGTACTGAATTTATAGATTTGGTTGTTTGTTTGGATAGCCGCTTAGGAGAACGCAAGGGAGAAAAGAATCGTGGCGAAAACAGCAGAGTAGTAGTAATAAAACAGGAAAAGAAAGAATCTGCTCATGTTAACCTAGATAGTGTAGAGCCCATGCAAATTGGTAGCATTAGAGGACCTCTATCTAAGGCAGAAAAAGATCGACGACGCCAGTTAAAGTTATGCCTATACTGTGGTAAATCAGGGCATTTTGCTTGTGATTGTTCTTCACGACCTAACATCCCAAAGAAAGCAGCGGGACTTGTAGAAACGTCTGGTGAGGATAATGCACATTCACAGTCCGAAAACTCTTGGGGCCGGTAAAAAGCGAGGCCTCCTTATCGAGCTCAATAACCAAAGTGGCCTCTTCTTTTTCTTTAGCAAACGTCAGTGTTTCTCCTCCACGGCATTTAACCCTGATCGTGACATTGATTTGGTCTCTCCAAATTCGTAAAGTTTTACCCATTTTACTTGATTCAGGGGCCACAGGTAATTTTCTGGATATTACTTTAGCCAAAACATTAAACATCCCAATAGTGAGTAAAAGTACTCCGGAACCTGTTAGGGCCGTTGACGGGTCAGAATTGTCTTCTGGCTTAATTCTACATCAAACCACCCCCTTGACTATGATGTGTGCAAATGGACATACCGAGCAAATTCAATTCGATTTGATTGATACCCCAGTTTTTGGTCCCATTTTAGAGGTTCCTTGGCTCCAGCTTCATAATCCTAAAATCGATTGGATTAAGAGAACCGTCCTCTTGGATTCTACATGCTGTTCAAAAACATGTTATCCTGACAAAAACATGCTTGTGACACCTCTACATTGTACAATGACCATTGGTGCGGTAGACTCCCTTGCCTGTGCGATTCCTGACGTTTATAACGATTTTCATGATTTGTTCTCTGAAGTACAAGCAACGCAATTACCACCTCACCGGTCATATGACTGCCGAATTGATTTGATTCCCGGGGCAGTTCTGCCCTGTAGTCGAGTGTACGCCTTGTCTGAAACCGAGACCAATTATTTGCGAGAGTATCTGGATGATCTTTTATCTAAAGGCATTATACGGCATTCCACATCTCCCGTCAGCTCTCCTTTATTTTTCGTCCCAAAAAAGAATCAGGAACTGCGCATGTGTATTGATTATCGCGCAATAAATAAAGTAACCATAAAGAATAGGTACCCACTCCCATTGATACCAGTGCTATTGGACCAAGTACGAAACTCCACCATCTTCACCAAACTTGATCTCCGTGGTGCTTATCATCTCATATGGGTCAAGGAAGGTGATGAGTGGAAGATGGCCTTCCGTACAAAATTTGGTCTCTTTGAGTACATGGTCATGCCCTTTGGACTCTGCAACGCTCCTGCAGCCTTCCAGTTTTTTATCAATGAAGTAATGCAGGACTTTCTGGACATCTGTGTAGTAGTCTATATAGATGATATCCTCATCTATTCTTATTCAGAAGAAGAGCATGTAACACATGTTAGGGCAGTCTTACAGAAATTGCGAGAACACCATCTTTTTGCCAAAGGAGATAAATGCGTTTTCCACTCTGATAACATTGAGTTCTTAGGATATGTGATCACACCGCATGGTATCTCCATGGATCAGTCTAAAGTGCAAGCCATCTTACGGTGGAAAGCACCAGAATCAATAAAAGAAGTCCAACAATTTCTGAGCTTTGCGAATTTCTACCGGCGCCTCGTAATGAGCCTCGTAATGAGCCAACACAAGTGAGGACCGAGCTGCTACCGGTCCAGAGAGCAGACAGGCACCTCCAGGAAGCCCTAAATGGGATTACCGAGCTACAGGTACTATTGACCTGACTACACACAAGGAAAGTGGTAAGTGAACCACTTTAAGTAGTAGCCACAACGTGCTACTACATACTTACCGGTCCTGAAGAAAGCCTATAGATCCTCCTGGACAACAAGGCTGAAACATGTCGACCACAAGACCACAAGCAGTGCGGTAGATCAGTAACTCGATCTACGCACGCACCACTTTGTTTTTACCTTTCCACCCCACCAAATTTATTAAAGCACCTGCCTACATGGTGGCGTAGGGAATTTTAATTCACTCCACACAAGCACATCACTTACCACATTTTTATCTCTGGACGCTACTGTAATACCAGTTGGTCAACCTCCAGGCGGAGGTCAGCATATTCACAAACTAAACCCTATGATGATGCTGTCACGTTACAGATAGGCGGAGAATCAAGATATACCGCCCTAGTCCTATGTACGTGTATGAGGTTTTTTTTAGACGGATTAGCAACAATTTTGACCCTGGTACACAGGACGAGTGGTCCATTCTCCCCCCCCTCTTTTGATTATAAGTATGTGTAGTATAGCCTGCATATTTATTGTTAGGAAATATGCCCCAGTATCATTGTGAACAGTGCCTGGTACAAACACGTGTCATTAGCACGTTATTCAGAGAACATGTGTCACTGACACACTCCTGAGGCACGTTGAATAACGGTCATGCGGGAAAGCTATAAAAGAAGCGCTCCTCCATTTGCTGGCGCTTGACTTTATTGAACCGCGAGGAGTCTTTCGCCCTCGAGGAACGAGGAAACTCCCTTAACGACGTTGAAGAGGAAAGGAACAGAAGAGCCGGCTCCAACGTGTTCCGCTTCTTACGCGACCGTTCCTGAATGCAGGAAACCATCAGAAGACACCGCTTGGCTGAGTAAAAGGACATCCAAGAATTCAGAAAACGTTTTTTTCAGTTAAGTTACCCGCATGTTTAGTTTGAAGCCTGTTTTATTTTCATGACATTGCGCTCAGGTTGAATATCGGAAAAGGTCATAGACATTTTACGAACTTGTGGATATTGTGGATATTATACCTATAGACATTTCACGAACTTGTGGATATTGTACCTAAGCCTCATATGCTAAAAGAAAAGAGTTCATTTTGTAAACCTCATATTCTAAAAGAAGAGAGTACATAATTTAAGCCCCGAGCAGTAGCTCCATAAGGTAAGAATAGGAATAGACTCTATAACTGTGTGATTGGCAACACATGTATTATTACTGATGTTATTTTCCATGTCTCTTCTTTATAATAGACACACCTCTGGCATAATTCGTATCTTGTGTAATGTGGTGAGAGACGTTATCTCCCATAGCATACCCAGTTCATGTAACAACGTGCTTCTTACTGGTTCTGAAGTACTTGTCGCCTGTTAAGAAAACACAAGACCTGACACAAGGTGATTTACATATTGGGTTTATTTTATTTAAAGTATAATAATTGTACAAGCATCACATATCATGTTCTTGATTTAACATATATTCCATTTATCATCCAGCTACAGACAACAATTACCCAGAATAAGAAACCCGGCCGGTCCTGGTGCTAGGAAGTAGCTGTCTTTTTTCTCTTGTCTTATCTCTTCCAAACCCCCTTCCCTCTTGGAACACCTGCCAGAGACTCCTGTTCTTCTCAGTAGTCTTGAGAGGTGTTCTGGGCGGTCAGGGAATTATTCATCGCTCCTGCAGCCAGCCTGATATTCAGGTGAGTGGTCTCAGCTAACAGTCAGCACCCCCTGAGGGAAGAAATTGGGGCCCCTATGGGGGCCAACAGATTGATTGTCATGGTTGGCACGAAGAATTAGATTATGATGATGAAAGCCTTGAGGAGGGCGAGTTAAGAGAGATGGATGAAGGGGAAATGGGGGGGCAGAGTAACGTGTCTCATAGTATGTTGCAGGATACACGACGGGCGTCAGAGCCTGCGGGGAGGACAGCATGGTCGGCTCAGAACACGGCTCCCATGGCAAGGCGGACTGCAGCAACACGGGCACCCTCCTTAGAGCCAGGTAAAGCACAAGCTAAAAGGGGAAAGCCAAAAATGGTTTCGGTGGGGATCGGGGGGAGGAGGGTAAAGAGGGGGAGGCGGGTAGGTTGAGTAAGGGCAAATACGTATTAGATGTTGGTGTGGGCACTGAAGATAACGGTAAGACGGCCACGACTAAGATAGAGGAAAGTAATTCTACGGGAAAATCTGACAAAAGGGAAGAAATTTCTACAGAGAAAAAAGAGAAACTTGAAAGCAAGGAGTTGAAAATTAAAAAATTGCCGTACATGGGGGTGACCAAGCCGCTGGGCGCACATTTAATGTTAGCAACTAAGGAGCACATTTGGAAGGGACAGTATGTTGAGATGCTCAAACTTTTGCACAGGGAAGTGCGTGCGAAAGAAGGGTCAAAAGAAGAGGAGTATGAGTTGGCCAAGAGGCCAATGGTGCCCCTCACGATAGAGAATTGGACAGCGGCATTTTTGATATATGCAAGCGTTTACAGAGCATTGTGTAGCTCTTTTCAAATACATGGATGTGATCCGGAAGGCCCAGATCACGGGGGGGGGGTATGCATGGGCACAATATGACGAGGAATTTAGGGCACGCATGGCCTGGGATCCCGAAGCAAAATGGGGGAGTTAGATACAGACCTTTGGCAGCATTCTATGGGGGCGTCCAGGGCGGGTAAAACTATTTTTACGGCCAGCAGGCTCCCAATAGTTTATCTGCCCTTTCAGAGGAAGCACACCCGGGGAGGGGTGGGAGGAACAGGTAGAGGTCAGACAGGGTTGGGAGGGTCCTGCTGGGACTTTAACAAGGGTTTGTGCACTCGGGAATTTTGTAAATTTAGACACGAGTGCTCGAAGTGTGGAGGTAGGCACGCTTTGATCAATTGTTTCGAGGCGGGGTCAGGCCACCAACAGGGAGGTCAGCAATGGCAGCAAGGGGGGGGTAATACAGGTGGGCAGCAGCATTTCACAGGAGCGCGGGGGGCTAGGGGGGGCTGGGCCAAAGGACTCATACACCGGTTAAGGTAGACAAGTTGGAAGCAGCCTTACAGAGTTATGATAACCAGAAGGCTGCAAAAATTTTGAAGGAAGGGTTCAGATGGGGTTTCAGACTAGGTTATGGGGGACCAATATGCAGAAGATGGGCGGAAAATTTTCAATCGGCAAAGGAACATCCTAAAATAGTTCAGGAGAAATTGGATAAAGAAGTGCCCGAGGGAAGCATGGCGGGCCCCTTTACGGACTGGCCTTTAGAGAATTTGATCGTTTCACCGATTGGGGTGGTACCAAAGAAGGAACAAGGTCAGTTCTGCCTTATTCAACATTTGTCATGGCCAGAAGGGAGCTCAGTAAATGATTTTATTGACGAAGGAGGGGCTACTATTTCATATTCGTCAGTTGACGTGGCCATGTCACTAGTGGTGACTGCGGGTGCAATGGCAGAAATGGCAAAATGCGACATAAAATCAGCTTTCCATTTGCTTCCAGTCCATCTGGATGATTGGGATCTTCTGGGTATCCATTTCAATGGGAGATGGTATGTGGACAAAGCATTACCGATGGGCTGCTCTATGTCAAGCGCATTATTTGAGTGTTTTAGCATGTTTATCCAGTGGCTGTTTTCTAGGCGCTCGGGTCACCAGTTGGTGACGCATTACCTGGATGATTTCTTTTTTGTGGGCACTTCAGACTCCATGGAGTGCCAGATGGCCCTGGAAAACTTCAAAGAGCTCATGAGGGATCTTGGGGTGCCGTTGGTGCCTGAAAAGACAATGGGGCCCAGCACGGCTCTTTCCTTTTTGGGGTATAGAAATAGATTCCAGGATGATACAAGCGCGTTTGCCAGAGGACAAAAAACATAAGATGTTGGGGCTGCTGAACGAAATGCTGGCTCGGGACAAGGTCACAGTTAAAGAGATTCAAGTGCTGCTAGGGCATCTCAATTTTGCTTGCAGAGTGATGAGGGTAGGGAGGACATTTTGCAGACGGCTTGGTCGGGCACTTACAGGACAGAGACCACCACACCACCATGTGCGACTTTCAGCAGGTGTTAAAGAAGACCTGAGAATGTGGAGGGTCTTTTTGCAGGAGGTCAATGGCATTCTTCTGGCCAGGGAGGGGGACATGGTCTGGGACGTACACATTTTTTCAGACGCAGCATGCAGCAAAGGTTTTGGACTTTTCTGGCAAGGGAAAGGGTGTGCCGAGCAGTGGCCAGCAGAATGGGGGGGGATAGGAGTATTGCGTTCTTGGAATTCTTTCCCCTGGTAGTAGTGGTGACATTGTGGGGGAGCAGCTGGCACACAAGAAAGTGACGTTCAGAATTGACAATATGGCAGTAGTAGAGAAAGCAAACCGCCAGTCAGCCAGGGATGAACAGGTTCTGAAGCTATTGTGAGTGTTTGTTTTGGGCTGTTTGCGCCATGACATAGCATTCAGAGCTTTGCACGTGCCAGGTGTGGACAATGACATAGCGGATGCTTTGTCTCGTTCACAGTGGGGGAGATTCCGTGGGCTAGCCAAGGACACCGACAGGACCCGACGCCCATGGCGCAGCAGTTGTGGTATGTAGGCAACACAGGGTGCTACAACCGGTGGTAGGGTCGCGGGCAAAAATCCACAAGGATGGCATACAGTTTAGCGTGGGAAGAGTTTTGCTCTCGGGAGTCCAGCGGCGTTCCACGACAGAGCATAGAAGGGAAGATGTGGTTCAATTCATCCTAGATTTGATGGATAAGGGTCTACCTCGAGTTACAATCGCTGGGAAGTTAGCGGGAATCGCCTTTGTGGGCAAGTTGTTGTGGGGGTATGCACCATCTGCCGGGGAGCTAGGCACCCGGATGCTGGAAGATTGGGCTAGGGAGCAAGGTCAGGTATAGCGGGCCAAAAAACCTTTGTCTTGGCACTTGCTGGGCAAGGTTATACAGTCATTGCTGCTTATTAGCTCAGACGAATTTGAGACGTGTTTATTTTCCACAGTGATAATGTGGATGTTTTTCGGGGTGTTTCAGGTATCTGAATTGTAGGGGGACAGGAAAGGTCGGGGGATTGGGTGGGAGGATGTGGGAGGATGTGGTAACGCGGCAGGACAAGGTATGCATCTGGCTAAGAAAGTTGAAAACAGACCAGAGAGGTGCGGGTAAATGGGTGTCCCTTCAGGCTTCTTTTCCACGGTTGACTTGTCCTTGTAAGTGGGAGGCAAAATGGAGGGCATTTTCCAGAACCAGTGATGGTTTGGTATTTTTGCATGCAAATGGAAGCAAGGTCACGGCGTATCAGCTGTTGGCGGTCCTGCGAAAGGCGCTCAAAGCGTTGGGTATTGATGGTACAGGTTTTAGGACACATTCTTTCAGAATTGGAGCAGCATCTGAAGCGTATAACAGGGGGTGGGGGCAGGAGGACATTATGAGGTTGGGGAGATGGTCATCTGATTGTTACAAGCGTTATGTGCGCAGTGTGGCTGGGGCGGGTCTAGTGCGGTTTGTTCCATTGCTTAAGTTCACGCAGTTTTTCTCGTTGCAGGTTCAGTGGCTGGCACCCTCTCCAGGGAGATGACCATTTGGATGGTGGGGCATTCTTTCGTGAAGTGGGCCCAGATCCAAGCTCCTAAGAGTTATTTTGGAGAGAATGTAGGTTTTAATAAAAAGCATTTTAATGTGTCATGGAGGGGAAAAGGGGGTATGCTCTGGAAGGAACTCATCCATTGTTTGAATGGTTTGCTGGTGTCAAGTAGGTGTCCAGACATTTTGGTCCTTCACTTGGGTGAAAATGACTTTGTGAAAGAGAAAAGGATAATCTTAATGAGGAGCATGAAAAGGGACCTGGCCCTGATTAAAAAGCAGTGGTCTGGGTGTTCAGTCATTTGGACAGACTTTGTCCCCCATAGGGTACGGCGGGGCGCAGTTAACCCTGGGGCAGTGGACAGAGCCAGGAAGAAGCTTAACACAGAAATGGTTCGTTTTTGTAGGGAGCTGGATTTTAGTAGGCTTGCGCACAGGGAAATCCGTTTCGACACAGTGGAGTTTTTTAGGGGTGATGGTGTTCATCTCTTGCGACTGGGCATGGATTTGTATCTTCTGGAGATTAGAGAGGTGCTAGCCAGGGCCCTGAATGTTCAAAATCACTGAGAAGGTTGTCCTATGAGGAAGGGGGGGGGGGCAGAAAAAAGAGGAGGCGGCGTAGCCGGCTCTTCTCCCTCTTTTTCCTGGGTGGCAGGGTTTTTAAAAGTTGGCCAGGGTTGGCAGAAGTTTTTGGTTAAGTGTTGGAAGTCTGTGAGCAGGGGCAGGGAAAGGGTAGGCAGTTTAGAGTAGACGTTTGGTAGTTACAGGTGCAGAAAGCCAGGAAGGGGATTTGGGTTTCATTGGAGGGCATGATTTTTAACTGCAATACTGTGTAATGTTGTTGTTATGTTAACGGCAGGGTGGGGGATCGGCTGAGGTGATCGTAGGGGCGGGGGGGATCAGGTGGTTAGTTATTTGATGTATAGTGAGGTTTTAGTTTTGTAAGGCAGTTGCCAGTGTTTTTAATGTGATATGCACCTGTTTCAATAAAGCGGCCTTTTACACACACAAATTTGGTCTCGGTTTGGCTTGCCCCCCTCCCTCCCAAGGGGGGTTTGGGGAGCAGGGTAACCTGGTGAGGTCTGCCCCCCGGGCAGATTGAGAGGGGGCAGGGCCGGATGATTAGCGGCCATTTTGTGTATTTGGGCTATGTGTAAGATAGCCCAATTATAGCCCAACGTATAAGTTTATGTCCGGGGCGCTCCCAGCCACCATTTTAGGTTTGGTGACCTGGTGGCTGGGAGCAGTGTAGCGTAGCTTTAGCATTTTGCCCTCCCTCCCATCCCTCAATTTTAGGTTTTGTCTGGGGTGCCTTTTAGAGGTTAATGATTTATTTATTTCCTCAGGCTAGGCTTGTTGAAGACAGGTGCATAGGGGATGGTTCTTTGCACAATTTTCGCTTGGAACAGGTGCTGGAAGGGTTTTTAAAAGTTGGCTACGGTTGGCAGAAGTTTTTGGTTAAGTGTTGGAAGTTTGTGAGCAGGAGCAGGGAAAGGGTAGGCCGGTAGGCTAAGTTTAGAGTATACGTTTGGTAGTTACAGTTGCAGAAAGCCAGGTAGGGGATTTGGGTTTCATTGGAGGGCATGATTTTTAACTGCAATACTGTGTAATGTTGTTGTTATGTTAACGGCAGGGTGGGGGATCGGCTGAGGGGATCGTAGGGGCGGGGGGGATCAGGGGGTTAGTTATTTGATGTATAGTAGGTTTTAGTTTTGTAAGGCAGTTGCCAGTGTTTTTAATGTGGTATGCACCTGTTTCAATAAAGCGGCCTTTTCACACACAAATTTGTTCTCGGTTTGGCTTGCCCCCCTCCCTCCCAATGGCTCAGCCCTTCTTATGCACTGTGTGTGACGCAGCGGCGTAGCGTGGGTTGCCAGCACCTGAGGCAAGGCAAGTATTGTGCCCCCTCACCAGTGGACCGTCAGCACTTCCTGGCACAACATTTTCAAAGAAAAAGAATTAGTAGTACGATTTGTTTTATTTTAACATTTTGCACCCCCCAAAAATGTTGCGCCCGGGACAACCGCCCCTGTGCCCTCCCCCTCACTACACCACTGGTGTGACGCCATTTAAAAAACTACTTTTTATTGCATTTTTTCGAACATAATGAGCAAACCTATGGAAGATGTAGTCGCATTACACAGGCGTCCATTTGGCATAACGTTCACGTTTGAGCCCACAGTAATGTAAGAGACATTGCTCGGGTCCCCCACCCAGCTCCCCTCTTCCTCTGCCCTCCTCATCTTCATACCGTATAACAAAGCATGTGCCCGAATACCTCTGCAATGTATCTTCGAGTGTCCTGCCATGGGCCCCAAACCTTAATGAATTTTTGTGGACAGCCCTGTGCTTTGAGTACTGCTTCCACGCTTGCATGCACAAGTCTACGTTACACATCCATTCATGCAGAGTTGGGGGTTGGGCACAACTCCACGCCCCGGCTATGTCTCCTTTTGACACTATTAGGGCAGGGTTGCAGAAAAGTTATGTATTTTTCAGGATTGTTTGAGGCTCACCTCTTGTGGCGTAAGTGTGATTTTCTCACCCATAATCTCCCTTAGTTTGCTTTGTATACCACCCCACAAGTTTTGAAGGCGCGGGCACAGCCATACGGTGTGGAGCAGAGTGCCTTCCTTGTTGCATCCCCTATGACATTTGTCATTAGCACTTTTACCCATTTTGTATGTGCGTATCCTAGTGAAGTATGCCCTGTGGAGGATTATGAGTTGTATTAGACGGAAACCAGCTCGGATGGTGAATTCCCTGGGGTATTTACAAGCCTCCTCTCAGTCAGCATCTTCTAATATCCCCAAATTCTGTTCCCACTGGTCTTTAGGGAACTCCTTGGGGTGCCCACAGTTATTTAGGAGCGTTCTGTAGATCAGGCACTTGGCGTGATGCCACAGCAGTGCCACTAGTATTTTAATCTCAAGGGTGCCTCCTCTTCTACTTCTCATAATGTCTGACCACATGTACCCAGTCCATGTTTTAGTTGAAGCTATTTGAGGTGTTGAGACTTCCTTAAATCATATTGTGTTTACAATCTGGGGAAAGATATCAGGCCATCTCGCCCCCACACGTCTCCCAGCTTTGTGATACCTATGAGATCCCATTGGCAGCGACCATTCAGTGTCCCCACCCCTCTTAGTAGATCAGAGTACCAAAATTAGATTTCAAATGAGATTTTATCCTTCTACCCTGTTGCTTTCTTGGCGGCCCTCCATATTGCGACCAACGAGGTCGTAGGACTAGCCCTCGGCCCCTCACTGGTCTGCTATAGAGTGCCCTCAAGTATACCCTTGGTTCCATCTCTCTCCTATCCACTTTCAGGTAGGACTCCTACTGGGGCGAGAAGGCCCAGTCATTCACCACCACCAATTGGGATGCCCAATAATAGAGTTTTAGATTGGGCAATGCAATTCCTCCTTCCTAGGAGCTCATGGTGATGGTTTTCAGTGCTAGCCTGGGGTCGTCCATTGTCCTATAGCAATGTGTTATCGCATCCACCCTGGTGAAGAAGCTATCAGGGACCCCATAAGGAGAGTTCTGTAGTACATAGAGACATTTTGGGAGAAAGATCATTTTGTACAGTGCTGCTCTATCCATTAAAGAAATTGGAAGTATCCTCCTGTAATCTGTATCTGCCCTGTATTTGTCCAAGACCCTTGCCAGGTTATTTCTCATGAAATCTTCCTCATTGTCCCTGACATAAACGCCTAGATATTTTAAGCCCCTATCTATCCCCGCTTCAGGCATTCCCAGCTCCCCCTGGGCTATCAATCCATAAGTGGATACAGTATCGATTTTTGCCAGTTGATCTTAATACCTGACTGGCAGCTGAAGGCTGTAAGAATCTCCAGCACCTTGAGAATCAGTTTGTCCAGGTTTGCCAGATAGAAATGTATGTCATCCACAAAGAGGGATATTACATCCTCCCAATCTGGATCCCTTCCGAGTCCCCTTATTTGAGCATTGCATCATGCCCAGTTGGACAGTGACTCAATGGCCAGGGCAAAGAGCAAGTGGGAAAAGGGATATCACTGTCTCGTACCGCTGCTCAATGGAAATTTTCTCGACAGTGTCCTGTTCACCCTGATTCTTCTAAATGGTTTGGCATGCAGCAAATTAACCAAGGCCATGAAGGTTTGCCCAAATGCCTTCGGTTATGGCCACTCAAGAGAGTGGAACGCCTTCTCAGCATTAAGAGAAAGTATCACTGCCTGTTCACGTATCGTACCTACATGGGCCAGGACTCCATACAGTCATCGCAGGTTTAGTCGCATCGCTCTGTGCAGCATGAAGCCTGATTGATCGGGTGCTATTAGTGTGTTGAGGACATCATGCAGGCAGTGCGTCAAGTCTTTAGCCAGAATCTTGTCCTCGATATTGATCAAAGAGATGGATCTATATGAGGCACACTCATTGGGAGGCTTGCCTTTCTTATGGATTAGCACCATGTTTGCTGTACGGAGGCCCCTCAGGAAACATGAGCCTCTTGGAACAGCCGCAGGAGTGGATCATATTTCTTCCCACTGAGCCATTTGAAGAACTCAGAGGTAACCTGTTAGGGACTTGGGTTTACATATTTTTGATTTGCGTAATAGCACCTGCGACTTCTGGCGGTGGAATGTTCTTCTCCAGCCTCAGTTTGTCATCGACAGAGAGACTTGGGTTCGGGATATCTTCTACAAACTTTGCCAGTTCTACCTGTCTCCCCTCCAGCCCCGATCGATGTACCTGGTGAAATAGGTTTCAAAGGTATCTGCAGTTGTCTCCACTGTATCTGCAGTGGCGTCCGACATCGTCACCACCTCTGAGACCCATCTCTGGCTCTCTGTCCTTCATGCTCTTTTTGCCAAAAAATTGCCCGCCTTGTTGTCCACCTCATACCATTTGTACTGCCTGGCCTTATGGAGTGCTTTTCAACTAATTATCCGCCATTGGGCTATTTTCGTTGTGGGCGAGAGTCAGGGTATGGAGGAGTTCAGCGTTGGGATTGCACTCAAGGTCTGTATCCCATCTACAAATACGTTGTTCTACGTCGAGGAGCTTTTTGGTCCTGTCCCGCTTTTTCCCCACTGATATGGCATTCAAGTGTCCCCTAATCACTGTTTTGTAGGCCTCCCAAAGCACTACATAGAAGTCTACCATTCCCTTGTTTTCCATAAAGTATTGTTCATTAGAGGTTGCCAATTCCCCCGTTTTTTAAGATCTAGGGATCAAGTCTCCAGTAAGCCCTCTGTTTGAATGTCTTAGTTGTCAATTTTGTGCACAGTGGGGCATGACCAGAAATAACTCGACAGGAATCCAGTATCCTAATACCTTGCATCCTGTGTCACAGGCAACAGAATGTAATCTAGCCGAGAGCCTGAATGAATTTCCCCTGTGATGTAGGAGTAGTGCTTTTTATATGGATTTGCCCACCTCCAGAGGTCCGTCAGACCTAGGGCATTTGTGAAGTCGTTTTTTCTTCCTTCCTTATGCAGGCAACGGGTGAGAATCTGTTCATTTCTGCCTGCATAGTAAGATTGGGGTTTGCCCCAAGAATCAGGATGCCCCTAGGTGCCTGCAAAATCTATTTTTCTTTTTTTCTCCAGCATTATAGTCTGGATTCCAGGTGGAAAATACAGGGAGGCCACCATTATCTTTTCACCATTCCAGGTCACCATCACCGCCACGTAGCTGCAGTGGTGACCTATGAGTCAGGATCCCCACCCCACAAGAGCATGAAGTAGAGCCAGAGTGTGGTAGCACTTTATATCGACCCGCCCCATAAAACCGCAATTGTTTCCCATCAAGTGTGTTTCCTATAGTAATATTATGTCTGAGTCCTGTAGTGCCAGAAATTTCATCACCAGTCACCTTTTTACTTTGTGGCCTAATCCCTGGACATTCCATGTAAGGATTTTGAGCTCTATCTCACGTAGCCTGTCGGTTTGGCAAATTGATGAGTGTACCACCCAATGCTGGAGGGCCTGTGAATTCCACCACCGTATGTCTCACCCCATGACTCATTAGCCTGTTTCCGTCTGCCACTTCCTCATCCCTCCCCTCCCAACAATAACCTACCCCCCCACCCTACTACCTCATGCTGTGGGCTTACAGCTACCCACCACCCCAATGCTTCAGGCGTTTGTTGACTCACAAACATAACTCAAAACTTATGTTACACTGAAAAAGAATAAGTCAAACCACGATCTTCCCCTGTCTCTTCTGGGGTGACCATGTTCTCGGCTCAGCATCTTGCTGCTCCATTTCCGGTGCCAAGCGGCTGTTAGTCTTTGGGGCCTCTAGCCAATGATCAGTCACCAGAGTTATCAAAGTCAAAGTGGGCAGACAGGTCTTCTGGTTTTATCATCTGTTACACCAGGGGGCAGATTTACAAGGACTGGCGCATCCCTGCATATTAGCAGGGATGCGCCAGTACCGATGCGGCACGCAATTATAGCATTGCGCCACCACGGATGCGTCGCATTTACAATGCGGCGCACCCTGGCGCAGGGATAGACTGATGCGTGTCGCATCTGACGGTGTAAGGGCGGCGCATTGGTGGAGTCGTGTCGCAAAGCTCGACGCAACTCCAGCAATGTTCAGGGACCGCCCATACCTAACGTGCTGCGCCACTCCTTACGCCTGCTTCAAGTAGGCATAAGGTTTTGTCGCAGCAGCCTCTGAAAAGTGACTCAGTGAAATCTTGTAGATTTCACTGCGTCACTTTACGAGGCTTTTCGACAGAACGCCCACCCTGCATGCATTAAACCTGACGCAGGTTTAATGTGGCGCAGGGCTTTACAACGTGACGCATCTCCCTAGATGCGTCACGTTGTAAATATGTCGCAACGTGGTGCATGGTTTACGCCGCTGCTGCATCACAGAAGTGATGCAACGGCGGCGCAAATGTGTCGCAAGGGGCTTGTAAATCTGCCCCCAGGTTTTTTACAAATTGCTCAACATCTCATCTCTCCACCTTTTCTAGTAGGCCCGCCCAGCGTATGTTATTTCTTCTGACCTGCTCTCTTCGTCCTCCGCTCTTGCATGAAGCTGTGTTGTTGGTGATTGCCGGCTGACCTCAGCTTTGATTGTATTGATGCTGTTCATGTGCTCCTCTAGGACCTGTTCTGTCTTGGCGATGCTGGCAGACATTTTGTGAAAGTCTGCTCAGAGAAGGTTGATATTCAGGGCACCGTATCAATATTGTTCTCCAGGGCAGAGCAAGTGACCCTCACTGCCATTAGTACTTGCTTGAGTGTAGGGTCTTGGCTGTCTTGTTCCTGCGAGTCTGTGAGTTGTTCCGTGTCATTCCCGGTTGTGGAATGCCGTAAGGCATATTTATTCAATTTGTTCTGCTAGGCCTGTTTGTTTGGCTTGTCACAGCCCATGGTGACCTGCAATTTCTCCATGTAACCTGTCACTGTCCACGTATCACCCTTGGTGGCCCCCATTCCTAGTATCCTCAGGGTAGGGGTACACAATCGACTGAGCGTCGTCCATCAGCGAACTGCCTGTGTCACAGTCAGTGCCTTTCTTGAAATTATGTCCAACTCAGTTCTCTGATCCCTGCACTGCTCTTTATCTTGATTTGTATCAGAGGTATGGTCCTAGGTCCCCTAGGGCTCCATTCACTCAGCCAGGACACTCACTCTCCCGTTCTGGCCCCAACGGCCTCACTCCTGTTTCTGTATATTCGGACCACTCACCTGGCCCTTAGACTGCTGTCTCCTTTGGTGCCCCGGCTCCCAGGAGCCCTCCTGTCGCCAGTACTCCCCCTGGGGTCGCCTTGCATGAGGGTTCAGTCACGCCCTTTGGGCTGCAGCAGCGCACAGCCCCTGTCGGCCAGGGCACTGCAGCCAACTTCCATGAGATGGCTGCCTTCCAAATCTGGTGTGAGTCTCCCCCACTCCCCAGAGCGAGTGGCCAAGCAGATGGCCCTTAGTCAGCCACCTCTCCAGACACCCACTGCAGCCGGGTGTCAACCCGCCTCCACCACCCTACAGGGTCACTCCCAATTCAGGGCCTGCATGTGTCCATTGAGCTTGGTCCCAGGATGCTGGCGGTCCCACGCCGAGCCACCGCCTCCTGAGTCCAGCGTGTGGTGCCTCTATATTCCCCATTGCCAGTTCCAGCCCTCCTTCTTGTCAGCGGGACCTCGGTCTCCGCTGCCTTGCCTGTGTTTGTGCTGTCCCTAGATCGTGGTGGGGACCTCTCTCTTTTACAGAGCCTTCTTTACTGGCGCAGCTCTGTCATTTCAGGCTACGCGCTCATCTCTGCCGCGCCCTTCTAGGCATCAGCCATGTTGCAGTGGCCTTTAGCACCCTACTCCCTCGAGCTCTTCCTTTCTTCCAGGTCAGCTTGCTGTCCATCCTCTCTGTGCCCTAGAATCTCTGGTAGCCCAGGATGTTAACGGGGGCAATCAAAATCCCCCCGATGTGACAGGATTTTGGCCAGTGGCGCCATCTTGCTTCGTCGGTATTCAGAACCCACCATCTTGCTTCAATGGTATTTGGAGCACGCCATCTTGCTTCAGCTGCTTGGCTACGCCCCCTGGGTGACACCATTTTGGCTGATCATACATGCATATGTAGCGTGTCCCGCTTCGTGTGGATAAGTCCTCAAGTTACCGGTTCTTCACGCCGAAATAAATAGTCCCGGCGGCAACGCGAAATCAAAATAGTAGTGGAAATAGAAGCGGGACACTCTACATATGACAGGTTATTTTCAGCCGTGAATATGGATGCTGTATAAATATATTTACAGTTTCTGGTTTGAGGCTTCGTTTACCGTAACAAGCACACTGTATCCTCTGTTTTTTGCAAGATTGCTCTTGCTTGTGTTTTGAAATCTGGACGCTCACACAAATCAGACAAATTCCCAAATCTCGCCACTTACAATAATTACAATAATTGTAAGTGCTCTAAAGTATCGTTCCTATATACAAGGTTCAAGTTGGAAGTTTGGACTATCGCTATTGCTGTCCCAATTCCCAAACTAAACATGGGACTTTGGAATTTGTATGTGCCTGCACAACTCTGTTCTCAAGCCTTGAAAAAGTTGTCTACACGACGAAACACGTGTCGGCTGTCTGCGTCTACGCTACACACTTCGCGTCAACACAACCAAACTGCATTTGGACTGTTTTATGATTCATTGTATATATTGCATGGTGCTGTATTTATTAAAACCCACTGACAACAGGGTCGGTTGCTAAACTGATTTGATGCTGTGCTCTGTATTATCCTTCTATATTTAAACAATGTTTTCAGCTTGCAGTAATTCAAAGACGATAACACCCTTTCTTTAGGAATGAGAGTGGAGGAGGGAGAGGAAGTGGGAGAAGGAAAGCGAGAGGAAGAGCTTTAGGACTGGGAGTGGGAGAGGGAGAAAGATGGAGAAAGAGACAGAGAGAGACAGAGAGAGAGAGAGAGAGAGAGATAGAATACCGAATTGCTCTATTATGTATATTAAAACTAAAAAGGCTTTCTGTACATGTTCTAAATCCAACTGTCTGTGAAGAAGCACCCATAGTGTTCTTTTTAAATTGTATGCAAAGGCTTTTTTGTAACTGCATTTTTTTTTAGATGTGTATGGCCAGCACATTTAGATGGCAGCATGTTTTTTTCTTCTTTTTATTTATGTTTAATATTTTGCAATAAAAAATACAAAAGTTAACCACAGCACCAGCTGGCCAATGCCAGACCTATTGGCTTTGACATTGCCTGTTTTTCCTTACAGGATCGTATTTGTAATGCCTCCTCTTCTGATGCAAGCCAGCTTTATCCAACACTTAGTTTTCTTTTAGCCAGTATTACTGGCGTTTTCTCAATCAGCATTGGCCTGTCTTAAAGTGAGAGGTTAATCATTTGTTGCTGGCTTTAGATTGTTTAATTTTGCTGTTTTGGGGCCAGATTGACAGAAGCACCCTGTGCTAAATTATAGTCGATACCTGTTGGAACCCGCAGTGTCTGGTTTGCTGATGGGATGCCCTCGGCCTGGCAGAACGTACTGCTCCCGTCAAGGGCAGGTGATTACACTCACTGTACAACCCGTGCTCAGCCATGGGTAGCTTGGCACTGACCAGTCAGGCTTATATCAGAGGCAATGTGTAAAGCAAAGACACAGCAGCCACATGTGATAAATACACTGAGCGTTACAAAAGAGCCTTCACACAAGATGTATGTAAAATAAATTGTACTCAACACACATATTCAATCATTATAACATGAACATCATATACTTTTGGGCATTAAACACATTCGGAAATATGCCTAGCAGTACTAGGCCAACTCATATTGTTATATCTTTTTTTTTTTTACATACCATCATCACTTTATTTCGATCACAAAGGATCATAAAACTACACAGCACATACATCATACAAAACAGGATGAATGCAATAAAATATAAATAAAGTCGACTCTATAAAAGTTAATATAAAACCACATAGGTTAAGAAAAATGTACATCATAATGTGCTTTTCGTGTGCTTAATCCAAGATGAATATCAACTTCTGGACAATTCAAATAGCATCACCATGGTAATAAATTAAATATCATGTTAATTTACAAAAAATATAGGGCATCATAAAGTGCATTTAGTACGCTTGATCCACAGTGCATGCCAATACTTAGACAGGTCAAAGACCACTATTCTACGTGTATCAGTACACAAAATTCTTAACACTTCTAGGTAGTGGCCCGGGCCAACTAATTTACACAATGGTATTATCCATTTCTTCCTAAGAGATTTGTAGTTAGGGCAAAAGAATAACAAGTGCACGATAGATTCAGGGCTTGCATTACAAGCTGGACAAGAGTCATCAGTAGGGACATCCTTATACCAATTTTAACTAAAAAGTTTCGTAGGTATGGTCTTATAACGAAACTGAAAGAATAATTTACGGGCCAGTGGAGGGACGATTTCATCCAATGTGTTCTCAAAACAGGGGGCAGATTATAAATTAAGAAATTCACTTGTCAAGCGACCCTCAGCTTTTACCAGAATTTCTGATGACCTTACTTCCCAAAACATTTCTTTCAGCCTCGATCTAGATATTGTTGCCAGAGTATCTGGGTCAGACCAAAACCCTCCATCCCAAGCCTCCCTAGTAGGCCTTTTAGTGTTCTAAACCAGGGAATTGAGATTATTGACGGAGACTTTAGTAGCTCATAAAGAGGCTCCCGGTACGGCAGAAGTTCATCCACAATCCACAACCTGTGCCAGAACATAGGAAGTATATAGCTTAATTTGTGTGCTAACTGCCTTTGCGCGAGATCCAAGTATAAGGGTACCAGCGGGGTGCTAACAGGTAAATCTACCAAGGATCTAAGGAAGCGATTCTCAATTGTGGAGAGACAATTTGTCATTCCAATGCCCCACAATTCGGATCCATAGAGGGCCCCACCTAATACCTTTGTATTGCAGATTTCCAGAGCGGGTGCAAGCTGTCTTGACAATGTTTTTCTGTGTATTTTTTTTTTACTAATAATATACTAATAATAATGTATTTATTGTTCAGTTAGTTAAAACCATAACAATATTACATACACTGTTTAGAAAAGGAGAAATTGCATAAAAGTTACATTATTCTAAAAACGTCATAAAATATACATATTTGTAAAAGTATTCTTCAGATTTTATCATTGAGCTGCTTTAGCTTTCAGTTTTTGTTCATGAATGCGTAAAAACTTAATCAATTTGCAGTTCATTTGGGAATCGGAAGAGTCCAGTCCTCTTATAATAGCGGTTCTACACGATTTTATGCCTCTGTCCAAGAACGCTCTCCGTAATAATGTAATTCGCGCTGGTTGCAGTGTCTTACAGTGTCATACAAGATGAACCAAATCTTCCTTTTTATAACCACAATGCCGGCAATTTTCGTTTTTGTATGCATCTAATGCGGGGCGTCCGCAAGAGTAGGGAACTGTCCAAACCGTAATGTTATTAATTGTCTTTTTACATAGATAGAGAAAGTGGAGTCCAAATAGGCCGCTTGTTTCAATGTTTTATAAGTATTAATCACTGTCCAAGAATGAGTTCTTTTGGAAAAAATGCCTTTATCAACCAGCAGCGAGTGGAACTTTGCGGCCTTATTTAATGTTAACTTGAATGTTTGGTAGGGCATATGTTTATTCCAGAGATTAGTAGTGCAGGTGACCTTTAGCGCATGTTCCAAAAATGTATAGGCTGGCGAGTATTTGTCCTGTTCCATTTCCTGCCATAATAATTCGCTGAGACTATTTTCCTCTACATTTTGTTTTATCTGATACCATACTTTTATGTATGTGTAGAGTCTGCCCAATGTTTCGTTCAGTAGCCCGAACTCTAAGCGCCTTTGTGCTGGTGAGGCAGTGTTCGGGAGCTGAAGAACCTTTTTATAAATACTCGTTATTAGTTTGTTTAGGGTTTCTGAATCTTTCCCTTGCATAGCAGCACTGGTGTATGATAGTGTTGGCATTGCTTTAGCAGAATTAGTCATCAATAATGGTCTTAATGAAGGTCCCTCCAATTTCTTTGCAAGTGCTTTAAGGGCAAATGTTAGGGCCCCTGCTCGCTGGGTCATATATTTTTTCTGGTCTCGAAATGATAATTTATCGTCTACATAAAATTCCAAGTATTTGTAGCAAGATACATTCTCTAACAAATTACCTTTTAGTCTGATGTTGTGATTCAAGGCTGTTCGGTTAGTAATAAGCATTGATTTACTTTTGGAAAAATTGAGTTCCAGTTTATTTACAGACAGAAATTCAGAGAGTTCATTTAGTAGTCTTGTCAAGCCTACCTTTGTCAAGCTCAAAAGAACTATATCATCTGCGTAGGCAAGATGCGACAGTTGTAGTTTGCCCAACTTCGGTGAATGTGAATTAATTCCATCAAGCTTTCTCGATAGGTCTGAGATGAATAAATTAAATAGGTGCGAAGCCAGCACGCACCCCTGTTTCAGTCCTGTGTTGGTATACACTTTTCTGGATATTCTAGCTCCATTTCCAAGCTTCACACGTACCCAGGTATCTGTATAAAACAGTAATAGACCCCTCAATATTCTCTCCGGTATATTCCAGGATTGTAATTTAGACCACATAAGTTTCCGGACTACGCTATCAAAGGCAGCTTTTAAGTCTATATAACACAGTTGAAGATCCTGTTTTTTGCTTTTGCATTTTTCAGCAAACAGTGTAATTGACAGGATATTCGAGATAGTTCCGATGCACTTTCTAAATCCTGTTTGATTGTTTGGTATTAAGTCACATTCTCTTGACCAGTCAGCTAGATCTTTAAGGATTAGTGAGGCAAAATACTTGGCTTCAACGTCCTGTAAGGCAATTAGCCTATTATTTTTAGGATTGGATCTGTCACCTCCTTTGTAAATAGGGGTAATGATTGACCCCTGCCAACTTTCTGGAACTTGATTATTAATTTCTACGTCAGTATAAAGTTTCTCTAAGACCGAGCTCCAATACTCCGAATCATGTTTAAAAGTGGCTTGCGGAATGCCATTCGGGTCAGGAGCTCCATCACTTTTGCCTTTCTTTATTATATTTGTTATTTCTTCTGTTGTGTAAATCGATTGCTTTGTCTGTGACATCAATTCATTCTCAATAGTCTGCGTCGCTGTCACCAACTGGCAAGCGTCCCAGTCTTGGAGTTGTTTTTCTTTACATTTATCCCTGAGAAAATTAACTCATTCCTGCTCTTGTATGTGCGATGCTAAGGCATTTCGAGGTCTCGACAGGTTGTTTATTGTCTGCCAAAATTTATTCGAATTTGAATGTCTTAAATCGTAAGTTAGTTTAGACCAGAAACTCTCGGCTTTCACTTTTTTAAATTCCCATATTCTCTTTTTGAATTGTTTTCTCAGTTGTTGAAATGTTTTCCAGCATGTCACCTTGGATTTGTCTAAACGCAAATTCCTTTGTGCTTTTGTTAGTTCTCTCTTTATCATTTGTAGATCATTTGGTAGATTTTTTGTATGATCATATCTTTTAACCCTTATTTCTGGGGTTTTCATTATTTTTGCTAATTTATTTAGGAATTGTGACCAAGCTTGTATTCTGTTCATGGGTTCTGTTCTTTGTTCTGCCAGGAGACCCTTTATTGTTAAAAACAAATCTGTTTTGGTTGTGTTTGTCCATTTCAGACATTTTAGATTAATTGAGGTAATTTCGCCCTCCGGGGAATTAGTAAAATGATTTCTTGGTGTGTTTAGATTAAAGATGACGTGCTGCATTGAGTGATCACTCAAGGTGGTGTACTCTATGTAGAAGCGAGCTAATGTTGGCAACAATGGAAGAGTTATAAGTGTAAAATCTAACGTCGATTGCGCCCTTGGACCGTAATAAGTTTTTTCCGGCGGGCAATCTTCGTCCGTTCTTCCGTTAAGCACCTGCATACCTTGAAACTCAAGATATGTTACTAGTTGCTGACCAATACGGTCCACACGACAAATCCCAGCGTGATGTTGTTGTGGTACACACCAAAACGAGTTATCTGCTGTTAACATTTCATCTTCGTCCGGCGTAAATATCAGATTGGAATTAAAATCTCCTGTCACTATTAGATTCCAAGTAGTCTCACTACAGCTTAGTCTTGATATTGTTTTAATTAGAAGGGCATTTTTCTCCCTTTTTGTTTGAGCCTTTGGTTGTGTATAGTAATTAATTAGTAACATCGTTTTTCCTGTACTTGTGTATTGATCTGAGAATTTTACAAGTTGTATACTGGGATCCGGTGATTTCAGCTGTTCCGTTGTTATTTTTATGGCTGTGGATACATATACTATCAACCCTCCTACTGCCCCACCATAATGCTTGCATTTTTCCGCTGCTACTGTATAGTGGGTATAACCCACTATCGGAATCTCTTCCTGCGACCAAGTTTCCTGCAGGGCTATTATGTCGCAATCTGCCCACTCCTTAAGTGGAATGCCTTCGTCAAGTAATCGCCTGGCTCCAGCTATGTTCCAAGATAGCATGTGTATTGCATTTGTTTCAGAAATGGTAGCCATAGCTCTCTTATGTCAGACACTACATATGTTGTTTAGTATACTGGGTAGCCAGTTCCATTGATCTTGATTTTGTTCAGTCTCCCCATGTGCTCCTTTTACTGATCCATCTGGGGTCTGGGCTGTATCACACCTACCCTTTGCATTATGTAGAATTGAGTAAACCTGTGCGGGAACTTCCTTTTGATTTGTTATCCTTTTCGTGTCCTGCCTTTCAGTTTCTTTCAGTGGGAATGGATAACGAGGTCTTACCGGTGCTATTAATTGAATTCCCAAGGCGTAAAATTGATCAGAGCTACTTAGTATTAACTATGCTAACTCCGGCGTCTGCCATGTAGTTAATGTTCGTTCTTTTGTTGTATTATTATCTCTTGGAAGAAATTGAACTGCTACCAGATCTGACGATTGTATATGTTTTAGTTCCTGAATTTCAGCCATGAGTTTCATGATATTGCCTCTATTTAAGATGTCACAATTTCCCTGCGTTTCATATTCTGGGGTCCATATTAGCTGGTGAGTTACCTGGGCACTAGTTGTCATTCCCCTTCTTATGTCTTTGTCCTCCATACTCTTAGTCTGAGATTTGACTTGGTTGGGAATACAGATGCTTAGTTGACCATAAGAGGGACATTGCTGCTTGGTTTGTATAGAATTTTGAGGTGGTGCTGGAGTACATTGAACTGCCATTTCTTTTACTGGATGATGAGGTAATGAAGTTGTGTTTACTTTCTCAGCATATGTAATTGCCTCAGTAACAGTTTTCCAGTCATTGGTATGAGTAGGTTCCCTGGTTACCACTAGATCCGTTCTTAGTTCTTGAGTGCTTATCAAGGTATCTAACTTCATTGCAACTCGCCGTTTTGGAGTGTTTAAATTATCTTCTGAGTTGACCCTTTCTTTTCCTGCTTTCTCCTTTTTTCCATCTATATGTAGCCTTGTTGATAAGGACAGGTCATGTTTTCCAGGCTTATTTACTGCAATGTTTAGTAATATTGGCAGTCTGATGTAAGAGTTGCATCTTTACTTTCTCAATATGTGCCGCTCAATTAATTGTTGGTGTCAGACGTATGCCTAGGTAATCAAAGGTGTCAACTCGCTCCAAATTACTGGTACCAGCTAACACAGGTATTTTGCTGGGCTTTGGCGCTCCTTTTCTAAAGATCATATATTTGGTTTTTGATTCATTTAGCACCAGCCCTCGCTTGTCACGGAACTTGATAAAATCATTTAAAAGCTGCTGTAGTCCCTGCGGCGATTTTGAAATTAAAAGAGTATCATCGGCAAAAAGAAGAGCAGGCTGTCTTTTTCCGCCGATTTTTCGGGCATCACACCCATCTCTGTCTAAAAATTTGACAACATCATTGATAAAAAGAATAAAAAGTGTGGGGGCTAAGACACAGCCCTGCCTTACTCCACACTGGACTGGGAAGGGATCTGTGACTTGGTTGCTCTCCCCCCACCTGACCTGTGCTGTGTTTGATGAATGCAATCTGATTAAAACATCTAAAATGTTCATTGGTATGTTCTGCTCCTTTAAAACCCTCCCGAGATTTGCACATGGAACTAGGTCAAAAGCAGAGCGTAGGTCTACAAAAGCCACGTAGAGCTTTCCTCCCTTGACTTGCACTTCCTTCCAATAAATACACAACAAACGGAAGGTTTGGTCCAAGGTGCTTGTTTTGGCTCGAAAGCCTGCTTGAGGATCACTCAGGATACTAGACTCTGTAATCCAGTCCTGTATCCGACTTAGGATTTGCTTACAAAAGATCTTCTGCAGGGAGTCGATAAGACTAATGGGCCTATAGCTGGCTGGCCTCGCTCTGTCCCCTTTTTTGTAGATGGGGACGACCTCTGCATTTTTCCACGAGGGAGGAATGGGGGTACCTCTGAGGATTGAGTTGGTCAAAAGATTTATATAGGATCCCCAAAGTTCTATATCCTCCTTGTAGAGATCATTAGGGATTCTATCTGGTCCGGGAGCACGGGCCAGAATACACGAGTGAATTGCTGCTTGCCTTTCTTCTATAGAAAAAGAGAGGCCTTCACCCTCTTTACTAAGCCCTTCACCCCGTCCCTGGGATACCTCCTCAGCTGGGGCATCCCTTGACTCGTATAAAGAGCCAAAATATGCTACCCACTCCTCTGGCTGTACTGTGAATTCAAGGGTTCTCCAGTTTCCCTTAAGCCAGTAGGCTGCTTTGCTCCAAAAACTCTTTGAATCTTTGGCTGACAATGCATTCCGTAGGGCAGTCCACAGGGAGCCCTCCCACTCCTTCTTAGCAGATTCAATTGCCCGCTTATACTTTGCTCTACAGGCCACTGTCTCAATACGTGATTTTTGTTTTACTGCCCTCATTAGCGCCTCCTTGTGGAGCCTACAATCCTCATTGTACCAGGCACCGTACTGGACTGGCCTCTGTTGTATACTATTGCTTTCCTTCTTTTGGAGATTACACGAGTGTCCTAACTGTTCCCTTATCTCTTTATATAAAAGCTCATGACTAGAGCCCAGTATCTCAACAACATTCTCAGTAGTCAAACCCGCTGATTCCTCCAGTAACAAGCAAACTTTACTCTTAACTGCTTCGAGTGCCCCCGGGTGTGCCTCCACCCAGTCCCATCTAATAGCCCTCTGATTATTAGTAATTGTTAGGGTACCTAGATCTGGGAATCCCCTTTTAACAGACTCAACAGTATCCTGTTTGATAAAAGTGAGAGCTAAGGCATTATGGTCGCTATCGACCCTTTTAACACTGCCATGTCTGTGACTGTATGCCAGTGATTTAACGATACCAGGCAGTAATCTATCCTGGTTTCACGGCCCGGCCTGTTAAAAGTAGGATCCCCTTTTGGGTCAGAAATTGTCCTCAGATCATGCTGCATTGTAAGGGCCATGATCTGGGCTCCTCTCTTGGTCCACCTTACTTGGGGAAGATCTAACTGTAGAATATGCCACTATCTGTCCCAATCGTCGGTCAAATCTGGGGGAATCGGGACAAGTGGTTCAAATGTGCAGTTAAAATCACCCGCCACTAGTACAGGGATGTTATCTGCGTAGTGTGACAAGACAAGGTCTAGGGTGCGTAGTGTGTTTGTTTCGTCCTGGGCCCGCAACACTCTATTGTAGACATTAAACATCCTAATTTTTGGTCCGCTATGAAAAGTGAGCTCTAGTGCTAGGATATCATGGGAATCCACATGTAGGAGTTTGACTTTAGCCCCTAGGCCAATTTTCACCCACACTGCTAGCCCTCCCGATGGTCTGCCCCACTCTTTTTTTGTAGCATTGATAGCATAGGTAGAGAAGCCACTTCTATGCGGACATTGCAGACTACAGGTTTCTTGGAAAAAGATTATGTCAAAAGGATCTACAAGGGAACACCATTCTGGGTCCACCAATAACTTGGAGATCCCAGCCACATTCCATACAAGAACCCTTAGAGAGTGGTTTACCAAATCGCCTCCTTCTACACCCGCTGCACCCCCCAGAGGTAGAGCAACTGCAGCTCCGCTTCCCTACAAAGAAGCGATCTCACTGTTCGCCTCTGGGACATTAACCAGATCAGCTGGTAGATGGATTTTTATTGGTGGGGGACTAGTGAATGACGTCACCGGGGAACTTGAGAATCCTCTCCTGCTTACAGGTGTTGTCAACGCCTCGTACAAGGGTCAACTATACCCTCTCCATTCACCCATATTTGATGGAGGCAACCCTGTTGAAACTGGGCCATAAGTTGGAAATAGCAAACTGGTGCGGGTTTCAGCAGTGGGTGTCAATAGAGGTCTGGGGGGGGGCTCCAGATGGGGTCTATATCTGATGGAGATACAGGAATTTAATTTTCTGGAGGCATTGTGCGTGAATTGATTGACAATAGCCCACTAACAATACCTGCATCATAAAAGCTAACCTCAATCATATCCCAAGGTGGCCTTTGCATGGGGGTTCTTCTTATCGATTTTATGTCATCCCTTATGATTGAGTAGCAGTGCCGAGTGGACCTAAACCAATAGGTGACCTTATTCTTGAGCGAGTCCTCATTTTCAAAGCTCCTAGAAGGGAGTTTAGGATCTTCCGTGAGGTGGATCACCGCACAGTGTTCCCTTACCCTAGATTTCGTGTAGACTCCATCCCATACCACCCCCCTGTCCGGGGCCCTCCCGTAATCTCGCATATATGTGTTCCCTTCGTCCAATACAACTTGTCCTCTGTCTATTCCTTTGCCATGTGGAGGGCCAGGGGGGTTTCTGTGAGTTTGCATTACAGTGTCTTGTGCGTTATAATCCCTAGGAGTGTGTGGCAAAGACTGGGTGCGCCCTATTCGCATAGGGTCTCGGGTGGTATTTGTATTTATCAAGCGACATGCTTCTATTCCATTAGTAGCCCTATTTGAGGATGGAGGCATAGTTTCTAAAGCCACCAGAGACCCACCATTGGCCCTCTCCAGCAAAGTGGCAACCTTTTCTTTAAGTGAAGATACCTCATCTCTTAAAGATTCGATAAGGTATTTTAGTGACTGGATTACGCCAACAGTAATTTTGCATGCTTCTACAGGGTCGTTACCCCCCCCATCACACACCTGCTTCCTCTATTTCTAGGACATCAAATCTATTCTGGCACTCAATATTTACAGTTGGTGTTATACTGTGGACTCTCTTTAGATCGGGTTCAGTAACTGTTACACTTGGCTCCACTCCAAGTAGTCCAATATCTAAAACCTTACTATGTCTTTTATTATGCTTTTTAAACATCGATGGGATCTGCTTTGCCGTTTTTTTGGCCGGGGGCGGTTCAGGTGAGGTAGCAATCATTGAACCAGAGACATTTTCAGTACTAATGGGACTACCGTGTGACGAAGAAGGGCTTAATAAGCCAGAACTAGCTATATCCTGGCACTCTGTTAGGATGGTCTCTATCCTATCCATTGTCTCATGGCAGACCACACTAGAAGGTCTTTTATTAATCGGTGGCTGCCCCTGTGCCTTTCTTTTACCCATCTCTTGTTGTATACTCAACAGCTTTCTAGGGGCACTAAATACAACCAGAAGTGTTGTTCAAGAAAAACAAAAGCAAAACAGAAGCAAAGCCCGCCACCCCGCTAAAATAACCAAATAAAAAAGAGGCTGGTAGCAGTATAACACATGTAGCGTTAATGTACAGGAGATTTGAGAGGAGAGCACGAACCCACAGATTTTAAAACTTCAAGTCAGTTTTTAAGAGTCACTTACACTTACAGTTCAACTACCAAGTCTTGTTACAGCCAGGGGGGGAGGCCCCGCCTCTTCCTGGCGCTGACGGGCACGGAACTCAGGTGCTGGCGCCTCCTGGCGCAAAACAGTCTGGGGCTTGGAGTCCCCTGAGGCGGCTGTGGCGCTAAGCGGCTCCCGTGCTGCGGGAGACGCGAGCCACTTTAAAGCGCCTCCGGGCACGTAAATCAGGTGGTGGTACCTCCTGGCGCAAAGCGGTCTGGGGCTTGGAGTCCCCTGAGGTGGCTGTGGCACTAAGCGGCTCTCTTGTTATGATATCAATAGTAAGCACACTTTGGACAATTGTTAATCAAACCTTGGGAGAGAGCACCCTTATACAGTGCACAATATAAAAATTATATATGTACATGAAAATAGAACACTTTTTAGCAGTACCTAGGGCAGAGCCTCGTGGGAAAATCCAATGTCAAATGTATTGTACTTTAGGCATACAATCAATGTATGAAGTGCCACCACCGGTCAGTGTCGTGAATCACAGGTGGTCCACACACGATCACCCCCACTGAAAAGCACTCACTACGCACCTCTACGCAGTGCAACAGGTATCAGCCAGTCCGTATGGAACACTCTTACACACCTATGCACTCAGCATCCTAATGCGGTGCCACTGGCACCCAGCAGGGCAGTGGTTTACACCCTGCAGACTCTGTGGCCCTAGCCTCCCTCCACCCTCTAGTTCACACCCATTGTCCTATGCCCCTGGATGGAAGATAACCAGCCCTGCCTCCTGGACACTGAGTCGCACGCGGCCGAAGTCCCATTTAAGCTGGCTCCTCGGGAAGCAGGGGGGGTTTGTGGGGGGGAGAATATGTGGCGGTTTAATTAGGAGGTATACATAAACAAGGGAAAGTTTAGCAGCCACTCAGGAAGTTCACCCACACTCAAATCACAAAGGAGTCATGCAGTCCCTTGACCCGTTTCCGAACTGTCTCGGAAACGTTCCTTCACCCCAGTCAATCTTTCTTGCTACTACCTGGCACCAAGATGGAGAGAGGCCAAGTGTGGAGAGGGCAGTTGGTTGCCGCAATGAGGGTCAAAAAGGAAACAACTGACAAATGGGGAGTAACAAAGGGGATCCTCTCGATAGACTGAGGCGACCCGATTGGTACATGATGATCCTGGTTATGCCCAGGCAATCTGGGCACAGCACAAATTCCGCACCTTACTGGAAATGAGACACAACAACCGGTGCACATTGAGATGGGTTGCACCAGGCAATTCCGATCACAAACAGCAAAGAGATGCAATTCTGTACCTCCCTGGAAATGAGGCACAACGTCTGGTGCACGATGATACAGATTGCACCAGACCAGTCCGGTCACACACACAGGCGAAGGTTCAGTAGAGCCACATGAGGTAGAATGAGGCACTTCTATGAGTACACCTCCACCTCCAAGGGGTGCACCCTGTGAATCAGACATGGCACACAATGAGCATGCAGTAAGCGTGTAGCATGAGAGAGATGCATCACGATCGGCCACGCGAGGTCCCGCAACCGGTGAACCCGCTCACCACCAACTAGACGCTTATGAGTGTCAGGGTCACAGCTGTACAGGAACCACATGCCTTATATGCAGGAAAGATTTCTGGTGCTCCACACTAGGTAATCCAGTCTCCAGACACAAGTCTTAGTTCCACGCTCACATCACGCTACCAGTTAGGATTCAGTAGCCGAGGTGGGCACTTGAGAGGGCACCGCTCTACAGATGTCACAGGTAAATGGTGTAGGTCCCTCGAAAGAGATCTTTGAAGTCCCTGAGACCTCCGGGAGAACAGGAGGCCCACAGTCAGGCCCTTGGAGAGCACACTTCAGGGCACAACACTTCAGCAGGTCCTCGGCCCAGGCCAGCCACTATTTGGACACTTATTCTCCATGTGCACAACAGAGTCCTCTGGCAATGTGCACCACACTGTCCGGGTTTTCTGGTCCCACGTCCCCACAAGAGTATCTCCCCCCTTTGCTGAAGGATGGCACCAGTAGTTATACTGTTGTGTGTCTTTGAACTTCGGGGTGATTTAGGGGTTTTTCCTTTGAACCACAGATGTCTCCCCTAAATTGTAGGCCTGTCTGCCATGGGACTGTGGAATACATATCTTAATATTTAGTGGGGCCATGATCCGGCCCATAGAGGCTAAGTGTCAAAACCTCAATCTTCAATCTATCTCATTCGACCCACTGGAGCCAGAGACCATGGTCCCCAAAACTCTTGGAGCATAGAAATGTCCATATTCTATAAGCGGCATTTCTACGTGAGTCACGACAAAAACCCCTTTACTAATGGAAAGGGTTTGGCATTGCGAATCCACTGATATGAAACATCATGAGGTTGCTGCACTGCAATCCACTATTGCAATCTGAAGCAATGTTAACCACTTGCCCATGTTAACTGATGGGAAGAGCAGTCCTCATAGGTAGTGAAAACACACATAGGTATGCCTCACTACCGGGGCGCACATGCACTAGCACGCACATCGACCTGTGATGGCAGGTGGGACACATAGTTCCCAGCACCAGGGGTGCAAGTGCCCCACCCAATTCTGCACAGCAGACTGGACACAGGTTTAACTATTATGTGTGTCTGTGTGCACTCACAAGCCTGCGTTGGTAGGCAGCACACGCAATCACGGGCACCATAGGTGCAGGTGTGCACTTACAGCAGCCTACAATGGCAAGCTGCTCATGAGTTTACTCATGATAGATGCCAGTGCGCATCCACCAGTCTGTAATGACAGACAGGCCCATGTTTGAGAACATTGACTCAGCGCCACTTCCCAACACAGATAGGAAGGGCACACACACTTTCGTACCATCTTCACAGTGGGAAAGCGCTCAGAGGCCACATAAGAGAATCAGCAAAACCCAGGCAGAAAAAGCAAAAAAAAAGTTAATGGAAACACAAGTATCAAGTCCAACATGCGTCCCCCCAGCCGAAAGAGGGGAGGTTCTACCCAGCATCCAAGTAGTCCTCCTCACTAAGGTGGGAGAACCTAGATAGGCCATCAGCGTTGGAGTGGTCGATCCCCTGTAAGGAAATGAACCACCTCATTAGTTTTGGATTCTCACCCCTCATCTGCATTAGCAACCTGAGGGGTCTGTGGTCCGTTTGGACCAAGAAGTGTGTTTCAAACAAATATGACCACAACTTCTTCAGGGCCCAGACCACTGCAAAAGCACTCCTCTCTATCGCACTCCACCGTTGCTCCTGTGGGAATAACCTCCGGGAGTTGAAAACTACCGGCTGATATAGGTCTTCCTCGTTCAGTTGAGACAGTTTCACCCTGAGACCATGTTCAGAGGCATCCGTCTGAAAAATGAACTCCTGAGAGAAGTCCGGGGCCCGGAGCACAGGAGACGTGCACATGGCATGTTTGAGGGAGCCAAATACCGTTTGGCAGACCTCGGTCCAGATTACATTTCTGGGTTGCTTCTTTGAAGTCAGTTCCGTCAAGAGGGTCACAATTGTGCCATATCCCTTGATGAACCTCTGGCAGTACCTGGCGAAGCCGAAGAAGGCCCTGGCACCTGTTTGGGTTTTGGGGGGCTCCCAGGCCAGGATAGCTTCAACCTTGACCTGGAGCTGTTGCACCTTACCCCGGCCCACCCGGTGTCCCAAGTACACCACCGATCCTTGCTCTATCTAGCGCCTACTGGCTTTGATAGTCAGACCTGCTTGCTGCAGAGCCTGAAGTGCTTCCTGGAGGTGAAATAGATGATCCTCCCAACTGTTACTGAAGAAGGCAATGACGTCCAAATACGCAACTGAGAAGGCCCCCATACCAGCAAGGACCTGGTTGACCATCCTCTGCAATGTGGTGGGGACATTCTTGAGTCCGAAGGGCATGACCCTGAATTGGTAATGCCCTTCTGGAGTGGAGAAGGCAATTTTCTCCTTGGCCTCATTGAGGCTGATCTGCCAGTACCCGGAGGTGAGGTCGAAGGTACTTAAACACTGGGCCGCTCCCAACCTGTAGATAAACTCACCTGCCCGTGGAATTATATGGGCGTCCATCTGGGTCACTGAGTTCAGCCCCTTATAGTCCACATAGAACCTTAGTTCAGGTGGGGTACCAAAACCACCGGACTGGACCTGGGGCTGCTGGAGGGTTCTATGTAAGCCTGGGCGGAGTTTGCGGAGTTCCGCTGCAAAAAAGCCTCTGCCGCGCTACGCGGAGCTCCGCAAGCGGCAGAGTGCATTAGAAAAATGCAGTTCGCTGCAATTTTCTGTTCCACGCTGTGAAATTATCGCGAGCAGCACCATACACAGCGCAAGCGGGCGCTGCTTCCTTTCTGCCGCTTGAGTAGATTTTCTACTTGAGTGGCAGCTTTCTCAACACGAACGGACGGTTTCTCAACGCGAGTGGTCGCGAGCATACATTGCCACTCGCATTGAGAAATCCGACCGCCCGCATTGAGAAATCTCGCTGGGACGTTGATTTCCCTCGCACGCGCTTGCCAACTTGTCATTGACGAGCGCGAATGAGGAAACGTCTCGCCGGGAGGTTGATTTTCCACGCTCGCCAACTTGATGTTGACAAGCGTGAGCAAGGAAAACAACTCCGCTACGCGGAGCTGAGCAAAGGTTTTCGGAACTCCGCGAGTTCCGTGTAACAAGGAGTGCGGAAAACTCCGCAAACTCCATGAGCAGAGTGGAGTTCACCGCCCAGGCTTAGTTCTATGATCCCCAATTCTAGCATCTTAGGCACCTCTGCCTTGATCCTAGCTCTCACCTTATCCGACAACCTGTAAGATTTGCTTTTAACAGGTAGGTTGTCATCTGTGTCTACATCATGGGTGCACAGGGAGGTTGTCCCCAGGATAAGGGAGAGCAAAGAGGGAAACTGTACCAACACTTGGTGACAATCCCTCTGCTGGTCAGCAGTCAGGGTGGGGGGTAGGATTACTCCTTCCATTGGCCCATCCATCCCCTGGGAGCCCAGGAGGTCAAGAAGAGGCTCACTTTCCTCTTCCTCCTCCCCATCCGTCACTATTAGCATGGTAACCTCGGACCTCTCAAAGTGTGGCTTGAGGCGATTGACTTGCAGTACCCGGAGAGGCTGCCTTGGGGTCTTGAGATCCACCAGGTATGTGGTCTTCTCCTTTCTATCAATCCCCTCGTAGGGACCAGCCCATTGGTCCTGAAGGGCCCCTGGCTCCACAGCCTCATCACCCACACCTTCTGTTCCAGTGTCAATTCCACTGGAGTGGCATTCTTGTCATACCAGTCCTTCATGAGATCCTGGCTGGATTCTAAGTTGTGGGAAGTTTGCTTTCACAGCTTGGCCATTTGGCTCTGGAAGACTAACATGTAGCTTACTACATCCCGTGGAGTTCTCTTGAGAGACTGCGTCCATCCCTCCTTTACCAAACTCAGAGCTCCCCTGACTGTTACCTGAACAGGAGTTCAAAGGGGCTACACCACACTCCCTTCTGAGACACCTCCCGGTATGCAAACAACAGGCATGGCAGGAGGACATCCCGCTTTTTCCTCAGAGCATCTGGTAGGCCTCATAACCTGCCTTTTAGGGTCTTGTTGAATCTTTCCACAAGCCTGTTAGTTTGCGGATGGTACGAGGTGGAGAACTTATGTGTCACCCCACACTCTCTCTACATAGCCTGAATGTACACAGATATGAAGTTCATGCCCCTGTCAGACACCACCTCCTTGGGAAATCCCACTCGGTTAATATCTCCAACAGGGCCTTCGCCACTGCCGGTGTGGTCGTGGTCCTCAGCGGGATCACCAGTAGATATTGTGTGGCATGATCCAGCAGCACCAGGGTGTACTGGTGCCTTGTGGCTGTTGGTGGGTCCATAGGCCCTACTATGTCGATGCCCACCCTCTCAAATGGGGGGTCAATGACAAGCAAGGGGTTCAGGTGAGCTTTATGCTTCTGCCCCATCTTGCCACTGGCCTGGCAGGTCACGCAGGTCCTGCAGGATGCATCCAAGGACACCCTCAGTCTTGGCCAATAAAAGTGAGGAGCAAGCCAGGCAAAGGTCTTGTCCTGACCCAAATGTCCTGCCAAGGGGAGGTCATGGGCCAACTCCAATAGGAAGGGTCTATCTCTTATTCACCTGTGTACATGTTGTAAAGCGTCTGATACCCTCGGGTCTTGCCAGCGCTATATAAAACTCTCTAAATAAATAAATAAATAAAAATAAAGGGTCGATAACACTGGGGGACCATCAGGGCCCTGCGAGTCCCCTGTCAGGAGCCTTAGACTCACTGTACAGAAGGTCATCCTCCCAGTATAGGTGATGAGTCCCAGATGTATCACCAGATGCCTGGGCCTCAGCTGGTCGCCGTTGGCCCTCAAGGGTGGACACTCTCTCTGTGCCCTACTGAACTCCTCCCTGTTGGGCCTCCTTCCACTTGCCAACAGGCAATCTCGGGTAGGACAACAGGGACAGCTATGACCTCTGAGATGGACGCCGGGGTGGCCTCGGACAGTTCCCCATTCATTTCACCAGAGGTACATTCCAAGGCGGACCTTCCCTGTCCTCGTCCTCTCCCCTTCTTAGCGGCGGGGGCTGGGCCATTGTTCCAGACCCCAGCCCCTTCTGGCTCCCATCTCGGGTAGCTATGGACCGCATGGTAGCACAGATCCAGTCGGGTAACCCCAACATCCCCACATGATCCCAGAGCTCCATTTCCTTCCAGATAGTGTGCTCCAGGTCATTACCCAAAAGACAAGCCACTGACATGGCAGAGCTTACAACAACCTTCAACAGGCCTGACATCCCTCTCAATTCAAATGGCACCTGGGCCACCGGGAAACAACTCTCTCTGTTGTCGGCCACCACCACCTGGTGGGTGGCCTGGGTGATTACCTGCTCCGGGAACACCAGTTGACTCCTTACCATAGTCATACTAGCCCCTGCATCCCTTAGATCGTCTACCCCCTGCCCATTGATGGTGACCCGATACCTATACTTTGCTGCCTGTATTCTCAGGCACTTGGATCCAGGGAACCATCTCACAGTCACCCAGGGACACTAGGGTAACACCACTAAACTACCCCTTCATTACCCAGAGCCACCTCCTCCCTCATGGCTATGCTTGCCACCCCTAGAGCCTTTCCCCCAGCGGGAGGGGCACCTGCTTTGGACACTTGGGATCTCCTTTGTACTGTCCATACCTATAGCACTCAAAGCACCTACGGGTCATCGGTGACGAATTCTGGTCCGAGGCAGTTTTCTTCGGGAGACCGCACTGAGAACTCATGATTGACCCTTTTCCCCGGGAGTGTTTTTGAGGGCAAACAGAAGACTCCTTATTCTTGTCACCCCCTCCTTCTTTTGGTGTGGACCCTGGCCCCCCCTTTTGGAAATCCCCTCCAGCTATCTTCTTAAACACTCTGGTGCTGGCCCAGAGGTCCGCTTCTTCAGCAAGCTTCGGCCAATCAAACTGCTTGCTGTCGACCAGGTGTTGGCGCAGGTTGGTGAAGCAGGTCTCCAGGAAATGCTACCTCAGGATTAACTTGTACAATCCCTCATAGTCCTTGACCTTACTGCCCAACACCCAACCCTTCAGTGCCTTACTTGCGTAATCTAAGAAGTTGGCCCAATTCTGGGAGGATAGTTTGCTGCTGGCCCTAAACCGTTGGTGGTATTTTCCCTGGGTCAGTCCAAACATGTTGACCAACACCGTCTTCATGGCAAGGTACTTAGTCTGGTCACCCACGTCCAGTGTTAGGAGGGTGTCTCTCCCATTGGGGGCATGTACCTCCATAAACTACCTCCCCAGCTTTCTTCAGGGACCTGGTGCACCTTCACAGCCTCTAAACTTGGAAGGAGTGAGAACGTTGAAGGGTAAGCCCTCAGTTTCCCGAAAAATTGCAATACTACATCAAGGAGGGGGAACCCTAAATGTTGCGTGTGTGTTTATTCTAACTCCAGCCGGTGGGCAGTACACACCCAGGTAAATTAGTGCCTGTGCCACATTTGCTGGAGTTTGCTTCTTGTCTCTGACATGCGGACGCAATAACACAAAAATGACAGAACACTTTTTAATAATGAAACATACACCTAACGATCTGAGATGGGTCTGGGAGAAGAGGGTCCTCCCCCTCTATAAGTTGCACATCAGGGACCAGCTCTAGCCCTTCCTCATCCTCCGATTCTCCTCCACTGGTCACCTCCCCCTCAGGGTGGGCCTCTGCCCAGGTCCTCAAGGATTCCTGCACCTCCGCCTTTTTGGCTTTACCCCTTCAAGTTACCCCCTTCACTTGGCAGGCCTCCTTGAGCTGTGCCACTGTATAGGTTTCCAACTCAGCCAGGTCAATGTCTCCCTCAAGTAGACCCTCAGGCTCTGACATGTTGGCAAACTAGTAAAAGCAGAACGAGAGATCAATGAGGACACAGTACTCACCACCCCCGATGACTTCTTTGTCCCTTCTAGGTACACCGTAGGAAACACAGGAACACCTTTGCCTTCCTGAAGTCATGAGACACACAATTATTCACTGTGTGCTGCTATGCAAATGCAAGTCTATCCCACTGCTTGACCGCCAAATGTTAGAACCTGCAGTGTCTGATTTGCTGAAGGGATGCCCCCAGCCAGGCAGAACCTACAGCTCCTGTCAAAGGCAGGTGATTACACTCACTGAATAACCTGTGCTTACCTTTGGGTAGCTTGGCACTGAGCTGTCAGGCTTATACCAGAGGCAATGTGTAAAGCAAAGGCACAGCAGCCACACGTGATAAATACACTGAGCGTCACAAAATAGAGACTTCACATGTATGTAAAAATGTTTATATTTAACACACAAATTCTATTATTATAACATGAACATCATATACTTTTGGGCAAAAAACACATTTGGAAATTTTACTAGCAGCAATAGGCCCACTCGTATTGTTATGCTATCAATAGTACACTGTGGACAATTCCTAATATAACCCCCAACCCCAATTGAGAGAGAGCACCCTTATGCAGTGCGTGAGATCAAAATTATGTGCATACACAAAAACAAAAAACTTTTTAGCAGCACAGAAGGCCGGAGCCATGGGAGATAACCCAATGTCAAATGTATTGTACTTTTGGCATACAATCAACGTACGAAGAGGCACCGCCGGTCACTGTCATGAATCACAGGCAGTGTGCACACGATCACCCCTACTCACACACACTCTACGCAGTGTGACAGGTATCAGCCAGTCCATACGGACCGATCTTACACATATACGCACTCACCACCCTAATGTGGTGCCACTGGTACCCAGCAGGTCAATGGTTCACACCCTGCAGATTCCGTGGCCCAAGCCTTTCTCCACCCTCTAGTTCACCCCGATTGTCCTATTCCCCGGGATGGAAGATAACCAACCCTGCCTCCCGGACACTGGGCCGCACGCGGCCAAATTCACACTTAGTCTGGGTCCTCTGGAAGCAGGGGGGGAGTATGTAGCAATTTTAAATAGGAGGTAGACGTAAACAAGGGAGAGTATAGCAGCCACTTGGGAAAATTCACCCACAGGCCTCAAAACACAAAAGAGTCATGCAGTCTCTTGACCTGCTTCCGAACTGTCTCGGAAAAGTTCCTTCACCCCAGTTAATCTCTACAACCTGGCGCCAAGATGTCTTCGGGAGGGGCCACGTGTGGCGAGGGCAGTTGGTCCACTGCAATGAGGGTCAAAAAGGGAACAACAGATGAATGGGGAGTAACACAGGGGAGCCTCTCGATAGGATGAGGCACCCCGATGATCCGGGTCGGGCCCATGAAATCCGGGCACAGCACTTGATGCGTGTTGGTATGAGTCGCACCAGACGCTTATGTTTTCAAACAAGATGAGTTGCAAATTCCATACCTCCCTGAACATGAAGCACAACATCTGGTGCACAATGATACAGGTTGCACCAGACCAGTCCGGTCACACACATACACAGGCACAAGTTCATTAGAGCCGCATGAGGTAGAATGAGGCACCACTATGGGTACACCCCCACCTCCGAGGGTCACACCCTGTATATAGGACACTGCACGCAATGACCATGCAGCCAGCGTGTTGCACGAGAGAGATGCGGCACAATAGACAAAACAGGCCATGCGGGGTCCCGCAACCAGCAAATCCACTCACCAACAACTAGACGCTTCTGAGTGTCAGGGTTCCCGCAGGACAGGAACCACATGCCTTAGAGACTGGCAAGATTCCTGGGGCTCTGCACTAGGCAATCCGGTCTCCAGACACAAGTCTTAGTTCCACGCTCACAACATGCTACCAGTTGGGATTCAGTAGCCGAGGTAGGCCCTTGAGAGGGCACTGCTCTCCAGATGTCACAGTTAGATGGTGTAGGATCCTCACGGGAGATCCTTGATGTCCCTGAGATCTCCGGGAGAACAGGAGGCCCGCAGTCAGGCACTTGGAGAGCACACTTCAGGGCACAACACTTCAGCAGGTCCTCAGACGGGTCAGCCACTATTGGACAATTATTTTCCATGTGCACAACAGCGTACTCTGGCAATGTCCAGGTTCTCTGGTCCCACGTCCCCACAAGCGTATCTCCCCCCTTTGCTGAAGGATGGCTCCCGCAGTTATAGTGTTGTGTGTTTTTGATATTCGGGGTCATTTAGGAGGTTTCCCTTTGAACCACAGATGTCTCACCTACATTAGAGGCCTGCCTACAATAGGGCCATGGAATGCAGATCTTCATTTTTAGTAGGGCCATGATCCGGCCCCTAGAGGCTAAGTGTCAAAACTTCTATCTTCAATCCATTCTATTTGTCCCTCAAATGGCAGAGGTCTGCTGTCCCCATGGGATGCCCATGGTTTATGGCTGTTGCTTGGGGAATGCACAGATGTGCTTATTCCGACCACTGGCATCCACTGGAGCCAGGCACTAAAGTCCCAAGACTCTTGGAGCGTAGAAATTTACATACTCTATAAGTGAAATTTCTAAGCGAGTTCTGACAAAAACCTCTTTTCTAATGGAAAGGCTTTGGCATTGTGAATCCACAGGTATGAAACATCATGAGGCTGCTCCACTGCAATCCACTATTACAATCTGAAGAAATGTCAACCACTTCCCCATGTTAACTGATGGGAAGAGCAGTCCTCATAGGTAGTGAAAACACCTATATAGGTATTCCTCACTACCCTAGCGCACAAGTGCTTGCACGCACACCGACCTGCGATGGCAGGTGGGACACATAGTTCCCAACACCAGGGGTGCAAGTGCCCCCGCTCGAGTCTGCACAGCAGATTGAATACGGGTTTAACTAATACGTGTGTCTGTGTGCCCGCACAAGCCTGCGTTGGCAGGCAGCACTCTCATCAGAGGCACCATAGGTGCAGGTGCGCACTGACAGCGGCCTACATTGGTAAGATGCTCATGAGTTTACTCATTATAGATGCCAGTGTGCATCCACCGATCTGCAATGACAGACCGGCCAATGTTTCAGAACATTGAAACAGCACCACTTCTCAACACGGATAGGTAGGGTGCACGCACTTTGGCATTTTCTTTACAGTGGAAAAGTTCCCAGAGCCTGAAGGCCACATATGAGAATCAGCAAAACCCTGGCGACAAAAGCAAAAAAAAGTTCTGTGAAACACTACCTAACGAGTATCAGGTCCAACAATACCAGCTGACCTTCTGGCCTTTCTTTGAAGTGACACTTCTCTATCAATTTGAACTCTGCAATGTTCTGGATTCTTGACTGGGAGTGTAGAATGCTATTACAAGATGGTCATATTGCTGATTTCACAGTAACCCTTGGAGGGATTCTAGTCAAGTTCCTTCATTTTACATACTGATCACCAAATCTAAGATGTATCACTTGCTAAAGCTCCGAATTCGCTGATTTCTTTCTCTTCAGTCGATGGACTTTTTATTAATTCCATGAGAGGTAAGACGGAGTTAGCATAATTTTCAATTACCATAAAACATGAACAAAGGTAGTCATTCAATAAAGCCAAAACTACTGAATGTAGTTAAAGGGTTTTATTACAAACTCAGAAACAGACTGATACAGATGAGTCTCAAAAGCATATTGCAAAAATATAAAATAACCAGAATAAATTCAAATATCCTAATGAAATTCATTCTAAACATTAGAAAGCACACCAAAAACTCAGTGGCGGCGATACAGAAAATGAGAAAGAGAATCTGAAAATTTATTTGCAGAATTCGATCCTTCTGCTTAGTCATTAGTACCTCTGATGCAATCTAACTTATCCTACTCTATACTAACTTTGGGAAACCCTAATCAAGCTATTGGAAGCAAGAAACAGGTGTCAGCATTATGGGGTCTTTCGTAAAAGTACTCCAAGTCTAAAGAGTATAGCATGAAGCCACACAGTGAGGGGAATAGCATAAGAGGTCTGCAGCTCGTGAAATCCTAAGGATCTCTGCTCTCTAGCTAACAATACCACATCTACTACCACACAAAATATTCAAGGTAACCAGAGTCATCATTCCCAGTACATTCCCATCTTCCTTGGTAGAAATTAGCAACATGCAGCACTTCTCCCACACTTTCAATTGGACACACTCAATCGATCTTGAGCATCCCTTCTCTGCCATGAGAACTCGTCTCCCACTTCGTTAACACGTCTTCTTCCTGCCAAAAGTTTCCTCCTGTATCTTACTATCACTACAGATAAACAATGCCTTTCGCGAGCTAATGAAGCCTTGTATCTGCATCTGGAGATGAGAGAACATGCAAGCAAAACTATTCTCATATGAAAGTTAGGCATTGAAACTCAGAAACATAAGGCCTGTAATTATGCTAAGTTAGCACAGCAGTTAAAGTACACTTGACGTTTTGAATATAAGTGCACGCACATTCACAATTAATGCATATATAGAATATCATATGGAATGGAATCATGACTACATATAAATGTGTGATACATCCTAAGCATTTGTATAACTATGAACAGGAACTACATTTCAACTAAAATCTTCAACATTAGTATGCACACGTTAAATGATTCTATTAGGTTTTTTATCATGGAGCATTTCAAAAATGCATTCAAAATCCCATTGTTTATTATAAGGTTAGACCACACAAAATAAAACAAGTGCCAATCTGCACAAATCAACGTAAATAGGTGACGTGTAATGGTGGAATCAAACTAAGCTGCTCCAATGGTGTGGGCAAGCTGCTCCAATGGTGTGGGCACAGTGCATAATTTGTACAGGGGCCCTAAGTTTTTCTTAGAAGTCTGCTGTTGGCAAAGCTGAATGCCAAGCTTGGTGAATTACTAAGGCTGCCGAGTCTTGATCGCACCTTTTGCCTCTTTTGTCCACAGCTATGCAATCACTGTCTATTTATATCCCTCTTGAGGGTTCTTTTTCATTCTTGTTTTCTCCCTTTTACACAGGTTTCCCATCATTCTATTCCCCCTCCCTTCACCCCTTTCTGTATTTCAATCTTTTGCTCGTGGTCAAAGGCAATGACAAAAATACACCCCACTTCCCAATGACGACTTTGGTACAAATTAAGCACATGGTGGATGTCAGGAAAAGTTGTCCAAAATTCAATTCAACATGTGATGTTCTCATGTTTTCTGCATTTATATCAGCAACATCCCTAAACCACTTGTTAACACTCAATGTGAATCTTGCTGCTGTGGTATTTCTAATTCAAAATTGATTAGACAATCGGGATTGTGAATAAATGTACATGTTTCTGTGCTAATTGTATTGGTGTTACATGTAGCATCATGTTAAAATGGCAAGTAAGACTATGTGCCACATTTGTGTACTTTTAGATGAGCCATTTATCCAATTGCTATCTTTCTCCCATTTACTGATTAACATGTAGGATCGTGCAGTTTTCTGGAATTGCTATCTCTAAAGTGCTCGAGTGCGTACAAATGCCTCATAAGGCAATGTTTTTGTAACTGGAACAAAATCTATATGATTGACCATTACAAAGTTGGCATACATTTCGCAATGTGCATTTAGGACTAAATTGTGAATTTGAGACAAAGAAAGTCAGGGATGCAAGAAAACATCCCTTTTATTTGACATAAATCTAGACAATGTCGAAATTAATACAATTATGCATACATTATGATTACGACAAATTGCATTCAACTATGTTCTAAAAGATAACTTTTCAAAAGATAACTTTCCTCTGCTTGCATATGGGTGGTGCCTGTATGGAGGATTTAAGTGCTTGGCTGAGTATGTTGTGATTGTCTGAGCAAGTTCCTGGTGGAGTCCATTTTGATTCCAAGTGTGTCTGGTAACCTCAAATGGTGTTGGGCTTTTTTTGAGGCTGCCTAGTGCTCTGCTAACCTTGAATCCCACACTTTGCATTCCTTTCCCTCCAGGCCCTATTAAATATGGCGTGTGGGTGGGGGTGTAAGGTCATGAGGTATCTGATGTTGCTGCAGTCCTTCTGCCAGAGTGATTCCAGATCCTCCCTCTTCTTGCCTCTTCTTGCCTCAGTCTGCATCTCTTTTAGATGTGAAACCTGCTGTGGACCCATACACATTCTACCTGGGATATTTAGGACCAAGACAGGAAAGGCTCTTGTTGTCCACTGATCATGAAGTGTCAATGCCTCCTGACATTGGAGGAGGGCCAAGAATTTAAACAGTGCAAGAGAGCTGATTGGCCAGCTCGCACCATAATTTCTCATCATCCAAAGGACAGAGTTACACACCACTGCTGTTGAGATTCACTGTGTTCAAGGGGTAAAATGTGTATAATGTTTACCTAGGAATATATCCTAGGAATATATCTGATCCATGTCCTGATTTAAATTCTGATGGACTGTTCTGCAAGCAAAGATACCTGCCTGCTGTGGGAGGGGACATTGGACTGCTCCATGTAGAGGATAGCCCACCTGCCTGTTGAGTTTATGAGCCCACCTGGTTTTGTGGACTGATGGGAGTCATTGTGGGGACTGCACTGCTCCAGGATATAAGGTCGTCCAACTGTTACCAATAAATTCATCTTCATCATCTGCTCTGCCAAGGACCAGTAGAAGATCCACCACCCGCTTTGCCTGTTGGTGAGCCTGCTTTGTCCCTGGCAGTCTGTGCTGCAAGAAGATTTGTGTGCCTTCCAGTTGCTTCCAGTGGTCCCATGGAGTTGGAGGCTTCAATCTCCGGTCTGTGAAGTGGAGCCAACTTCACTGAGAGGGATGGCATTCTTCTCTTTCACATGGAGCATATCTGCACACAAAGTAGCTCTCTTCAGTGCCAAGGACTACTACAGCAATATATGCTTTTGAGAAAAATATATTTTTGATTTTCACAATTTTTTTGTTATATTGGCGAGGGTTCAGCTGCTCTCCCAAGAAAAAACTTTTACAAAAACCTTGACAACACAAACATTGAGAAAGCAAAAAGGCTGGAAGACAGCTTCAGACCTTTTGGCTTTGCCACTGCTTGTTTACTTTTAATAGTGGCTGGATAGTCATGCACATTTCAAACGGTGAGGGGCACTAGAGGAGTATGAGTGGACTGAGAATGGTGCACAAGGCTCATATTTTTTTAGCTTTGAAGGGACTATTGAGCGAATGAGGTTGAGAGGTGCAAGACTAGTGTGTATATATTTATGTATATATCACAATTGGAGATAGTGACTCCATAGTTATAGCTGGATCGAGTTTCCAATGAAAAGGCATTTTTTGTTGTTTATTACCTTTGGTGCCAATCAACAAATCTGCAAAAATAAGTTCATCTGATTAGAGTTTGGAATGCCAAGTTTCGTGCTAATTCGTAATGGGAGGGGCAAAAAATCAGTGTAAAAAATTGACTTTTCACAATTAACTACTGTAGGAATCTTTGCTCTCCACTATAAATAAAAACGCTAAACGGATTTACACCTAACTATGCATGAAAGTAGAACTTTACTAAAGGAAGTGCATTTGCTTGGTTTGGTGTAAATCAATTCAGAAGTTTCTGGGAAATTAGTATTTAAACAACATTTGGCGGCGGGCTTGAAAGGGTTAAAAGTTAGTTATATGTGGATCTTTAGTCTAATGAATTGTCTGTTGGAGCATTTTCTCCCATCATCTAGTTTGCATCCAGCCAGGTAAGTGAATACGAAGCTGTCTTATTGTCTCTACGCAACAGAAAAAATCTGTTGCAATCTATATTACAGGATGGGGTCTCAGTCCCCAATTCTGAAAATATGAGGAGCCATATGGGTGCAGAGAAAGCATCCCCGACTCCCTGGCTCAAGTTGTGGGTGAAAAGGGCAACCTCAAGTAAAAAACATTGTTGCAGATTTTATGCACTCTAAGGCTTGTTCTCTGACCCCAGTGTAACTTCACAGTCCATAAACCCTTCCTTGGGGGCCACGAATACTGGCAAGGGCTCGTGTGCCCATGTTGAGCCACGTCTCAGGTCCGCGAACCCATATAGATTCATGTGCCCTGGTTGAACCCAAAATGAGAAACAGAAAAAAGATAAAAGGAGGCCAGCCTCCACATTGGTTGCTAAAGGGCTGTACCTAGTGTGAGTTTGCTGAGAGTACTGGATGCGATGAAGGGTGTGAATGTAGGCCCGGCCCAGAGTTAACTCCTGCTGCACACAGCGAAAAGAAAATACAAAAAGTGATGGATGGAATGCTTGAATTAACGCAGCTGCTGGTAGTTACTCAGGGTCACATTCCAATCCATCGATTTTTGCCCACAATGCCAATTCATATTAGACGCAGCCATATGCAAATCAGCTTTGGTCATGGGCGAACTGCCAAGACAGGCCCTCTCTGAACTGGAACACAAACAACCTAAGACCGGTTTCAGCCTAGTTGGGCATCTTGGGTGCAGCTTTGTTCCCAGTGGTACAGTGAGCAAGGGGACACATACGTGGGCATGCCCGTCACACTTATGGCATCACAGTGAAAAAGAAATGAATTGAATATTTGAATTAATTTCAGCCACTGGTAATTACTCTGGTCGGATCCCAATTTGTTTTTTTGCCCACCATGCCCCCTCAGATTAGTCCCAGCCATATGCAAATTAGTTTTGATCCTGCTCAAATAGGAATATCCAGCCTGACCTGCCAAACTAGAGCCTCTCTGGAGGAGAACACAAGCAGCCCAGACTGCTTTTTTCCAGGATGTGCCTTTACATAGGTCACACTTTTTAAAGTAAATGTGTGTGTATATTCTACCACATCTGAGAAGGTCACGCCCTCTTTAATCACTCATTACTACTCGACCTCAAGTCTAACTCGCAAAACCCAATTTTTTAAATGACAACCTAAAGCATATATAAGCGGGTGCTTGAGCTAATTTCAAAGTTTGTGTCCTCACAGGTATAGGCGTATGCGAGGTCAAGCCGACGTTCACTCTCTCTTAAATCTTTTAATACTGGTCCTAGAAGTGTTTGGTATAAGCCACGCCCAGCAGCATACTTGATCCCAAATTTTAACTCACACCGCCTACATACAGTGAAGCTGGAACAAATGTCAGAGTGTTAGTGCTGTTACCAATGTTACATCACTGAAGTCATAGGGATTGTGAAAAAATCCAAGTGTGTCACAAAGAATAAGTATAGCTGATAACCCAAGCATATTAGGCAGGAGAATGGTATGGGTGGGGTATGTAGCCAGTGGCACGTTTTGGAGAATACTGGTGCAAATCTGTTACTTTTACAGGCAACACATTTTCAATTGAAATGATCACAAAAGTTGCACAGAAATATAGTTTTACTAATAAAATGATAGCACACAAACGATAATATGTGCACATCACTATGTAAAGTGTTCTGACTTGTTTTCATCCTACTAAAATCTTTTTTCATCACACTTCAGAATTATAAAAAAAAGTTATTAATTTATGCTTTACTAACTGCTGATATATTTTGAAATATGTGTGCAGTTCATTTACACATATTTCAACCTTGTTGTGTGCTAGAATAAAATCTGACATCCTACAGCCTTTCCTTTCACACTCCCTGTGCCCCAGCAAGATTGTCTGATAGTTCACCTAACAAAATGCTCTCACTTTGCATTTACAGAAAGAAAGGTAAACATCAAATCTCCATGTTAAAAGAATAAGCAGCAATTTGCCATAAGACACAACCTGATATTTGGGGGCGTGGCCAAGCCGACCAAGATGGCGGACGCATCTCCCTAGTGCTCCGCTCGGCGGCCCGCGCCTTAATCATTTATCTAGCCCTCAAATGCCATAACCCCTCAACAAAACCCCACGCCTGGCGGACAGTGGTGTAGAGAACGGCCCGGCGCGCCCGCATGGATGACAGCGGCGAGAACTGCACACTCACGGGCGACTGCGGCGGAGCCGCCGTCTCGCTCAAAATGGCGGGCCCGCTATAACCCTGCACTCAAACCGGGGCCGAAAGCGGAGCGAGGCTCGGAGGACCACCCTCCGGCCCTGCGGTGGTTCGAGACGCGGGCCGGGCAGTGGGGGCAGCGCTAAACAGACAAGTGCCAGAGGTGGAAGCAACGGGGGCACTGAAGATAACCGGGCGGACAGAGGAGGCCTGGGCCGGGATCACCGAGTTGCTCCCCCAGCGAGGCGGGTCGGCCGCGGCGCAGCAGGCCGCGGGGGAGAACGGAGCAGGGGTCGGGTGGTCGCCCCCCCGGCTGGAAGACGGTTTAGCACGCAGGCTGAGCCCTATGGGCAACACCAAGCAAGGAAGGTGAGAGGCACAACTGCGCGCCATTTTGCAGACCCGCGCTCCTGAGGGTGACGGGCAGACCAGCAGGGGCCCTCCACCAGACCAGCGCCGGGACACCCCCGGTGAACCCCCCCCCTTGCACGGCGCCGGGACTCGAGGTGCGCAGGGGAGGGAAGACATTCCACGGGAGAGGCGACAGACGAACTCCCAGGGCGGGCGAGACAGTCGGGGGTGAACACCCCCCCCTCCTGTGGCGGACCCGTAAATACTGCACCCGCTACATACAGGCCGTTGCGGACCAGGTGCAGCGCCTGAACTGACTCCTCGCCTCGCTCGGGAGGTACCAGAGCTGGAGGGCGGCGCTTTCCCCCCCCCCCGCGCGGTGCGGCACCGGGACTTGAGGTGCGGCGGAGAGGGGGCAAAAAAGAGAAGGGGAAAGTGGGAGGCCGCAGCGCCCCTGAGCAACCGCGGGGCGCCCAAGGGGGGGGAAGACCCCCAACTACTAAAACAAATCGCTAATCCCTGGCTGGTCTGTGGGAGCTCTCGGAGAGGCAGACCAAGGCCCGGACCTGGGCGCCACTGAACTGAGGACAACCAGGGCCCCCCCACAGGTTCCCTGCATTACGGAGGCATCACGAGAGGCGACCTCACGCTGTCATGCGCTAGACCACACTGTCATCCCCCCACATCCTGGACCCCCGGATTCCCAGAGGCAACCTGTTGGCTGCTTCCCGCTGACTGGTCTGGTAGACACTGGCAGGCCCGCCGACCTGGGTGTCCCTGGTTTCCAAATACCTGGATCCCCCAGGCACGACTCTGAACCAAGGGCTACCCTTGTTGGTCCGGAACATCGCACCATTGACTCCCTACACTATACTTCAGGGGCCACTCTGATCACCTGCAGCAACTGAAACCAGCCCGCGCAGGACCACCAAGATCCTCGGACCCCCACGAAGGGTTAAGCACTACGGGGTAGTGGACGCAAACGGCCGAAAAAGGACCGACCATCGGCGTCTCCTATTTGCACCAGGAGTAGACACCGGAGAGCAACAACCCCCCGCGAAATCTCTGGAGTGCACAACTAATCAGACCCGCGAGTAGCCCCGGGCGGACACGGCACACAACTATCCGTGGAGAAGCTCGCCACAGGGATCCTCCCATACAAGAGAGACGACGGTACCACAGGAGGCGCTGGACACAGTAGTCTGCCGTACCCAAAGTGAGACGCAGAACAACACGTCTCAAGACCTCGGTTGCAGTGAACACCGAGAGGAACGATCACCATGGGTCGTCAGCGCACAACAGGAACAGCGCAAACCTCGGGTCAGCAGAGAGTGACCTCCCCAGACCCCAATGGCGCCCAGTCGGATGGAGACCCGTCTCAGTCGGTGTCCATGTCCGACAAGCTTGACAAAGTCCTAGCAGCCATAGAACGGTCCAGAGTTACCATGGAAAACAGGTTTGGCGAACTGGCCACGGACCTCAATCTATTCCGAGATGATCATAGAAAATTGTCAGACAAGGTCAACCAAGGGGAAAAGACGTTGCACAGCATAGAACCACAGGTGCGACAACAGCAAACCGTCTTGAATGACCTACAATCCCGGATAAAGATCCTAGAGAGTAAAACAGATGACCTAGAAGGACGCTCTCGTAGGAGCAACATACGTATTATGAACCTTCCGGAAGGCGTGGAGGGGGCGAACCCGATCCGGTACATTACGACCTGGATCACAACGTTTACGCAGGCAACGGACTTGACCCCTTACTTTTCGATAGAAAGGGCGCATCGGGTCCCGGCCCGCAAACCACGACCGGGATTGCCACCCCGCCCTTTTCTGCTGAAACTCCTCCACTACCAAGACAGGGACACCATCCTCCGCGCAGCCCGACAACATGGGACGCTTCGGGTAGAGGATAAACAGGTCATGCTGTTCCCCGATTATTCCCGAGCCGTCCAACAGCAGCGAGCTACCTTCCTAGAAGTTAAGCGCGCCCTGCGTCAAAAGAACATACAATATGCTCTGTTGTTCCCTGCCCGTCTTAAAATTATTCATGAAGATGCTACACATTTCTTCACGGACCCTGCTGAAGCGCGAGCCTGGGTGGAGCGGCACGCGGTGGCCCCGGGACACTCCAGGAGTCCACAGGACTACCACCCGAGTAACCGCCCAAGACGTCAACTAAAGAAAGTCGCCCTCACGCAACACAACGCGCGAACAAACTCTACTACAAACAACTGCCCGGATCTAGAACAAATCATAAAGGAACGCAGGAGAGCACTACAAGAGGCAATGAAGGTGAAGTCGACGGGAGGGAGTTCAGACAGAGACAGAGGCCCACATCTGTTCAGGTCGGAGGAAGAAGATGGCAGCGATGCACGCACGTCACGAGAAGGCTCAGTAACTCCCCCGATAGTAACCCCTCAAATGGCGGACACACTAATATAATGGCCTTGACACCCCGAGAGACAAAGACAGCAAAACCTTGAGTCAGGATCAGGAAACCCAGAGAAAAGACAATGCCCCACTCAGATATAACAGTGCCGCAAACGATCAGGACCGCCACGAGCCACAACAACAAGTGCTGAAGTCAGATTGAAGTGGGCGGCAGTAACTAGGAGCGGCATCTTTGGGTAGATCTATTACAGTGTCTACAAGCGGGCGGCAGCGGTGGTAGCAACCAGCAGAGATGCACGGCCACCCCCCCTAGCAACGAACTAAAGTTCGTATATGGACTACAGTTTGGACGTATCGCCTCGTGCGATAGGTCCCCCGTGTTGGGAATGTTTCCCGTTGTTTAATGTTGCCCCTTTCCCTTCCCTAATTCCCCAGATATCCACAATGGAGCGAAAACATGGACATAGCAGGTGTAGACCGTGTGTGAGCGACTGGTGGTGGGCAGAGGGGAGGGAGCAGTGGGCGGGGAGGTCATCCTCTGAAGGGAACTCCCGACTAACCATCGGACAAGCTGGCACCTAAGATCCCTAACACAGATATTACATTCATCACGTTAAACGTAAGGGGTATGCACACGGCAAACAAACGCTATAACATATATGCATACATAAAGAGACAGCATGCGCAGATAGCCCTGTTGCAAGAGACACACCTGACATCCACAGAGGTAGATCGCTTGCGTAAAAAATGGCGCGGCATAATATGTGCCACAACATACTCCGCATTTGCCAGAGGTACCCTGATCTGGATTAGGCCGGGAGTGCCGTTCCGGGAACAGTCACGTGTAGTGGACAAAGAAGGGCGATACTCGCTACTAGCAGGGTTGTTGGAGGGTCAGCCACTACTAATAGGAAGCATATATGCACCCAATGTAGAACAAGAACAATATTGGAGACGCCTCACGGGAATACTGCCCCAGCACATATCGTACTCATGGCTCCTGGGAGGGGATTACAACTGCACCCTAGACGTCAACCTGGATAGATCTCACCCCCCGCCGGCACACTCGCCGGCACACAAACAGACGGAACACCTTCAACGATGGGTGGATCACTGGGCATTGGTGGACGCTTGGAGAGCACAGAACCCAACCACGCGGGTATACTCCTTCCATTCAATCCCACACAATTTACGAGTGAGACTAGACAGATTTCTGTGTTCCACAACACTCCTCCCCACGGTACAACACACAGACTACCTGGGTAGAGTGGTCTCAGACCACGATGCGCGCACAATTACTCTTCGATGGAGGCCACCTCACCCCCCTGTACCGACATGGAAGCTACCGCGTGAGTGCCTTACTGACCAGGCATTCTGCCACACACATGGGGATCAGTGGTGGCTGGTGACATTTGAAAGTGGTGAGGCGTAAAAGTTAGGGACGAGCTTTAAGTAGGCTTAAAATGCGGAAAGGAAGACCTACAGAGACTTTAGATGTACATAAAGTACCAATAGGCATGTAGGAGCTAAATTGTGCAGAAAAACCCCAACAAACTCCCCAGCCTGCAACCCCCCTTTCTCAGTTAAGTTGAAGCAGCTCGTGAACATCTGCCTCACTTTCACAAATAAAGTAATAAACAAACAGCAGGCAGCTTGGTAAACACATTCACGCTGTTTCATTATTTGCGCTTACCTCTGGAAGGGCCGGCAAAGGCTGGTGTGTGCTGCACGCGCTCAGGGCTGATCGGGCTTTGCTGCTGCGGGGAGGTCACCATGGCCAGGGCGAGAATCAAGGCATGGGGTTTAGGACCGAAGCGAAGCGGTGCACACGAACGGCTGAAGAACTGGTGAGCGCGCGCCAAATGTGCATGACTCCTCGGTACTGAGGAATAAACTTTAAACCCCCTTCACACACCACTTCTTATCGCAGAATCGGAGTATTCGTTGTTCCAGGCTGCTATGGGTGCACTGGCTGAAACCACAGGCCGAGTGTTTTCTGGGAATGCGGTGCGTAACGAACAAGGAATTTCCAGGACCTGCAGTCCTTATCGAAACGGCTGGAAGGTCAGGGGTGACGTGCCTGCCTTGTGTTTTGAACCCGTTCCTTCACTACATGACCATTAGCGGTCCTGGCATTATTCGCTGCTGTATGCGTGGTGCTGTGGTGAAGTGCGGAGTGTGGGGGAGAATTATGGTGACTTTTGTCGTTACATAGTCCCAATACCGGCAACGTCCCCCACCTTCCCATAGATAAACGGGCATGAATAAAGACACAAGACACTTTGTTTATGGGAAAAACTTGTCGCAGGTTTATTCCATACAAGAGTATGCAATAAGGTGGGTTATCTTACGGGCGATCCATGGGCAGGCAGCCATCCAACCTATGCTGCCCCTGCCCGCCTGATGAGCCAGCACTGTGGGATGGATGCCCGATCAGCGCTACACCTTTGTTGATCCACCACTGGATCACGTGTCCCTTGTTACCATCCTACTCACGCCCCTTTCAGGGCGGAGCGTATCAGGGCAAACCCCCGGTTGGTCAGGCCCCCAACCGCCCGAAGGACTAACGGGGCGCCGTCGCGGTTCTCCAGGACCCTGCCCTGAGGGTCCTGGTCTTTGGCTCTGGCACCCCTATTGTGCCGCGCAGAGGTACCCTTACTGTACCCGTCTGCCGCAGAGGTACCCTTACTGTACCGGACTGCTTCTAGATCGCCCTGTAACTCCGCCTGCAACGCAAAAGAAACATTAAAACATTCAGTACACTTTAACCTCCAGCCAAGCCGCAGGGTTAGAGGAAGGGAGGGAGACGGTGTGGCTGGGCAAAAGAGGCCGTTGAGAGGGTCGGGGGAGGTATACATACCCTCCCTCCAACCCGGGCGCACAGGAAGTGTCGCCCCCATGCCCTCTGGCCAACGGGCTCCCGGCGGAAGCCCCTGGAAGCTAGAGCGAGGGGGGTAGGCTTGTGCCGCAATGGCACTAAGGGGACGCCCTTTTAGGGTGCCCCCTTTAGGGGCGCGGGCAGCCGCATAGTCCCAATACCGGCAACGTCCCCACCTTCCCATAGATAAACGTGCATGAATAAAGACACAAGACACTTTGTTTATGGGAAAAACTTGTCGCAGGTTTATTCCATACAAGAGTATGCAATAAGGTGGGTTATCTTACGGGCGATCCATGGGCAGGCAGCCATCCAACCTATGCTGCCCCTGCCCGCCTGATGAGCCAGCACTGTGGGATGGATGCCCGATCAGCGCTACACCTTTGTTGATCCACCACTGGATCACGTGTCCCTTGGGTGGGGAGGGGGAGAGAAGGAGTCGGTCTAAATAAAGGTAAGGCTACCCCGGAATTTCAACACGGGGGCGGACACTGCCGATCGCCCCCCTGTTTCCCAGCCCGGCCCCCGCTGCGTGTCTGGCCGCAATGCCCATGGCAGGAGGGGGGGGCGCCAGACTGACCCACTGCCCGATCGCGGTCTGTAGCACGGGCATCCAAACATGAGTGGCAGGGGGGCTATCTACCGGGGCCTCTCCCCCCAGCCCGGCCATATCCCCGGTGGAAATCTGCAGAATGACCCGGCCGTCACCCACGCGCTGGCACCCGACTAGGCCAGCGCGGCCTCCCTCACCGTGCCCACATCAGTGCAGGCAGACTCCTATTAGTACTACCCGGCCCGGCCATGGCACCCTAGAGCCCATCCGTTGGGGAGGGTGGGACCGGGGGGGAGGGCAGTTAAACCGCCCCTGGGCCAAGGCCTCGTGGCCGGGCAGCGGAGCACTAACCTGACATCGACGAAGGCCAGACGATGGCCACGACACGAATTGACCCGCACGACCTTCCGAGACGGCGAGGCTAAGAGGCACGACCTTCCGAGACGGCGTGGCTGGGCAAAAGAGGCCGTTGAGAGGGTCAGGGGAGGTATACATACCCTCCCTCCAACCCGGGCGCACAGGAAGTGACGCCCCCACGCCCTCTGGCCAACGGGCTCCCGGCGGAAGCCCCTGGAAGCTAGAGCGAGGGGGCTAGGCTTGTGCCGCAATGGCACTAAGGGGCCGCCCTTTTAGGGTGCCCCCTTTGGGGGCGCGGGCAGCCGCATTCTGCGGTTTGCTCCAGGGTTCAGGTGGTGGTGTTTGTCTAAAGTACTCTAGCAAAACAGAAAGATGAGGGGTGCTACCCCGATACGGTCCCAGGATGCTTGACAATATTCTGCATTACGTCCATCATCTTTTTGTGTTGCCTGAAGTTCTGGAATATGTTTTAGTGTACGCCGAGCATTTTGTGCAAGTGGTCTTACCGCGTGCGTTAAAAGCGCATACCATTTTGCACATTTCATTAAAAGTGGAAAGCCACTTAATTAAATATTGAAGTGCTAATTGTACTCGTGATATTTAAGTCGCAGCTGGGTTGTAGCATTGCTTTCAGTATCTGATTGTATGCTTACTATACGAGAGTCGGTGAAATAAATGTTGTAGTTCGACGCTGCCGTCCCCTAACCGCCGATATTTGAATATTAGCAGTGGAACAGTAAAGAGCTGATCGGTACCTGTCACCGCAGCTCAGGTGGCCCATATTTCGGGAAAGAGTCACGACAGGCGACAGTCCCAGGTCAGGAGAGAAAGCCAGCACCTCGTCGAGGCTGTTCTCCGAGCTCCCTCGGTCGCTGCTGGAGTCGGCGACGGCTTGCGGGGGGCTCTCCATCTCAGCTGGTCTCTGTTGAGAAATCAGAAGTGAAATATTATATTATTATTATTCAACCCGCAGCGCGCGCACCAGCAGCGAGAGCCCAATAGCGAAGAATAAACGTGCACAGCAGCTTAGCCTCGCAGGTGATAAACACAATTCAGAGCAGCACAGAGAGGGGGGGGTCCCTCCACTTGGGGGTATTCAATAGACTTGCAAATGCATTATTTCCAAAACATGTTTTTTTTAAAGTTACAAACAACTCGTTAAACCCTTGATTCTATATAGAGCTGTCCAGTTTTATATTTCATGTTTAGTGGTGTTCTATTTGCTTTTGGAAGGTAAGAGAACTGGGAAAGGGAGATAAAATGATTCGCCCAGGATTAGACATTTCGGCCGTGGAAAGTCAAGTGAACAAAGTTTCTCCCTTCCAAGGCTGGCAATTTAGCCGCTGATCCGCGTCAGTTTTCCACATGTTGGTACTCTAGGCAGCCGCGTCTCGCAGTACTTGCGGGGGGGGTCGCGCGGGGTTGGGGGGCCGAGGGAGAATAAAATTTTTTAGAAAACTTACCTGACCGCCTCTGCTCCTGGTCCGCAATGGCGCCTCTTCGAACAGGAACAGGAGTGGAGTGGCAACCCCTCAGCCAATCCTGGCGCTGCTGCAGCGCCAGGATTGGCTGAGGGCACGGTTACTCTTCGCCCGCCGCCTGCCCATTAGGAGACCGAGGGGCTCCTAATGGGCATGCGCAAGCCAGTGGAAACACAAGTGCGCATGATTGGGCACGGGCGAAGAATTCGCTCACCTTCCCCACTCATGCGCACTTGTGCTGCTGCCTGTCCCTGGCTGGTCTGACAATGCACGTCAGTCAACATGACGCCGGACCGCCCACCCCCTTCAGACTCTGAAGGGGGTGGGCGGTCCGACGTCATGCTGACTGACATGATTGTCAGATTCAGTTCTCCCTCGGTGACGGCAGTTCAGAGACGCCGAGGGAGCTGCGGGCACGGGCGGGGGGGCAACGCCCCAACGCCCCAATGGACGCACCGCCCCTGATGGGGATCATATTCAGGAATACTTCACACTAAACACCGGCACATCATCCTCCAGATTAGTAGAATGGGATGCATTCAAGGTCGGAGCCAGGGGGCACTGCATCCAACAAATAGTGGGAGTACGGAAAATACTGGAGAACGAATTACTGAAAGCAGAGACACAACTGGCGGGGTTATCGAAAGCTGCGGATAAAGGGGTAGCCACCCCAGCGCAAGTTGCAAATGCTAAAACACTACACGCCGAAACTTTGCGCGATCTCCGTAAATATAACTTCAGAACCTACGCAACCAAAGTACACAGGGAGGGTAACAGAACCCGGACACTGTTAGCTTGGTTAGTTAAGCAGGGTACAGAAGTAAAACCAATCACGGAACTCAAAGATAAGGAAGGAAACCCTAAATACTCTCAGCTAGACATACTACATGTGTTTCAGGGTTATTACTCTGAAATTTATAGATCCCCGGCACAAACACCACACCAGGAGCTGACTCATTTCCTTGGCCCATCAATCATGCCCAGCATCCTACTCGCAGATAAAAAGGAGTTAGAAACAAAAATCAAACCCCCGGACATAGCATACGCGATTAGAACACTAGCTCGCAACAAAGCCCCAGGTATGGATGGGTTCCCGCTCGAGTATTATAGCACCTTCGCGACCCAGCTAGCGCCCCGGATGGCAGCCATGTTCGAGGACGCGCTGACCAGGGGCGAGCTCCCGCGCTCGCTCCGCGAATCGATTTTAGTGACATTTCCGAAACCACATAGAGACCCGACATTACTCGCGTCCTATAGACCAATCGCTCTATTAAATGCAGACTGCAAAATATTAGGTAAGATACTGGCAGATCGTTACAGTCAAATCCTCCCGGCGCTGGTGCACCCAGACCAATGTGGGTTTGTCCCAAGACACAACACCTCACAGAATTTGCTCAGGCTGTTTCATATCCAGGATAGGGCAAAAGAACGGTTCCCACGGGCAGCATGCCTAATTTTAGACCTGGAAAAGGCCTTCGATACCCTACTATGGCCATATCTGTTTGCAGTACTCCAGAAGGTAAACGTAGGCCCTACCCTATGGGCATACACGCAACTTCTCTACAGGGGCCTCACTTCCAGAGTCAGGATAGGCAAACTTATTTCCGCCTCTTTTCCAGTGGAACGGGGGACAAGGCAGGGATGCCCTCTGTCCCCCCTTCTGTTTGCTTTAGCAGTAGAACCCTTAGCAATACGATTAAGAAGAGAGGGGGAAGAATGGGGAATCCCAATAGCTGACTCGGTACACTGTGTATCGCTATACGCAGACGATCTCTTGATCTACGTCCGAGATGTTACCAGTGACCTCACCCTCATTTGGTCAGCACTGCGAGACTTTGAAGTGACCTCTGGTCTCAAAGTCAACTGGGACAAATCTACGATCTTCCTGCTTAGCCCCCACTTGGCGCCTCTAGACATAACAGTAGGAACCCAGACGATCACCTGGAGTGCCATGGCCCCCCGATATCTGGGAGTGCGACTGTATCACTCTCCCGAAGATCTATATGAAGGAAATCACCGAAAGGCATTAGCGGGGCTGCGAACGGCAGTACATTTCTGGAAGACATTGCCCCTGGCTCCCATTGGGCGTGTAGCCATCGCTAAAATGATTATGGTCCCAAGACTGCTGTATCATTTCACAAACCTCCCGGTCATACCACCGCGCTCCTTCTTTTGGGAATTAGATACATTGCTCACAGCGTTGATTTGGGGAGATGGACGGCATAGGATAGCCCTAACCACGCTACAGCTACCCACAACTCGGGGGGGCCTGGGAGCTCCGTCCTTCGAGGCGTACTTCCTAGCGGCACAACTCCAATGGCTCTCTCACTGGGTAGCGGAACGGCACATAGGAGAAACAATTACCGACGAAGGCCGCTTACCCCTTCCAGCTATCCGGAGGTTGTTGATGCCCGAGACCAAACCCTCGCGCACATATCCCCTACAAGTGTCCATAGCCCGTAAGTGAGTGCTGCGAATACACCGCATGTCGAAGGGAGCGCCCCTGTATTCCCCATTACTCCCACTAGTGGGATTCCCCCGGAAGGACAAATATTATACCACGGAGGCCCTCCGAATATGGACGGATCACGATGTGACCGAGGTGGAGTCCCTGTTTGAAGAGGGACAGCTAAGGACATACGCCCAAATGACGGAGCAGTATGACCTCCCACTGGGACAATTCCTTACACATAGGCAACTCTTAGATAGCGGCCGACACTACTGGGATCTCCGAGAGGGGGAGCCCCCGACACATCCAGTCTTACACACGATCCTTCGTATGGGCGCGGGCAGGCACCTGGTTACTTGGCACTACAAAGCGATCCGGGAGCTAGCCAGTACCTCCCTAGACACGTTGCGACACACATGGGAGGATGAGGTGGGACGGGTGTTCCATGATAAAGAATGGGAAAAAGCGCTGGAATACCCCAAAAAGGTCTCTAGGAATGTGCGGTTCAAAAACATACAATTTAATATCCTGCACCGAGCATATCTAACTCCTCACCGGTTACACCGTTTTTACCCTGACACGCATTTTGCTTGCCCCCGCTGCCAAACCCAGGAAGCGGACTTTAAGCATATGTTCTGGGATTGCCCTATAATCCGACAGTACTGGGACAAGATACAACAGTCACTCCAAGCGACGGTAAACCTCCCGACCATATCCACATGGGAGGCATGCGCCTTGGGAGTTTGTCGCAAAAAGAAAACCGACAAATTACAGTGGCGTTTCGCGTCCCTGGCTCTCCTTCTCGCGAAGAGGGGAATAGCCATGTATTGGCGGGCCCCAGCGGGACCACCAGTAGAGGCATGGGTGGGTGCTATGAAAAAATGGGGCGCAGCAGAGGAGGAGGCACTAAGGGATGAGGAAGTGAAAGGGACACGCAAACATTCCATCTCCATGGAATGGGCATACCTGCTATTTCAATTTACGCAGGAAACGACAACGGCAGCAACACCTGAGGCCTCACAACTCCAATCCCAGCGCCTATCTCTATCTCCCACAGCACGGACATCGGCCTCCCCGGTATAGCCATGGGACACTCATCACCAAACTAATGTTCAAGATGGATCAGATGCACCCCTATATGGCCCTGTAGACTGCCCTCCATCCCCCTCCTGCACACGTGATGACACCGTAGCGCGAACTCACAGCCAGTCACATCACTGCCCACCACAATGCACACTTCGATCGCTCCCATTCATCCCTTACACCCCGGTTTCCCCCCACAGTTCACAGGTTTGTTTTTCCCCCCTTGGCATTTCTGAAACTAAAACCATCCACCAAGGAATACATTTCCGGATCCTGTTAGGGATGACTTACATGGGTAGAGGTGAGGGCGAAACACCAACCCACACCCCCGGGATACATGCCCAACAAGACATCGCATGACATAGCAAAATATGCTGAGTCAAACTGGAAGATGACTCCCAGGCTGTAGTAAGCTACCTTATCCAAGTTGTATCGATGTATGGTCAGACCACTAAATGCATTGAGAAAAATACTGCTAACCAAATGCTCGTAAAAGTATGTTATGACATGTCAATGATGCAATAACAACTTGTACCAAGAAATGTGAAAACTTTAATAAACAAATTTAAACAAAAAAAAGACACAACCTGATATTTGACCTTTGTCATTAAACAAATCTTTATTGCTCATTCACCTTCTAACTCCATCCTTGTTAATTTGGAGGTGCTGCAGCCCCGCCAAACCACAACTTAAGTGACTAAGCCTACTTAGTTCCACAAACTCATTCCTGAGTGAATACTTACGTATAATCGGATTAACATTAAAGTTTGCATCATCATTATCATACATTAGTCTGGGTACACTTACCGTGCTCCCCATCATTCTATTTCTCATTTATGGTGCCCTACAATAGCCCATTAGCGTGTCTACAGACACTAGAGTAACCGGATGCTTGGCCCTACATCTTTACTCGCGCCATCTGCCAAACTCTAAAAAAACAACTAATAGGAGGCTGTGCTACCATAATGTTATGATGCTTTGTTGTCACTTACCTTTCTAACCATCATTCATTTACTCATCCATGATGCCCAGAACAGCCCATTAGCGTGTTTACAGTTGCTCGCTCTTATCTGAAACATATAAACGCTAGTACTGATAGCGTTACTTCTGTGTTCCTGACTATCCAAGTCTAAGAGGTGCCATATTATAATGGTGTGTTGGTATCGTGAATTGTAACTTTGAGCAAGTGCTGAAGCAAATTTAAACATTTACATTGCCATGATATTGCAATGGTCTATTGCAGCATACCTCTCTAACCATCATTTATTTGCTAGTCTATGCGGCACTGCATTGCCTGTAAACATGAATGTGGATGCTACATGTTACTGGAACACATATAATGGATAAACTGATAGTCCTACTTATATGTTCCTGAACTATCCAAGTGTAAGTGACACCATCTTAGATTAGTACATTGGTTTTTGTAAAGAATGAAATACATCCAAAAGGAAAATTAAAAAATAAAAACTTCTATGTTCTAATGTGGATTGTCTGTTATCTTAGAATATTACTGTGACAATTTTACCATAAAAAGTCAAATAGGACACCTTTGTTTAGTAAATTTAATTGTTCAGAATGTTAATTTTGAATGAAAAGGTATATGTTTTGTTTTTATGAATTTAGCCAAATATTCGCCCATTTACTTATCTGATTGCAATAAAATTACCTTGTCTCCAGTTCAATTGCCCTTTGTGACATGCATGTTCTCCTGGTGGTGCCATTCTACCCTTATCTAAAGCTAATAAAGTGACTGAGTGTGATCGTCTCAAATCCCCATTAACTGCATTTCTGTAGCAGATTCAACCAATATAAATTTCAACATAATGTTAGAACTATATCTCTTTTTACGGGAAAAAAAAGTAAATATCATATTTGATATTGTGCCTGAGCCCCATTTACAACTCCAATCATGTGAAATGTAGCACAATGTGAAGTTACATGTGAAGTTACAGGCGGTATTTCTGTGCAAAAGATTCGTACTAATTCCTCATTTACAAATGGTTCAAAAACAAACCAGAACTTATTGTGAACCCAAAGTACAAAGTTCAACAAGGTTAAAGGAAACATGACAATTCTGTTCGTTCATTGTCTGGGTTGAAGGCAATCAGCGTTTTTTACAACCAGATTTTATTGGTTTTCAAATACATCATCTGCAGTCATAGGCATTGTACATCTTCAGTCAGGTACATAAAACACCCTGCCATTATTTCCTGGTGCATTTATTCAGAACTTACCCCCGCCCCCAACATAACTATCCTCCCTCCCTCCTTGAGTTCCGCTTAGGTGTCTTCCCTGGCTCTGTCATCTCTCTGCGGGCGCCGCCATCTTGTCTCGCCTAGCAGGAGCAAGCAGCTCTCTCCAGTCTGCGGATTTCAGCCGCTTTTCAGAGGTTCTCTCAGCACTGGTACACACCGCTCCCCTTAACCAACTGAGGGGGTGCTCTGTGGGGGGTTCAATCCCGCTTAGGGCGTCAGGATGTTGCTGGATGGCGGCCGACCGACCGGAGCTCTCGAGCTTGCTGCTCACTCCATCGGCGCCAAGCCACGCCCCCCGCAGGCAATCAGTCTTGTATCTCTTTTTGTAACAGTTCTCTTCTTAAATCATTGCTGGGTTTCTTCATCACTGCTTCCAGTACCATATTCTTGAGTTATCAAATGTTATGTTTCATCTCATTAAAATGCCCTGCTGTTGTTGATTTTTCATTCCTGGTTAGAATGTTACTTTTATGTTCATTTAAACGTATTTTGATTTTTTAATCGATTTTCCCACCACAAACCAATCCACATGGACACTTTAACATGCAAATAATGTTCTGCGTATCACAGATTGGTGATGTTTTAATCTGTATTTCGTGACCTTTATATTGATAGGTGATCTCTGTGCTAGGAATTATGCTGCTGTAATTGACACAGCTGTGGCAAAGAATCATCCCCTTGTTTGATGTTTCCTGTTTGTGGGTTTTCATTGTGTCACCTGTTAACATACCTTTGATTTTCTTTGTGCGTTGATATGCAAATAATGGCTGTTCACTATAAAGATTCCTGAAGTCCAGTTTATTATGCAACAATGTCTAATGTTTCATTATTATTCTTTTGATTTTGAAGCTACTTGTTGAAAATGTTTGTATGAATACTGCTCTCTCTCATGTTTGCTAATAAGTTGGATCGTCTTTTTGTTTCTGTTCTCACTTGAGGTTGTTCAACAATTCCTTTGGGGTATTCTCTTTCAATGAAACATTGACATATCATCTCTTTTTTGATTGCATACTTTTCAGGATCTGAAACAATCTGTTTCATTCCTAAAAATTGCGAAAATGAAAGATGTTTTTTGAGAGCCTGTTGATGGCAACTTTTATAATTTAGTAGGTTGTTGTGATCTGCGGATATAGAATTCTGTGTTCATGACACTATTATCCATTGATACCAGCACATTCAGGTATGTTATTTTCTCATGGTCGATTTCATAGATGGAACTTATTCTTTACTTTGTTAAGCTCATCTATCTGATGTTCCAACATTTCTATTTTGCCTTGACAAATTAAAAATATATATTATCGGTAAACCTGTGATATGCCTTCAGCACCTTTGTCCACATCTTATTTTTCAAAATGTGTGCTTCCTCAAATTTTATCCTAAAAAGATTGGTGTACAATTCAATTATCGGTAAAATCTTCATTTTCATTCAAAGTAACAGTAGTATAGTGTCCTTCACCCAGCCATCCAGTGCCTTGCAAAAGGAGTCCACATAATCCACCCGAATCTGCTGGGCCAGCTTCTGGCTATCCCTAAACTTCTGCCTTTACTTCTTGGGATAACGCCATACTTCTTAACAAGGGCTTCCTTCATGGGGAGGGGGGGTCCCTCATCCTGTCCCCCTTCTCCAGGGCCAATAGGGTGTCCCTCCCCTCACTAGGGATGTGCTTCCACAGACTAGCCCCCTAATCCTCCTCAGGGATCCTGTGCATCTGTAAAGCAATCTCATAAGCTTCGAACCACTTGTCGATGTTGTCCCCCACAACAAAGTCAAGCACCAGACCTTTAGAAATATGGACCCTCTTGTCTCCAGAGGCCACTTAAGGCATGCTGCCACGAAGAATGCTGAACTCTGCTTGCCTAGACCTTCTCTTCAGCTCTCTGAGGCTCCTCTCGTGAGCCATTTTCCTTTCCTCTGCTTCCATGGCCAGTTTCTTTTGTTCTGCCTCCATGGCCAATTTCTTCTGCTCTGAATCCATGGCCAGTTTCTTCTGCTCTGCCTCCATGGCCAGTTTCTTCTCCTCTATTTTCGACTGGGCGAACAGCAGCCTAAAATCTCTCTCCACGTTCCTGTCCACCAGCTCCTCATGGGACAGGCCTCCAGATGACACACTCGCCCTGGCAGGAAATTCCAACTCGGGGGTCATGTCATCCCCGTAAGTTGAAGGCTCTATCTCAGGCAGGCCCTATCCTTGCCTTTCCATCTCATCATCCCCTTCTGTGGCTTCAGCCAATGACTGATAGGCTTCCGCCCAGGCCATCTGTGCCTTTTGGAGCTCCACCATCCTGATGGTGCTCTTTGCCAGAGGTCTCCTCTCCTTGCAGAACTCCTTGAGCCGGGCCACAGTGTAGGCATCCATGTTGGCCAGCTCAAATTCCATTCTTACAGGTGTGGTTTCAAACATAAGAATTTAGATAAAGCAGAAAGCCAATCAAGGAGAATTAAAACTCGAATTGCTCTCAGATATCGGATGGTAGTGTGCACAAAATCAGTATTTGGCACTGCACAAACAAAAGTCCGATTCCCGCCGCTGCCACCAATGTAAGAAATTGGGTTATTGGTTGAATGAAGTGTGAGCCGTGGTCAAACAGCAACCACAATCCTTGTCAGAGTGAGGCACAAGCCAACCCTAAATTAACCTGTGCTGAACCCCCTGGTAGCTTGGCGCAGAGCTGTCAGGCTTAACATAGAGGCAATGTGTAAAGTATATCTGCAACATTTCAACCAGTAAAAAAGTGAAAATACCACACAAAAAGGAACCCACAACAAGTTAGATAAATAGAACTTCTTTTAATAAATAAAACAAGACCAAAGTGACAAAAATCTAATCAGTAGAACCGGAGATATGCAATTTAAAAGTTTTTGTAAAAATAGCACCAAAAGCTCAAAGCATCAACTATAGATATCTGATCACGCCAGACCGGGACAAAGTCACAAGTTCAGGCCGACCGCAATGGAGCATGTGACTACTTCAGGGGCCCAGTTAGGGCAGCTGAACAAAGTACCTTAAATTCTGGATTGTGGAGCACTGTGAGGATATCTGTCGAAGATACACTGCGCAGCCGAAGCAATGCGTTGGTTCTGAGATGGCCTTGCACCGAGGATGTGTTGCGCAGTTGCGGTTCCAATGCGGGTCTTTGCGACGGATCCAATCCACGCAGCAGCGGCAATGAGTCATTTCTGCTCGAATTTGGGCAGAGGAGATAAGTCGGTTCCTCTGTATCCACAGAGGCTGGCAGAGTACCTTAAGCCCACTTCCAAGGGTCCAGGACTGGTGAGGCCCCACTTGGCAGGGTAGACCCTAAGGCTTTAGATCAGACAAGAGGGCAGCAGGCAGTAGGTCAGCACAGACGGGCATCAGTCCTTCAGAGCAGCAGTCCAGCAGAGTGGCAGTTCTTTCGGCAGCACAGCAGTCCTTCTTCCTGGCAGAGTATCCACAGGTACAGAAGTGCACTGACGTGGTGATGTCTGAGGTTCAGTATTTATACCCAATTGTGCCTCTGAAGTGGGGAGAAGCTTCTAGAGGCATGCCTTTGACGTGCACAGGTGCCCTGCCTTCCTGGCCCTGGCTCCCGACTAACTACAGGGGGTATGCAGCCCTTTGGGTGGAGACAGGACAGCATCTATTCAAGTGTAAGTGGGGCTGGGTCCAGCTCCTCCCTCCTATCCTGCCAGTGATAGCCCATCCAGTCATACCTAAGCACCCCATTGTGTGTGGCTGTCTAGGAGGAACACACAAAACCCAACTATCACCTACACCCAGTCATGTGACCCAGAGACAGGCCGCAGGACCAAATGGATAAGGCAGGAAAATGACAACTTTCTGAAAGTTGTCTAACTTATATAGGGATGATCCTGTTAAGGAAATAGGGGGCGGGTTCAGAAACTGAGTAAACAAAATGAATGACCCCCTATACCATGAATGTGTTTGGAAGTACTTCCAGGCCATGTAATCTATGCATGTCCTGGGGTGCAATTTATGCTCTTGTTTTCTAACTTAGTACATTACCTCTTCTTCCTTTCTGTCTTTCTTCTTCCTAGCTTTACTTTTTTTAGATTTTTTGTTCTATGTATGTATCCCGTATCTCTAGTCAACATCTGTGTCGACGTGGACAAAAAAAATGACCCAATCTATATAGCAATTCTTAGTTAATTTTCTATGTATTTTTTGATCCACTTGAATTCTTTTCAAAAGTTTTTTCAAATCACATTAGTGTGTATACATTTAACACATCCTATATTTTATACATACATCTTATGACAACTGAATTACTTAAGACTTTAAACATACATCTTATAACAACCTAATTGCATGACACAAATGAAGACATGGTGTTAGACTTGATCACATCAATATGAGACAAATGAGAAAAAGACATAACATGTAACTATACAAATATACGTGTCCCACTTAAAAGGTAAAGCAGGGATTTAGAAGGGATAGAGTTTTCTGTTTGTGATCCCTAGAGCCTTTTAATCCTCAGGGTGTAGTGTGGCCCAATGTGGTCGGGGAACAAAATGCAATGTCTTTGCGCAGTTGTTTTTAGAGGATACCGCTATTCACTCTGGTTTTCCCTTTTCCGACTTTAATTCTTTGGAAGGATGATCCCCCTGGCCACAATCATGTTACGCTGATGCGTTTCGACCTTCCTGGTGGGCCTGCTCTTTATCTTGAAGGTCTTCCTCAGGGCTGGGTATGAAGTGTATGGGGACACAGTCACGTTCATTATTTAATCTTGAATGAAGTCCCAGTGACCTTTGATGGGATGTTCTGATGACCTCTTTCATATTTTTCTGCCGTAATGTCTCTAAAGGGGTTTGAACGGCCCGTGATTATGCATGTTCATCTTGCGAGAAAGTTTCTTTCAGGTGGAAGTTCAAGGTTCTTCCTACCAGGCTGGCGTTCAGGGTCGGAATGTTCGATGACTCAGTAAATCAGATGCATAGATTACACAGCCTAGGAAGTATTTCCAAACACATTCATGGTATAGGGGGTCATTCATTTTGTTTACTCAACTTTCTAAAAGTGGCATTTTTAAAATTGTAATTTAAATCTGACTGTCCCATAAGTTAGGATTCTTAATTACAATCCCAGAGACACCACTCGTGAACTGGTGACCTGGTCCCATTTGGAAATTACACTTATAAAACGTAATAAGGTAACTTCAATGTTATCCTATGGGAGAGGTAGGCCTTGCAGTGGTGAAAAACGAATTTAAGAGTTTTTCACGACTAGGACATGTAAACCTCAAAAGTACATGTCCAAATTTTAAATACACTGCACCCTTCCCTGGGGCTGTCCAGGGCCTGCCTTAAGGGTGACTTATATGTATTAAAAAAGAAGGTTTGGTCCTGGCAAAAGGTTTATGTTGCCAGGTCGAAATGACAGTTTCAAACTGCACACACACAAGCTGCAATGGCAGGCCTGAGACATGTTCAAATACTACTTAAGTAGGTGGTGCAATCAGTGCTGCAAGCCCACTAGTAGCATTTAATTTTCAGGCCCTGGGCACAGGTAGTGTTACTTTACTAGGGACCTACAAGTAAATTAAACATGACAATTAGGTGTAAGCCAATCTAACATGTTTTAAGGGGAGAGCACAAGCACTTTAGCACTAGTTAGCAGTGGTAAAGTGGTCAGAGTTCTAAGGCCATCAAAAACGAAGTCAGCAAAAACAGAAGGTCTGAAGGCAAAAAGATAGGGGCAAAACCATGCCAAGGATACCAGGTCTAACCATGGACTAATGCATAAATGGCACAGGTTATTTCGCTTTCCAATTTGCAAAACAGCACATGTGCACTAGTTGGTCAATCGGCGTCAACCACCATTGTTATTTAGTAGAAAGAGATTACCACCTCATGGTGTTCCAGGGTTAAATGCAACTTTCACTTTTTCAGAATCATGTGTCTCACACCGAAAGTTTGGAGGAATCTTCCTATGACTCTCAGGAGATAATCTAACCCTCTGCCACCCTATTTTTCTTTCACCAACAGTTTAAGACCTGTTTGATCACACAGTCCTCCTTCATGCAGTGTGTACCTTGCCGTCAATCTAGACTCAGTCCCACCACCTTGATGCCCTATTTGTTAGCTCTATTGCTTTATAAGTTCTTTTACATTCTATTCTATTCTATTCCATGTATGCCTTTCACATGATGAGGGACAAGATGGCCAATCTCATGGATCTTTCAAGCCACGGAACAAAACTATTGGAATAGCCCAACGACTGAAGGATGGTGCAATTGCCCCAGTGCCCCCACATCTGCTTGCTCTTGTGCTAAACATCTACCAGGGCAGCTTCAGATTTCCTAGTGGGTGATGTGTATGTACTGAGATTAATGTCCTTTCTGTCCAGATCATGTCCCAAAATTGTGTGTACTCTAGAGCAGCCTGAAAAGATTTGGCTCAGTGACCACCATACATCCTTGTGTATAGAGCTGTGAATTTCTGAGTGGGCTTCACATTCCCTACTGTAGATTTGTTACTACGTTCCTCCGGTGGATCTGGAATGCCGTACTGATCTTTCAGTGAATTATTCCATTGGCACACCAACACTGCCATCTCCATGACATTCACTGGGATAGGGCACATTTATTGCACGAAGTCCAGGATGCTCCACGTTTGCTTGGGTGCTCAACTGTGTACTCCTTAGGGATGGACATGGGAACCCACCAAATAATACAATGCAGTCAGTTTATCAGAATGACCAAAAAGCTATGTAAACAGCCTCCACTGAACATCACCACATATAAATGTGTCTCTTCCATGTTCATCGTGGTCAAACCGAAACTGGACTTAGTATTACCCTGACTTATTAGTTAGACTTACTAACTTCCTGATACAAAAGAAAACATAACAATGTACCTCGGTCTAACAACAAAAACTAAGTGGTATGTTGAAAAACTCGCTACAATCCAATGATTATACCAAAAGAAAAGTACATTTTATTAGGACAAGAACCCTCACCCACCCTGAGGTGGCATGCTTCATCATAGGGATACTCTTCACACCAGAACATCTTGTCGTGGTGTGGACTACAACTCCTAAAATAGGAGGAGCTCTTGGATGTTTTACACCCTATGTGAGCCTAAGGTGTGGGTGAGTTAAGCAGAGTTCAAAAGTGTGTGTATTGATTGTTCACTTTGTGTACTTTTTGGCACGACTGGTCTTCACCATACACACAAGTAGCATGAATTTCACTATGTTTTGGGAGTGCCCTGGTATATTTTGAAGGAACATTGTTGGTGTGCCACATGAACATTGTTGGATGTATGCAAATACTGACTACTTACCTTGTTTCTTTTAGGTATTTGACAGGTGGCTCTTTCCTTTGATCGCTGATGACCACCGTTTGTACCAGTATTTTTATATATATGTTTTTACTTATGCACTTTTTCAGCACAGTGATTTTGATAGGTCCTGATGAATGCCCCTACACCTGTCCTTGGGGTAATCCAAGGGCAGAAACATGTTGTCCCAATGATATAGTCAGGGACGATTTCTTCCCTGTGTCACATTCATGGTTTTAATCCTGTCCCGGGCAGACAAGAATAAAGTTAGAGGTCTGACCCAGTGACAGTTTGATCATTTCACTACACTGTACACTTTAGAGTTCTGCTTAACTCTCTCACACCTTAGACTCACATAGGGTGTAAAACATCCAAGAGCTGCTCCTATTTTAGGAATTGTAGCCCACACCACAGCAAGTTGTTGTGGTGTGACGAGGAACCCTATGATACAATACAATACAATGCATTTGTAAAGTGCACAGCTACCTCCAAGGAGGTGTCCTGGCGCTAGCGGAAAGATCACCCACAGAGGGCCTAGCAGCAGAGAGTCTAAATAACGTTAAGGCAGGAGTAAAAAAGTAATGTTTTTTAGCTCTTTCTGTAAATGGTTTCGGATGGGTCATTTATCAAGTCAAGAGGGAGAGCATTCCAAAGCTTCGAGGCCAGGAAAACTAATGATCTGCCTCTCCTTCTAGTCCTTGTGAATGCGAGGGTGTTGGAGAGTTTGAGATTGTTAGATCTTAGTGATCTCACCTGGAAGTAGGGATTCAAGAGGCGCCTAAGATAGAGAGGACCTTTGTGGTAGTAGGCCCTGAAAGCCAAGATGAGTGCCTGGAAACGGATCCTGTTTTTCACTGGAAGTCAGTATAGATACCATAAATGGTCAGGCACGGCGACCCGGGACGGGATCCTAAGAATTATCCGGGCAGCAGTGCTCTGAATTATTTGATGACGCTGTACCCATAAAGCAGGCAGGCCCAAGTTCAAGCAGTTGGCGTTATTCTACCTGGAGGTGATGAAGGCATGCACAATTGTCTTGCGATACTCCACTGGTATAGGATGTAGCATCCTTCTTAGGGATTTAAGAGTAAAAAATCAGGTGGCAGATAGTGCCCTGATTTGGGGTTCAAAGGTAAGGTCAGAATCAAACTTTGCTGCGAGATTTCTTGCTACTGATGTCAGAAGGTGGGGGACCCATTTCCATAGGCCACCAAAAGTTGGAGTCGGGGATGTCTTAGGGCCAAAGAAAAGGATCTCAGTCTTCTCTGAGTTAAGCTTTAGACAGCTTACATTCATCCAGTCCACCACTGATTTAAGACAGAGTTTAAAAGAATTCAAACTGGTGGGATCTTTTTCCTGAAAGGCCAGGAGGAGTTGGGTATCTTCTGCGTAGAAGACCACTCTCACTTCCGATAATTCAACTAGTCTCACCAGTGGCTCCAGATATATATTAAAGAGAGTAGGGCTAAGTGCTGAGCCTTCAGAGACTCCAGACTCTACAGGTTTAGCCCTAGAGGTGAACGATGGAAGGTAAACAGCCTGAGAACGATCACTAATCAAGGATTTCAACCATTGCAGGGTTTGATCCTTGATACTGATCATTTCAAGTCTCTCAAGCAAAATAGCATGAAAGACTGTATAGACTTCCGAAGAGAGGTCCAGAAGCATAACCAGAACTGGGATGCTTGAATCCAGATTTTTTTTAATATATTCTGAGACCTCAAGCAGGGTCATCTCCATGCTGTATCCCCCACGGAATCCTGATTGGGAATTGTGGAGTAGGTGATTAGACTTGAGAAAATCAGGTATCTGGCTATTGACATTTTTCACAAGTAATTTAGCAACTCTAGGGAGGAGTGAAATGCGTCTAAAATTGCTGAGAACCTTAGGGTCAGCTGAAGGCTTCTTGAGCAGGGAGAGCAGTAGAGCCTGTTTCCAACAAGGAGGAACCAGTGCCTGCTCTAAGGATTCATTAAGCAGATTATCCAGGAATGGAATTTCCACAGGAGTGGCAAGTTTAAGGATGGTCGAGGGACAAGAATCCAGGGAGGAGCCAGGCTTGTATCTTGCAAGTCCGGCTGCAGATTCCTCTAAGGATAAAGGGACAAATCTTGAGAGGGATGGACTAAAGTGGAGGAGAGACGAGAGTACTTAGGTAGTGGCACACTGTGTCGGAAATTGATCATAGATGATTCGTATCTTGTTAAAAAAGAAGTCAGAGAGGCCTTCACATAGCTTCAAGGACGGGGAAGGGGTGGCTTTTATAGCAGACAGGTAGAGAAAAGAGCTGACAAGTTTAAACAGCTCTCTGGCTTTGTTTGCAGCCTCAGATATGGAAGAAGTAATAAAGGTTTTTTGGGCCGTCCGAATAGCTGCAAGGTATTTTTTCAGCGCAGCCTGGTAGATTGCTTTAGCATCTTTGTCATATATGGATCTTCATTGCCTTTCTAACCTTTTGTAAACAGATTTCTCTGACTTGAGGGCATCGCAGAACCAAGGAGCAGAGGGTTTTCACCACTTAGACGAGTGGGATTTCACAGGGGCAATGGTGTCTGTAGCATCCGCCAACCATTTGATAAAAATGATGCGTCCTGTTCTAAGTCCCCCGTTCTAAGACAGGGAAGGGCCTAAAGCGACTCCATGAGGAGTGAGTCAGCAATTTTATGCCAGGGTCTAGACAAAGTTCTCGTCCTTTCATAGATGCCGCAGGGTGTTGGAGAGAGTATCTTAAAAGGGACCAAAGCATGGTCTAACCAAGTAAGTTCCAGCACTTGATTTACCACTACAGTTGAAGGATTTGCTAAAATAATGTCCCATGTATGACCAGCTTTGTGAGTGGGCTCCTTCATTAGTAGTTCGAGGTTAAAACCTTCCAAAGAGGAAAGAAATGCTGTGTGGATTCATTGTTAGGGTCGTCCACATGAAGGTTAAAGTCACCCAATACCAGGAGGTAGGTATGGAGAGGGGACAGTTGGCCAAGTGCGTCAATAAGAAGCTGCAGAGAGGCAGCCGAGGCATCAGGCGGATGATAGATAAGCACGCCAGATACCGCGAAAGTGGGGGGTTAGAGTAATGGTAAAGGACATCCCTTCAATATTGTTAATGTGACACCCCACCACCATTTTTGTCTGTCCTATCAAGATGCTTAAATTAGAAATCTGAGGGAATTGCAAGAGCAACGTTGGCGGCCGAGCTGTCTTTGAGAAAGGTTTCGGTAAGAAACATCAAATCCCAGTGGTTCTCAGATACCAAATTGAAAATGTCAAGTCCATGTCTCAGTAAGGAGCGACAATTTATCAGGCCAGCCGAAAAGGCAGCGAGGAGCAGAGTCACCACATATAACATGTTATGATAAACCGTAGTCCTTGTCTCATAAGGAACTACAAGGCTTGGGGGCTTCAAGCGAGAGCCCGCACCCAGGGCATTTAAATCCCACTCCTGGGTTGATAGAGGTAATCTCACAAGCAGGTCCACAAGCTGCAGCACATAATGCTAAGAGATCTTCCCTAGTGTAAGTAATCTGGGGCCCATTATGGCAGGACTTACCAGCAGCATGGCTGGCACAGGCGGTGGTCCAGATGGGCGCAGACGGGCTTGTCTTTGGGTTGCCAGTGGCGCACCCACTGCATGACCACGGCATCAGTGTCTTTATATGATATCATAATAAACAACCACAATGGTTCCAGAGAAAAATTAAACAAAGAATAAAAATTAAATAAGAAAAAGAAATAGAAAAACAGGTGCCCACAAAAAGAATTTGTCAAAGCAGTAAACGTTATTAGGAAGTTTTTTTTTTAGAAAAGTAACAACACAATACAGTACAAAGGCACAAACAATGTGTGCTCACCATGTTACACTAGACAGACATATACAAACAACATGCAGTGTAAACAAATTCAATCAGAATGGAAAAGGGTTTCCAATTCAATTGAGTTGCCCGCACTACAGCATGAACAGAATGCAGTCAATGCTTTATCCCGATTTGCCATAGGTGCGTCTATGGCGTTTCCACCCTTCCAACTTATTGGGTCATCATCAGGATAGCAAAATACTTTTTAGGCAACCAAAAGACAAACATTCTGAAAGCATAAAAGATACATATACACGAGAGGGCACCATAAAAACGATAAATACCAAACTAATAGTAATGGTAAAGGTGAATCAAAGGCCAAGTACTCATACAAATGACCACTGGACAGACCACGAATTACTTCTCAAGATTCCAAAGGATCAAATGATTCACCTATGCAAAATTAAAGAACAATCACGATTGTGAGGTCTTAGAGCTGTATTTCAATGATTCACTATCCAAACAGGAAGTAACGCCACCACTGGTACCTCACTCATCCACCCCTGTAATAAAAGAGAAACATAACTTACCGCTCAAACAAAATCAAACTACCATGTGAGATAAAATCCATCACAATTTTTTGCAAGAGAGGAAAGAAAGAGGTTCATTCCCAAATTCGAAAAGCACCCAAGTGAAACGAATTATAGAAGTAGATAAAACCCCACCCACTTGTAACATGGAAATCTCCAGCCTTCTGGGAGATCAATGGGTGCAGAGACCCAACATTCATGGAGTCCACTATTACTACAAGAAAACGAAGCATAAAATCAATACTATCCCAGCACACAAAGTTACCTAATGGTAATCAGACTTGTAAATAAAACTCACCAAATGCCGTTCCAAATTAGGCAACCACAAAGATAAGTATTACCTATAAAATGTAATAAGGGATTCAATTATAATCCATGACATAATGGGTGACACCTTCAATGACATCACTGATGACATCACATATGAGATCACATTGAAAGTGATGAGTGGAATGCTAATATTAATATCAGCCACTACCGATCACTCTAGGTTGCATTCCAATCCATTCTTTCTAGCTCATTTGAGCCAATACTGATTTCTGTAACACTGGTGACCAAATTGTTCAGCAATTGCACGATCACTTCATCCGTGGCTCGATGAGGTTAGCTGCCCAGTCATTCAAACTTTATCACACTGAACTGGACGTTCATTCATTTTTATACATAAGCAGTCAATCTTTTACACATCATGGCAGGGCGAGATTTAAGTTTGCTTTGGGACCATAACTGGTGAATGTCAGCCGTTTTTAGATTTTGTCCTTTAGATTATCTGGTCTTGAATAATACCATTGGAGCTAATTCTGTTTCTGGTGCAAACTCACAAGTCAGGCAGTATTTATTTGTCCAAGTCCTAATTAAACATGTGCTATTTACACATAGGCACATTGCCTTCCTCGTGATATCTGCTCAAATATTACAGAAGGTAACACTTGGTGAGAATCTTGTTGGCAAAAAATGTGCGACAATCTGATATACTCATGTTGGAATGCATACTGGCATTTCAGGCATCACAAAGCTGAACGCCAGTGTGTAATGAAGATAGCCCATAGGGATATACTTCAATTTATCAGGGCTTGTAAAAGTGATAGACAGAGAGGGCTGGAGCAAAATTCTCCCGTGGTAACGCGAGCTCCTCATCCTGCGCTTGTGAATCAAGTGTGAGTCGCCTGGTGTGCCCATGAAGTGAAAACCTGCTGCTATTGAGCTCTGCGGAAAAGAAAATGATGGAAAATATCCTGATTTACACATTCTGGGAAAGGGTACTGAAGTGCTCCTGCTCTCGTCTGCCCAAGTGAAAGCAGTGGAAGACCCGCTCCCTTTCCCAGCCCAAAAGAGGGTACTGGAAGTGACTTTATTGAATTGAAATTTTATTTATATTGTATTGTGTTGTAATTGCATTTATATAGCGCTTACTACGAGGCATCAAAGCACTTTTTCGGTGAGTAGCATGCTACTCCGGAACCCATAATGGATTAGTGGTGAATTAGTATAGTGAAAATATGAAAGTAATTTTGAGTGGTGGATATGTTAGTCAGTTATTTGAATTGAGAAGGATAGTGAAGGGAAAGAAGAGGGAAAAAGGGTTGCATTTATATGGCGCTTGCTACCCTTGATGGGGTGTTGAAGCGCTTTTTCGGCGAGTAGCATGCTACTTTGGAACCCATAAAGGATTAGTGGTGAATTAGTATAGTGAAAATATGAAAGTAATTTGAGTGGTGGATATGTTAGCTATTTGGAATGAGAAGGATAGTGGAGGGATAGAGAAGGGAAAAAGGTTTGCATTTATATAGCGCTTGCTACCCCTGATGTGGTGTTGAAATGCTTTTTTGGCGAGTAGCACGCTACTCTGGAACCCATACACATATACATATATAGCTCTTACAATTCCTGACGAGGCATTGACGCACTTTACAGCAAGTAGCACACTACTCGGGAGCCCAAAGTTAGTGGTCAAACTATTGGTTATTAGGATTGCTCTTGTTCCCTCAAAGAAACCAATCCATGCATTTAGGCCTGTTTCTTTGTGCTACATTAATGATTTAGGTGAGACAATTTGAGGGGGTTATGTGAGAAGCAAATGGCTGATGGAATGAATAAATGTTGTTAGGTTGCAGGTATATGGTTTCAAAGAAAGAGATATTAACACAAGCATGTGATTTAGAGTAGTCTACATACACAAGAGGCACAGGGGAAGGAGAGGGGCATCCCAAATAAATAAAGGGGGAATTTAAAAGTTCGACTCAATGTACATTTTTCATGCAATGTTTTAGGAAAATAGTAGGTGGAGATGTTTTGCGACTGCATGCAGTCTGTTGCCAGTTACACTTTATCATCCATTCCCCACCTTTACTCAGCAGTGAAGACATCGACTGTCCCCAGCCTTTAGTGAGCAATAGAAGCCATTCCACTCTGATCTGCCCAGTTGAGAGTAGTGTAACCCATCCCACTCTCCAGTGCTCAGGGGCACAGTCTGAGTCCATTCGCCTCCCTCTACACTCCCAAGAAAGAGTAGCGAAAGCTATGCAACTCCCCCTTCTTAGCAGCAGGCCTGGACTAGTAAAGTGGTATGGTCTATTTTAATTAAGGCTCCCTGTTTTCCGTTTTTACTGATTTTTACAGATAAATACAGACAGAAAAACATTTATTTTCTTGTCTGTATATATTTTTAAATGTAGATATAAATGGAAATTTGGTGCTTTTTGAGTGAATCTAAATACACTTTGCCATGACTGCTAGGCCAATAACTGTGTGGATTGATAGGTAACAGGGTTAAAAAGAAAGGAATTTTAGTAAAGAGGCTTAAACAGTAGTAAATATGCACAAGGCTGAAACAGAAAGGTGCATATTTTCATACAAGTGTATTGATTTATCTTCTGCGGGTGTTCATAATACTCAAACTTGTCAGACATTTAAGCATGACTCCATATTTATTGGTTAAATAAATGTGGAAATATACCAGTTTCAGCTTTATTTTTTTCACAAAACCCATAATAAATATGAATAAATACAGATAAAGTTGACAAAAAATAAATTTGGATAAATACAGACGGAAATGCCAAAAAGCGAAATACCATAAAACCGGGAGCCCTCATTATAATGTGCCTACAGGCATGTTTGTGCAGTGAACTTTTACCTCAATACGTGGATTTAACCTCATCTCCACTGTTTTTACTATGTAATGGCTGGGCTATTCAGCAGCACTGTAGGTCTAGAGATGTGTTTCTTAAGTATAGCAAAGAATTAATGGACAAGCGTACAGGAGGCGGCCATCATGGAGTGATGACTGAAGGATCTTTATTGCATCCAGATGTGAAAGGTGCATGGAGGGAGCACCACACAATTGTTGTAAACATTATTTGCTGCTACTGAGAAATAATGCTTCGGGTGCTGCTCTAAATTCTGAAGCACTGGTGTATTTCATGACTCTCTCTAAAGAGCGACCATCAACATGAGTGACTTAGTCAATATGTTTGGAAAATGGGACTGTTGATTAATTGCTCAGCACCATTAAAACACATGTGAAGGATGAAGGGCCGACCCCTTCCCTCTCACGCTCCTAACTCTCCTGAATAGGGTCAGAGGGTGCAATATGGGGCTGTATTCACACATTTTCCAGAGTGGCCTTTTGCTCCAAGTGCAGTTTGCCCAGGCGAGGGCTTTGGAAGCCACCATGCTATCTCTTTCCCACATGCGAATGGTGGAAATTATGCTCCAATCCTCTTGAACTACTCATCACCAGTTGCCTCAGTTTTAACAGCATCTAACCTAGGGAAATGGAGGAACCTTTTACAAGAAGGTGGCCATAGACCGTGGATCGGACTGAGACCACTGACCTTGGACTCTTGGCGGCCACTTATTTTGGCATTAAAGGCCTCATTTAGAGTGTGGAGGATGTGAACATCCACTAGAAAGAGGTGGTGGTCCTGCCCGCCCTATTTAGAGTGCTTAGAGGACCAATAGACAGGATAGATGGAACATCCACCATTTTTGGGTGGATTTCCCGCATCCACCAAACTCTGCATAAGTGTGTAAGTCTTATAGGGCGTGCTGTGCCTCTATGGGGAGCAAGACTTTTAAATACTGGTGTTTTGAATAACAAGCACCTCTTAGGAAGGTGCTGTGTGGGGCTTGCGACTCTTAGGGCAATGCTACAGCGAGCCAAGACTATGACGGTGCTACAGAGAGTGTGTCCTATTAAGGCTAGTGCTCAAGGACAGAGCCCGTCCTTGGCTGGCTGTCTTAGGCTGTCCTCTGGAGAGTAAGTCTCTCTCAGGCTGGTGCTGTGACAAGCACTTGCCTTCTAGACAAGCGCTTTTTAGAGTACATCTCTCATTGGACGATTCTATGTAAATTGAGCCTCTCTTAGAATGGTGGTTTGGGGTGTCTCCTTAGTTTAGTGTTCTAGAGAGTGTGTGCCCTTCTTAGGCTGGCGCTATAGAGAGTGTGACTCTCTTCGTCTGGTGCTACAGAGAGTGTGTGTTCTGCAAAGGCTGGTGCTATAGAGAATGTGACCCTCTTCGACTGGTGTAGGGTTCTCCGAATTTAGTCCTGGAGGGCCGGAACCATGCCAAAATGTTTAAAATAACAACATTTATCTAAATGGGGATATGCTACAAATCTGGCATGGATTCGGCCCTCCAGGACTGACTTTTTTGAACCCTGTCTAATGCTCTAGAGAGTGTGTGTCCTTCTTAGGCTGGTGCTATAAAGAGTGTGACCCTCTTCGTCTAGTGCTACAGAGAGTGCGCATCCTTCTTAGGCTGGTGCTATAGAGAGTGTGACCCTCTTCATCTAGTGCTACAGAGAGTGTGTGTCTTTCTAAGGCTGGTGCTATAGAGAATGTGACCCTCTTCATCTAGTGCTACAGAGAGTGTGAGTCCTTCTTGTGATCCTCTTCATCTGGTGTAGGGTTCTCCAAATTCAGTCCTGGAGGGCCAGAACCATGCCAAAATGTTTAAGATAAGTACATTTATCTAAATGGGGATATGCTACATATCCCGGCATTGATCTGGCCCTCCAGGACTGACTTTTTAGAACCCTGTCTAGTGCTCTAGTGAGGCTGAGTCCTCCTTAGGCTGGTGCTATAGAGAGAGTGACTCTCTTCATCTAGTGCTACAGAGAGTGTGTGTCCTTTGGCTGGTGCTATAGAGAATGTGACCCTCTTCGTCTAGTGCTACAGAGAGTGTGCGTCCTTCTTAGGCTGGCGCTATAGAGAGTGTGACCCTCTTCGTCTAGTGCTACACAGACTGTGCATCCTTCTTAGGCTGGTGCTATAGAGAATGTGACCCTCTTCATCTAGTGCTACAGAGAGTGTGCGTCCTTCCTAGGCTGGCACTATAGAGAGTGTGTCCCTCTTCGTCTAGTGCTACAGAGAGTGTGCGTCCTTCTTATGCTGGTGCCATAGAGGGTGTGGCCTTCTTCGTCTACTACTACAGAGAGTGTGCGTCCTTCTTAGGCTGGCTGTATATAGAGTGTGACCTTCTACTTCTAGCAATCTACAGAGTGTGCGTCCTTCTTAGGCTGGCGCTATAGAGAGAATGACCATCTTCGTTTAGTGCTCTAGAGAGTGTGCGTCCTTCTTATGCTGGTGCTACAGAGAGTGTGACCTTCTTCGTTTAGTGCTACAGAGAGTGTGCGCCCCTCTTATGCTGGCGCTATAGAGAGTGTGATCCTTTTCATCTAGTGCTCAAGAGAGTGTGCATCCTTCTTATGCCGGCGCTTTAGAGAGTGTGACCTTCCTCGTCTACTGCTACGGAGAGTGTCCGTCCTTCTTAGGCTGGCACTATAGAGAATGTGACCCTCTTCGTCTAGTGCTCTAGAGAGTGTGCGTCCTTCTTATGCTGGTTCTATAGAGAGTGTGACCTTCTTTGTCTAGTGCTACAGAGAGTGTGCGTCCTTCTTAGGCTGGCGCTATCGAGTGTGACCTTCTTTATCTAGTGCTCTAGAGAGTGTGTGTTCTTCTTAGGCTGGCTCTATATAGAGTGTGATCTTCTACGTCTAGTCTCCTACAGAGTGTGCGTCCTTCCTATGGTGGCGCTATAGAGAGTGTTACCTTCTTTGTCTAGTGCTACAGAGAGTGTGCGTCCTTCTTAGGCTGGCGCTATAGAGAGAATGACCCTCTTTATCTAGTGCTCTAGAGAGTGTGCGTCCTTCTTATGCTGGCACCATAAAGAGTGTGACCTTCTTCGTCTAGTGCTACAGAGAGTGTGCGTCCTTCTTAGGCTGGAGCTATAGAGAGTGTGACCTTCTTCGTATAGTGCTCTACAGAGTTTGCATCCTTCTTAGGCTGGCGCTATAGAGTGTGACCTTCTTCATCTAGTGCTCTAGAGAGTGTGCGCCCTCTTATGCTGACACTATAGAGTCTGATCCTCTTCGTCTAGTGCTCTAGAGAGTGTGTGCCCTTCTTATGCTGGTGCTATAGAGAGTATGACCTTCATCTAGTGCTCTGGAGAGTGTGCGCCCTTCTTATGCTGGTGCTATAGAGAGTGTGACCTTCTTCGTCAAGTGCTCCAGAGAGTATGCACCCTTCTAATGCTGGCGCTATAGAGTGTGTGACCTTCTTCATCTAGTGCTCTAGAGAGTGTGCACCCTTCCTATGCTGGCGCTATAGAGAGTGTGACCTTCTTCGTCCAGTGCTCTAGAGAGAGTGCGTCCTTCTTAGGCTGGCGCTACAGAGAGTGTGACCTATTTCGTCTAGTGCTATAGAGAGTGTGTGTCCTTCTTAGGCTGGTGCTATAGAATGTGACCTTCTTAGAGTGCGTCCTTCTTAGGCTGGCGCTATAGAGAGTGTGACCTTCTTCGTCTAGTGCTACAGAGAGTGTGCGTCCTTCTTAGGCTGGTGCTATAGAATGTGACCTTCTTTGTCTAGTGCTACAGAGAGTGTGTGTCCTTCTTAGGCTGGCGCTATACAGTGTGACCTTCTTCGTCTATTGCTACAGAGAGTGTGCGTCCTTCTTAGGCTGGCGCTATAGAGTGTGACTCTCTTCGTCTAGTGCTCTAGAGAGTTTGCATCCTTCTTATGCTAGCGCTATAGAGTGTGACCTGCTTCGTCTAGTGCTCTAGAGAGCTGCATCCTTCTTATGCTAGCGCTATAGAGTGTGACCTGCTTCGTCTAGTGCTCTAGAGAGTGTGCACCCTTCTTATGCTGGTGCGATAGAGAGTGTGACCTTCTTCGTCTAGTGCTCTAGAGAGAGTGCGTCCTTCTTATGCTGGCGCTATAGAGAGTGTGACCTTCTTCATCTAGTGCTACAAAGAGTGTGCGTCCTTTTTAGGCTGGGGCTATAGACTGTGACTCTCTTTGTCTAGTGCTACAGGGAGTGTGCGTCCTTCTTAGGCTGGCGCTATCGAGAGTGTGACCTTCTTCGTCTAGTGCTCTACAGAGTGTGCGCTCTTCTTATGCTGACGCTATAGAGAGTGTGACCTTCTTCGTCCAGTGCTATAGAGAGTGTGCACCCTTCTTATTCTGGCGCTATAGAGAGTGTGATCTTCTTCGTCTAGTGCTCTAGAGAGAGTGCGTCCTTCTTATGCTGGCGCTATAGAGAGTGTGACCTTCTTCGTCTGATGCTCTAGAGAGAGTGCTTCCTTCTTATGCTGGCGCTATAGAGAGTGTGATCCTCTTCGTCTAGTGCTCTAGAGAGTGTGTGCCCTTCTTATGCTGGCGCTATAGAGAGTGTGACCTTCTTCATCCAGTGCTCTAGAGAGAGCGCGTCTTTCTTATGCTGGCGCTATAGAAAGTGTGACCTTCTTCGTCTAGTGCTCTAGAGAGAGTGCTCCCTTCTTATGCTGGCGCTATAGAGAGTGTGTGACCTTCTTCGTCTAGTGCTATAGAGAGTGTGCGCCCTTCTTATGCTGGCGCTATAGAGAGTGTGACCTTCTTCGTCCAGTGCTCTAGAGAGAGTGCGTCCTTCTTAGGCTGGCCCTACAGAGAGTGTGACCCTCTTCGCTAGTGCTACAGAGAGTGTGCGACCTTCTTAGGCTGGCGCTATAGAGTGTGACTCTCTTTGTCTAGTGCTCTAGAGAGTGTGCGTCCTTCTTAGGCTGGCGCTATAGAGAATGTGACCTTCTTCATCTAGTGCTCTAGAGAGTGTGCTCCCTTCTTATGCTGGCGCTATAGAGAGAATGACCTTCTTCATCTAGTGCTCTAGAGAGTGTGCGTCCTTCTTAGGCTGGCGCTATAGAGAGTGTTACAAAAGGGGATGATGGACGGAACGTTTGAGCCAATCAAACACTCACCCCCAGTCAACTGATCTGGGTTTAATCCATCATCATTCTTTAGCTCACTCCACCACCCCAGTTCAGACATGGCCATATGCAAATCAGTCTGACCCTGTGCCTCATGGGAACAGTCCAGCCCGAACTGCCAAGCCATGTCTTCCCTGGACCGGAAACAAGCATCCTAGGACCGGTTTCTGGCATTCCAGCCGTCATCAGCCAGGCTTGCTTGAATCCAGTGGCAAAGTGAGCAAGGGACCCACGTCTGGGCATGCCCCGCCAACTTAGGGCGAACAAAGCGATACAAAGGGGATGATGGACGGAACGTTTGAGCCAATCAACGCTCACCCCCAGTCAACTGATCTGGGTTTAATCCATCATCATTCTTTAGCTCACTCCACCACCCCAGTTCAGACATGGCCATATGCAAATCAGTCTGACCCTGTGCCTCATGGGAACAGTCCAGCCCGAACTGCCAAGCCATGTCTTCCCTGGACCGGAAACAAGCATCCTAGGACCGGTTTCTGGCATTCCAGCCGTCATCAGCCAGGCTTGCTTGAATCCAGTGGCAAAGTGAGCAAGGGACCCACGTCTGGGCATGCCCCCGCCAACTTAGGGCGAACAAAGCGATACAAAAGGGGATGATGGACGGAACGTTTGAGCCAATCAAACACTCACCCCCAGTCAACTGATCTGGGTTTAATCCATCATCATTCTTTAGCTCACTCCACCACCCCAGTTCAGACATGGCCATATGCAGATCAAACGTTCCGTCCATCATCCCCTTTTGTATCGCTTTGGTCGCCCTAAGTTGGCGGGGGTATGCCCAGACGTGGGTCCCTTGCTCACTTTGCCACTGGATTCAAGCAAGCCTGGCTGATGACGGCTGAAATGCCAGAAACCGGTCCTAGGATGCTTGTTTCCGGTCCAGGGAAGGCATGGCTTGGCAGTTCGGGCTGGACTGTTCCCATGAGGCACAGGGTCAGACTGATTTGCATATGGCCATGTCTGAACTGGGGTGGTGGAGTGAGCTAAAGAATGATGATGGATTAAACCCAGATCAGTTGACTGGGGGTGAGTGTTTGATTGGCTCAAACGTTCCGTCCATCATCCCCTTTTGTATCGCTTGGTCGCCCTAAGTTGGCGGGGGTATGCCCAGACGTGGGTCCCTTGCTCACTTTGCCACTGGATTCAAGCAAGCCTGGCTGATGACGGCTGAAATGCCAGAAACCGGTCCTAGGATGCTTGTTTCCGGTCCAGGGAAGACATGGCTTGGCAGTTCGGGCTGGACTGTTCCCATGAGGCACAGGGTCAGACTGATTTGCATATGGCCATGTCTGAACTGGGGTGGTGGAGTGAGCTAAAGAATGATGATGGATTAAACCCAGATCAGTTGACTGGGGGTGAGTGTTTGATTGGCTCAAACGTTCCGTCCATCATCCCCTTTTGTATCGCTTTGGTCGCCCTAAGTTGGCGGGGGTATGCCCAGACGTGGGTCCCTTGCTCACTTTGCCACTGGATTCAAGCAAGCCTGGCTGATGACGGCTGAAATGCCAGAAACCGGTCCTAGGATGCTTGTTTCCGGTCCAGGGAAGACATGGCTTGGCAGTTCGGGCTGGACTGTTCCCATGAGGCACAGGGTCAGACTGATTTGCATATGGCCATGTCTGAACTGGGGTGGTGGAGTGAGCTAAAGAATGATGATGGATTAAACCCAGATCAGTTGACTGGGGGTGAGTGTTTGATTGGCTCAAACGTTCCGTCCATCATCCCCTTTTGTATCGCTTTGGTCGCCCTAAGTTGGCGGGGGTATGCCCAGACGTGGGTCCCTTGCTCACTTTGCCACTGGATTCAAGCAAGCCTGGCTGATGACGGCTGAAATGCCAGAAACCGGTCCTACGATGCTTGTTTCCGGTCCAGGGAAGACATGGCTTGGCAGTTCGGGCTGGACTGTTCCCATGAGGCACAGGGTCAGACTGATTTGCATATGGCCATGTCTGAACTGGGGTGGTGGAGTGAGCTAAAGAATGATGATGGATTAAACCCAGATCAGTTGACTGGGGGTGAGTGTTTGATTGGCTCAAACGTTCCGTCCATCATCCCCTTTTGTATCGCTTTGGTCGCCCTAAGTTGGCGGGGGTATGCCCAGACGTGGGTCCCTTGCTCACTTTGCCACTGGATTCAAGCAAGCCTGGCAGATGACGGCTGAAATGCCAGAAACCGGTCCTAGGATGCTTGTTTCCGGTCCAGGGAAGACATGGCTTGGCAGTTCGGGCTGGACTGTTCGCATGAGGCACAGGGTCAGACTGATTTGCATATGGCCATGTCTGAACTGGGGTGGTGGAGTGAGCTAAAGAATGATGATGGATTAAACCCAGATCAGTTGACTGGGGGTGAGTGTTTGATTGGCTCAAACGTTCCGTCCATCATCCCCTTTGTATCGCTTTGGTCGCCCTAAGTTGGCGGGGGTATGCCCAGACGTGGGTCCCTTGCTCACTTTGCCACTGGATTCAAGCAAGCCTGGCTGATGACGGCTGAAATGCCAGAAACCGGTCCTAGGATGCTTGTTTCCGGTCCAGGGAAGACATGGCTTGGCAGTTCGGGCTGGACTGTTCCCATGAGGCACAGGGTCAGACTGATTTGCATATGGCCATGTCTGAACTGGGGTGGTGGAGTGAGCTAAAGAATGATGATGGATTAAACCCAGATCAGTTGACTGGGGGTGAGTGTTTGATTGGCTCAAACGTTCCGTCCATCATCCCCTTTTGTATCGCTTTGGTCGCCCTAAGTTGGCGGGGTATGCCCAGACGTGGGTCCCTTGCTCACTTTGCCACTGGATTCAAGCAAGCCTGGCTGATGACGGCTGAAATGCCAGAAACCGGTCCTAGGATGCTTGTTTCCGGTCCAGGGAAGACATGGCTTGGCAGTTCGGGCTGGACTGTTCCCATGAGGCACAGGGTCAGACTGATTTGCATATGGCCATGTCTGAACTGGGGTGGTGGAGTGAGCTAAAGAATGATGATGGATTAAACCCAGATCAGTTGACTGGGGGTGAGTGTTTGATTGGCTCAAACGTTCCGTCCATCATCCCCTTTTGTATCGCTTTGGTCGCCCTAAGTTGGCGGGGGTATGCCCAGACGTGGGTCCCTTGCTCACTTTGCCACTGGATTCAAGGAAGCCTGGCTGATGACGGCTGAAATGCCAGAAACCGGTCCTAGGATGCTTGTTTCCGGTCCAGGGAAGACATGGCTTGGCAGTTCGGGCTGGACTGTTCCCATGAGGCACAGGGTCAGACTGATTTGCATATGGCCATGTCTGAACTGGGGTGGTGGAGTGAGCTAAAGAATGATGATGGATTAAACCCAGATCAGTAGACTGGGGGTGAGTGTTTGATTGGCTCAAACGTTCCGTCCATCATCCCCTTTTGTATCGCTTTGGTCGCCCTAAGTTGGCGGGGGTATGCCCAGACGTGGGTCCCTTGCTCACTTTGCCACTGGATTCAAGCAAGCCTGGCTGATGACGGCTGAAATGCCAGAAACCGGTCCTAGGATGCTTGTTTCCGGTCCAGGGAAGACATGGCTTGGCAGTTCGGGCTGGACTGTTCCCATGAGGCACACGGTCAGACTGATTTGCATATGGCCATGTCTGAACTGGGGTGGTGGAGTGAGCTAAAGAATGATGATGGATTAAACCCAGATCAGTTGACTGGGGGTGAGTGTTTGATTGGCTCAAACGTTCCGTCCATCATCCCCTTTTGTATCGCTATAGAGAGTGTGACCTTCTTCGTCTAGTGCTACAGAAAGTGTGCGTCCTTCTTATGCGGGCGCTATAAAGAATGTGACCTTCTTCATCTAGTGCGCTAGAGAGTGTGCATCCTTCTTAGGCTGGCGCTATAGAGAGAATGACCCTCTTCATCTAGTGCTCTAGAGAGTGTGCGTCCTTCTGAGGCTGCCGTTGTAGAGACTGTGTCCTTAGGCCGGTGGTATGGAAACTGTACCCTTCTGTGATGGTGCTGTCAAAAAGAGCACCATTGAGGACGGTGCTATGGAGGCTGTGCCCCTGTGCGCTATGCAGTGCCCACTATGAAGAGTGTTCATTTTGGTGCAGTGTTACGAAGTGACTTCCCTTTCAATGCCGTGCTGCTCCTGGAAAGTCTTTTGTCCAGGGTTGAAGTTGTGTTTCTTTCTATCCTCTTGTTGTCTCTACTTCACACAAAAAAAAAAAAAGTGCAAGACTTAAAACACTGCTTGAGGACACACCCCAGTGGTGCAGGAAGTGTCATGTGCCCAAATATAGTCCTGGAAAATTGGCCCTTTAGCCTCTTTTGGGTAGTAAACACATTCAAATTAGGATCCAGAGTGTCCCTCGCAGTGGGGGGACTAACCTAGTTAATCAGTATGCAAGTGACATCGCAGCGCGTGACATCACAGCGCGTGACATCACAGCGCGTGACATCACAGCGCGTGACATCACAGCGCGTGACATCACAGGAACTGGCATCACAAGAAGTGACATCAGATCTTAAGCCCTCACATATATGCTTAGCAGGTGTATCATGAGTACATTTGAGCACATTTCGAGCATACTTGCAAACCCTCCTGATTTAGGCAGAAGATTCACACTTTTGTACGCTACACATAAAACAATGTTACCTTTTATCAGCGTTAAGTTTTCTCTAGCCATAGTGCTTTAAAAGAAATAGTGATATTTAAATTATTACACCGCCTCCTCAGGGGTGGTATGCGCTTACATAAATGCTATTTATTTTGTGCAAATGCTGGGAAACAACACATCTGAAGTTTTTACAGTGCATGCATATCTCCTAAACAGAGCCTGAACAAAGTTAAAAGCTGCTGCTCTTCAGTATGTGTGAAGTGCTAACAATGTGTGAGCCTTTGTTTCCCCTCTGCTGCATTTGCATCCAGGGCCGGACTGGGAACCGAAACCGGCCCTGGCAAACAGCTCGGCCGGCCCCCCTGGGGTGGGAGGGCCGAACTGTTTGCTTGGGCCGGTTTCGGCCGATTTTGTTACAGGGGGCCAATATTGCGGGCCCCTGTAACAAAACCGGCCCCCAGGGGCCCAAAACCGGCCCCCAACCTTGCAGCCCACCGGGGAAACGCCCGGTGCCCGCTACGGCCAGTCTGGCCCTGTTTGCATCAGGTGTGAGGCTCCTGACTGCTCCCAGCCAGGAGACTCCAACAAAAGGAGGCCTGATGACCCCTCCGATTCGGCCTTTGTTATGGGCCCAGCAGGAGTCAGAACTAAGAGAGCACCGTCCCTGCCTGCACGTTGTTGCAGATAGAAAGCAGATAACAACGTGCAGGCGCTGCAGGATGTGTCCGATGTTTGTAAATTACACCGGGACGAATTCAGCATATTTTACAGTGTGGGCCACACTTCTTGGCAGGGTGGACGGCGTCCTCCCTGTGAAAAAAGTGGGGGGACGCCGTCCACCCGCCTGTACCCCCGACTCGTGCCCTGGTGAAAATGCTATATTAGGGGGAGAATCCAAGAGACGAATTTCCTCCTGCACACAGACAAGCTGGAGACAAATCCATTTGTGAATTTCCTTTTTTTAATTTATAATTCCTCTAAGAATCAGGAAGTTTTTCCATTACAGCCCAGCACTGACTCAGACCCAGAGAAGGCTTGAATTCTGCGACAGGGGGTGCCTCTGGGTACTTTTATTTAACTCCTCTAAGCGTAATAAATCTAACAATTGTGTGGCAGGCTGTAACTTCTGAAATATTCGACGGCTTGGGATTAGGCGGGCACATGTAAACTTGGAGGGGGGAATTTGGAACGTTTCCCAATACGCCTTGGAAGGGTAAAGACGTCTGGGGAAGAGCTATGCCCATGCGAGGTATCAGCCTTCCAAGCGAGTGCTCTAACCCGCGCAGCACCTTCCTTCCAAAGGCGCCGTCACGCCGAATCGCCCGCCGGCTTGCTGCGGACAGTCGTAAGCCGCAGTGCGCCTCTCACCTGGTGCCAAGCGTTGGCATGCCGACAGAGCCATCGCTCTCTGCGGGCGCAGCTGGCATCTCTATGCTCTGTTCTGCTGAAGGCCTGACGGCGCTCAGTGACCTCGTAGGACCTCACTAGTTCAGCACTCTCTGGATTTTGGAGGCCGCTTCTTTCCAAAAGTCCGTCATCGTTGACCTTTAGCTCAGTGAAGCAAGCATCAGTCGCAAGTATGACCCACTCCCCGGGTCCATCTTCTCTCGCCCTTGTCTGAATGACGACTCCGTCGCCAAGATGCCTCGGTCCCCTTCGCCTCGCTCTTTGGCTCAAGGACTGGCTTTACTGGTCACGCGCACACTAACTCGAGGGCATAGCTATCATTGGTGCAGCAGGTGCAGTGGCTTCAGGGCCATAAGGCCTTAGACGTCCCCACAACTCATGTTATGGCTGTATTTTAATAGCCAACCAGTGTACAGGGGGGCACATTCCCCTGGCTTGCACTAGGGTCCATTACAGCCTTGCTATGTCACTGTTCCAGGGATCTATTAGTTCGCTGGTAGGAGGGAAGAACCTACCTCATCCACCCAGTCTTAATCACCCTGGGGCAGATTTACAAGAACTGGTGCATCTCTGCATATTAGCAGAGATGTGTCAGTTCATTTGCGTCCCGTAAAAAAACCCTTGCGCCACCATGGATGCGTCGCATTTACAATGCGGCGCACCGTGGCGCAAGGATAGACAGATGCGTGGCGCATCTTTTGGCGTACAGGCAGCGCATTGCTGGAGTCGTGTCGCAAGCACGACGCAACTCCAGCAATGGTTAGGAATACCTATTCCTAACATGCTGCGTCACTCCTTACACCTGCTTCAAACAGGCGTAAGGTTTTGACGCAGTGGCGCAGTGAAATCTTGTAGATTTCACTGCCTCACTTTTACAAGGCTTTCTCACATCGGAACGCCCACCCTGCATACATTATACCTGGCGCAGGTATAATGTAGCGCAGGGCTTTACAACGTGACGCATCTCCCTAGATGCGTCACGTTGTAAATATGTCGCAACATGGCGCATTGTTTATGACGCCGCTGCGCCACAGAAGTGACGCAACAGCAGCGTACAGTTGTCGCAAGGGGCTTGTAAATCTGCCCCTCTATGTCCTTAATTTAGAGTGGAGCGTGGTGATCTTTCAGGTTACCCTTTCTCGACCACTATAGAGACGTGCGTCGTCACCTCTCGGCCCATATCTAGGAGGATTAAAGAGAGCAATCCTCTCAATTCACCCAGAGCCACCATGCATGCTTCCACGGTGAGTGGTCAACACTCCCTTTTTGACTTCTAGTGTGCCAACCTCTTTATAAGGATGGAAGATAGAGCTGGTCTGGCTGAGATTGGAACTCATGAGCTGCAGATCATAGTAGATGTCAGCTGCGATACATGTACACCCTCTCATTTCTTGTGTTTCCTGGTTCCTAACCTGGGGGTTGTGGGTTGTTACCCCATGAATCTCTACATGATGGAGAGGGCTGGGTTCATGACTTACAGCCAACCTGCGCGTGCATGGGGAGACAGCAGATTTATGTGGTGTCCATGGATTTATAGATAGGTTGTGGATCCCGCACTCCGTAGGTGATCCTAAATTTGAATTCAACTTGTATGACAAGTTTGATAAAGTAATGGGCATGCAGTGAGGTATCGTCCTCTGAGCCTGGACGTGGAATTTGATAAAACTGTTGTGTTTCCCCACTGGGAAGCGTCCCTCAGGTGCACTGCCTGAGTCCAATTGGAAGTGTTTTAAATCAACTTAGTTCAAAACTCAGGTCTATTGATTCCATGAAACTTATTTATTTTGATTCACCATGATTGTCTTTCAATTTCATGAATTAACCACTTAATTCACGTCGGAAACGTTATATTCATTACTGATGAAGCATCAAGAATAGGGTGCAAGTCATCCCCAATGCATTTCGGGCATAATGAATGCCCTTCGTCAGGGGGTATGCTCCTTGTTCGATCTCAGGTGTTTGCGCGAATAACTCCGATCAGGAACGCCAGTGCACCTGAGGGAAGTGTCCATGGATTTGCCATGGGATGCAATGTGTGTATTGGCGTATTCATAAAAGTTAATGGCTGAAGTGTGTTATGTGCACGCTCTGCAGCATTTTCAGCGATTCTGGCTAAGGCAAGGACCCCAATCTGCAGTATATGTTTTTACACTGGAGCCATCTCTTGAAGGATGTGTATGGCCAGCCCAGGTAGGGCTGTTCCGTGGAGGAGTGAGCCTACGTCTGCCAGTGTTTTGCCATTTACACAAACACCACCAAAATGTTGCCTTCCCTTTCTGTGTTTCCTTTATCAGGAACAATTGGCCTTTTAACAGCCCAGCCTGTGCCTCAGAGTTGTAATTAGAGGGGCGAAGGAGGGTTGGGTGGGGAGTATTGGGGATTGGGGTTGGCCCAGCATCCTCATATTCACTCTACAGGTCAAACCCCAAGTGTGAACATTTGTCCAACATCCCTGTGCTTGGGTGGGACCCAGAAAAGCTCAGTGCCCCACCACAAGTCCACAGACTTGATGTTCCAGTGGATATGCTTTAGGATGTCTCCTGTCGGTATGCTGTCTTGCCTGGGTGATGCCACCAGCAGGCACTCATTTTGTATGAAGCCTCCACCCAGGAGAACTGCTTTGTTTGAGAAAGAATGTCTACCAGTCTATTATCTCTTGGGGCTTGTTGATATAATTGCTACCATTGCAAGCTCCATTTATTGATTAATTGAAAGTGATGTTTAACTCATAAAGGGAGGTACTTGCACATAAAATATTGCCAATATTGCAGAATTTTCCATGTAAGCAAAACTGCTCCCGTCCCAGGCAGGTGTAAATTGATTTACAAGATGAGAATGGAAAGGGAACCTCTCCAAAATTGATTTAGTACAGGATTTTTTTGGGAGCAAAAATTATTTCCTTCAATAAACTAAAATCATGTTTTGAATAAAGAATTCAATTTCAGCATGTGTAAATAATTACGCATGTGAGTACATACGTCATTCTGCAATAGTTTTTTAAATAGACTAGGCCTGATTTAGAGTTTTGCAGATGGGGTACTTCATCACAAACTTGACAGATATCCCATCCACCGTATTACAAGTGCATTATATCCTATAGCAATAGTAATAGGGCAGATGGCCACACTGTGCTGTTTATCACACTGACGATGGCCTAGTTAACGAGGTGTGTCTTAGTGCCAACAGCACTGAGCATGGCGTGGGCATCACGTTTCTGACTAATTACCCGTTCACCAAATTCTAAACCAGGCACTCTGTTTCATAAGACCTTGGAGTTTCCTATTCGTTTGTTACCTGTGAATTTTTTTTCATTTAGGGCCAGATGTTCGACCATTCCATTTTGCAAGTCGCAAATTGTGACGTTTTGCGACTCGCAAAATGGAATGTACAACAGTGTTTGAGACACTGTTTGTGATTCTCAAATAGGTTGCAAGGGCCCTGCCTCATTAATATTCATGAGGCAGGTCGCAATTTGCGACCCATTGGGAATGGCCTGCAAACACAGGGATGGTGGCCTGCTGGGGACAGCAGACTCCCATGTCTGTGTTTGCTTTTTAAATAAAGCAACTTTGTTTTTAAATGCACCAAAAACGGGAGGTGTTTAAAAAAACCATTTTCTTTTCATTTTTAGGTCGAGCCTAGTGGCAGCACACATGCGCTGCTCGCTCTGCGAGACTGCTGTAGTAGACTATGGGAGAGAAGACAGCGCTCACTTTCCGCCCATATTTTTCATTGGCTTGAGTCATTGTCTTTCGTAAATGCTGCCTTCTGATTCGTTAATAGGCTTGTTAGTCCCTCCTTAGTACGGCCTTTTCTTCATTTGTAACCTTCCATGGCTACCGGCCACTTTACTTCCGTTGTTACACGGGATCTGTTATTTAGTCTGTAAGCACTATTTACTTTATTGAGTTTCTCTTACTGCAGGCCGGACATGTGCTGCTTCAGCTGAAACCGCTTGTGTTTTTTTAACCAGCACGGCCGCCCCCGTAACACGGGCGCTCGCTTTCAATCACTTTAATCCAGCATTATCTCGTGTCTGTTTCAACCCCCCAAGTAAAATGGATTTAGAAATGATTAGCGAATTAACTCATGTGAATTCCAGGTAGCACATAATCGTGTGCTAATGGGCTGAAGCTGACAACAGCACATCTGTGTTACCTGTCATCTGCACTAGAGAACCTGACAGGGTTGTTTTCAAAAGCCTGTTTTATTAACAACAACAACACCACCACCACCACCAATACCACCACCACCACCACCAATACCACCATCACCACCACCAATAACACCACTTCCACCACCACCAACACCACCACCAATATCATCAATACCACCACCTCCAATACAACCACCAATACCACCACCACCAATACCACCACCACCTCCACCAATACCATCACCAGCAATACCACCATCACCAGCAATACCACCACCAGCAATACCACCACCACCAATACCACCACCACCAGCAATACCACCACCACCAATACCACCACCACCACCAATACCACCACCACCAATACCACCATCAATATCATCACCACCAATACCAACCACCAACACCAATGCCAATACCCATACCACCAATACCACCACCAATACCACCCTCACCAATACAACCAATACCACCACCACCAATATCACCAGCACCAATACCACAACCACCACCACTACCAATATCACCACCACCAATACCACCACCACCAATACCAATACCACCACTAACACCACAACCAATACCACCACCACCAATATCAAAACCACCATCAATACCAATACCACCACCAATACCACCATCACCAGTACCACCACCAATACCACCACCAATATCACCAATACCACCACCAATACCACCAATACCACCACCAATAATACCACCAATACCATCACCAATACCACCATTACCACCACCACCACCACCAATACCACCAATACCACCACCACCAATACCACCATCACCACCACCAATAACACCACCTCCACCACCACCAACACCACCACCAATATCATCAATACCACCACATCCAATACAACCACCAGTACCACCACCACCAATACCACCACCACCAATACTACCACCACCACCAATACCATCACCAGCAATACCATCACCAGCAATACCACCACCACCAATACCACCACCACCACCAATACCACCACCACCAATACCACCATCAATATCACCACCACCAATACCACCACCAATACCACCACCACCAATACCACCACCAATACCACCAATACCACCACCACCACCACTACCACCACCAATATCACCACCACCAATATCACCACCACTAACACCACCACCAATACCACCACCAATACCACCACCACCAATATCAAAACCACCATCAATACCAATACCACCACCAATAACACCACCACCAGTACCACCACCAATACCACCACCAATATCACCAATATCACCACCAATACCACCAATACCACCACCAATAATACCACGAATACCATCACCAATACCACCACCACCACCACCAATACCGCCACCACCACCAATACCACCACCACCAATGCCACCACCAATGCCACCACCACCAATACCACCACCACCACCAATACCACCACCAACAATACCACCATCAATACCAATACCACCACCAATGCCACCACCAATACCACCACCACCAATACCACCACCAATACCAGTACCACCACCACCACCACCAATACCACCACCAATACCAATACCACCACCAATACCAATACCACAAATACCAATACCACCACTAACACCACCACCAATATCATCACCACCACTACCACCACCACCACCAATACCATCACCACCTCAATACCACCACTACCACCACCACCATCAATACCACCACCACGAATACCAATACCAATACCACCACCACCAATACCACCACCACCAATACCACCACCACCAATACCAATACCACCATCAATACCAATACCACCACCAATACCACCAGCACCACCAATACCATCACCACCAATACCAACAATACCACCACCAATACCACCAATACCATCACCAATACCACCAACACCAATACTACCACCACCACCAATACCACCACCACCACCACCAAAACCAACACCACCACCAATACCACCACCACCAATACCACCACCAATACCACCACCAATACCAGCATCACCACCACCACCACCAATACCAATACAACCACCAATACCACCACCACCACAAATACCCCCGCCAATATCACCACCACCAATACCACCACCACCACCACCAATACCACCAATACCACCACCAATACCACCACCACCACCAATACCACACCAATACCACACCAATACCACCACCAATACCACCAATACAACCACCACCAATACCACCACCACCAATACCTCCACCAATACCACCACCAATGCCACCACCAATACCACCACCACCAATACAAATACCACCACCAATACCAACACCACTACCACCAATACCGCCACCAATACCACCACCACCACCAATACCACCAATGCCACCACCACCAATACCACCACCACCACCAATACCACCACCACCAATACCACCAAAACCAATACCAATACCACCACCAATACCAACACCACCACCACCAATACTGCCACCAATACCACCACCACCACAAATACCACCAATGCCACAACCACCACCAATACCACCACCACCACCAATACCACAACCACCAATACCACCACCAATACCAACAATACCACCACCAATACCACCACCACCACCAATATCACCACCACCAATACCACAACCACCACCACTACCACCACCAATATCACCACCACCAATACCACCACCACCAATACCAATACCACCACTAACACCACCACCAATACCACCACCAATACCACCATCACCAGTACCACCACCAATACCACCACCACCACCAATATCACCAATACCACCACCAATACCAACAATACCACCACCAATAATACCACCAATACCATCACCAATACCACCAATACCACCACCACCAATACCACCACCATCAATACCACCATCACCACCACCACCAATAACACCACCTCCACCACCACCAACACCACCACCAATATCATCAATAACACCACCTCCAATACAACCACCAGTACCACCACCACCAATACCACCACCACCAATACTACCACCACCACCAATACCATCACCAGCAATACCATCACCAGCAATACCACCACCATCAATACCACCACCACCAATACCACCACCACCACCAATACCACCATCAATATCACCACCACCAATACCACCACCAATACCACCAATACCACCAATACCAATACCACCACCACTACCAATATCACCACCACCAATACCACCACCACCACCACTACCACCACCAATATAACCACCACCAATACCACCACCACTAACACCACCACCAATACCACCACCACCAATATCAAAACCACCATCAATACCAATACCACCACCAATACCACCACCACCAATAACACCACCACCAGTACCACCACCAATACCACCACCAATATCACCAATATCACCACCAATACCACCAATACCACCACCAATAATACCACCAATACCATCACCAATACCACCAATACCACCACCACCACCACCAATACCGCCACCACTACCAATACCACCACCACCACCAATGCCACCACCACCAATACCACCACCACCACCACCAATACCACCACCAACAATACCACCATCAATACCAATACCACCACCAATGCCACCACCAATACCACCACCACCAATACCACCACCAATACCAGTACCACCACCACCACCAATACCACCACCAATACCAATACCACCAACACCAATACCAATACCACCACTAACACCACCACCACCATCACCAATATCATCACCACCACTACCACCACCACCACCAATACCATCTCCACCTCAATACCACCACCACCAATACCACCACCACGAATACCAATACCAATACCACCACCACCACCAATACCACCACCACCAATACCACCATCAATACCAATACCACCACCAATACCACCAGCACCACCAATACCATCACCACCAATACCAACAATACCACCACCAATACCACCAATACCATCACCAATACCACCAACACCAATACCATCACCACCACCAATACCACCACCAAAACCAACACCACCACCAATACCACTACCACCAATACCACCACCAATACCACCACCAATACCACCACCACCAATACCAATACCACCACCACCACCAATACCAATACAACCACCAATACCACCACCAATGCCACCACCACCAATACCACCACCACCACCAATACCACCACCAACAATACCACCATCAATACCAATACCACCACCAATGCCACCACCAATACCACCACCACCAATACCAGTACCACCACCACCACCACCACCACCAATACCACCACCAATACCAATACCACCACCAATACCAATACCACCAATACCACCACTAACACCACCACCAATATCATCACCACCACCACCACCAATACCATCACCACCTCAATACCACCACTACCACCACCACCATCAATACCACCACCACGAATAGCAATACCAATACCACCACCACCAATACCACCACCATCAATACCAATACCACCACCACCAATAACACCACCACCAATACCAATACCACCATCAATACCAATACCACCACCAATACCACCAGCACCACCAATACCATCACCAATACCACCAACACCAATACTACCACCACCACCAATACCACCACCACCACCACCAAAACCAACACCACCACCAATACCACCACCACCAATACCACCACCAATACCACCACCAATACCAGCACCACCAACACCAATACCACAACCACCACCACCAATACCAATACAACCACCAATACCACCACCACCACAAATACCCCCGCCAATATCACCACCACCAATACCACCACCACCACCAATACCACCAATACCACCACCAATACCACCACCACCAATACCACCACCACCACCAATACCACACCAATATCACCACCAATACCACCAATACAACCACCACCAATACCACCACCACCAATACCTCCACCAATACCACCACCAATGCCACCACCAATACCACCAACACCAATACAAATACCACCACCAATACCAACACCACTACCACCAATACCACCACCAATACCACCACCACCAGCAATACCACCAATGCCACCACCACCAATACCACCACTACCACCAATACCACCACCACCAATACCACCAAAACCAATACCAATACCACCACCAATACCAACACCACCACCACCAATACTGCCACCAATACCACCACCACCACAAATACCACCAATGCCACAACCACCACCAATACCACCACCACCACCAATACCACAACCACCAATACCACCACCAATACCAACAATACCTCCACCAATACCACCACCACCACCACCAATATCACCACCACCAATACCACAATCACCACCAATATCACCACCACCAATACCACCACCACCAATACCAATACCACCACTAACACCACCACCAATACCACCACCAATACCACCATCACCAGTACCACCACCAATACCACCACCACCACCAATATCACCAATACCACCACCAATACCACCACCAATAATACCACCAATACCATCACCAATACCACCACCACCAATACCACCAATACCACCACCACCAATACCACCATCAACACCACCAATAACACCACCTCCACCACCACCACCACCAACACCACCACCAATATCATCAATACCACCACCTCCAATACAACCACCAGTACCACCACCACCAATACCACCACCAATACCAGTACCACCACCACCACCAATACCACCACCAATACCACCAACACCAATACCACCACTAACACCACCACCACCATCACCAATATCATCACCACCACTACCACCACCACCACCAATACCATCTCCACCTCAATACCACCACCACCAATACCACCACCACCACCACGAATACCAATACCACCACCACCACCAATACCACCACCACCAATACCACCATCAATACCAATACCACCACCAATACCACCAGCACCACCAATACCATCACCACCAATACCAACAATACCACCACCAATACCACCAATACCATCACCAATACCACCAACACCAATACCATCACCACCACCAATACCACCACCAAAACCAACACCACCACCAATACCACTACCACCAATACCACCACCAATACCACCACCAATACCACCACAACCAATACCAATACCACCACCACCACCACCAATACCAATACAACCACCAATACCACCACCAATGCCACCACCACCAATACCACCACCACCACCAATACCACCACCAACAATACCACCATCAATACCAATACCACCACCAATGCCACCACCAATACCACCACCACCAATACCAGTACCACCACCACCACCACCACCAATACCACCACCAATACCAATACCACCACCAATACCAATACCACCAATACCAATACCACCACTAACACCACCACCAATATCATCACCACCACCACCACCAATACCATCACCACCTCAATACCACCACTACCACCACCACCATCAATACCACCACCACGAATACCAATACCAATACCACCACCACCAATACCACCACCACCAATACCAATACCACCACCACCAATAACACCACCACCAATACCAATACCACCATCAATACCAATACCACCACCAATACCACCAGCACCACCAATACCATCACCACCAATACCAACAATACCACCACCAATGCCACCAATACCATCACCAATACCACCAACACCAATACTACCACCACCACCAATACCACCACCACCACCACCAAAACCAACACCACCACCAATACCACCACCAATACCACCACCAATACCAGCACCACCAACACCAATACCACCACCACCACCACCAATACCAATACAACCACCAATACCACCACCACCACAAATACCCCCGCCAATATCACCACCACCAATACCACCACCACCACCAATACCACCAATACCACCACCAATACCACCACCACCAATACCACCACCACCACCAATTCCACACCAATACCACCACCAATACCACCAATACAACCACCACCAATACCACCACCACCAATACCTCCACCAATACCACCACCAATGCCACCACCAATACCACCAACACCAATACAAATACCACCACCAATACCAACACCACTACCACCAATACCACCACCAATACCACCACCACCACCAATACCACCAATGCCACCACCACCAATACCACCACTACCACCAATACCACCACCACCAATACCACCAAAACCAATACCAATACCACCACCAATACCAACACCACCACCACCAATACTGCCACCAATACCACCACCACCACCACCACAAATACCACCAATGCCACAACCACCACCAATACCACCACCACCACCAATACCACAACCACCAATACCACCACCAATACCAACAATACCTCCACCAATACCACCACCACCAATATCACCACCACCAATACCACAATCACCACCACTACCACCACCAATATCACCACCACCAATACCACCACTAACACCACCACCAATACCACCACCAATACCACCATCACCAGTACCACCACCAATACCACCACCACCACCACCAATATCACAAATACCACCACCAATACCACCAATACCACCACCAATAATACCACCAATACCATCACCAATACCACCACCACCAATACCACCAATACCACCACCACCAATACCACCATCAACACCACCAATAACACCACCTCCACCACCACCACCACCAACACCACCACCAATATCATCAATACCACCACCTACAATACAACCACCAGTACCACCACCACCAATACCACCACCACCAATACTACCACCACCACCAATACCATCACCAGCAATACCATCACCAGCAATACCACCACCACCAATACCACCACCACCAATACCACCACCACCACCAATACCACCATCAATATCACCACCACCAATACCACCACCAATACCACCAATACCAATACCACCACCACTACCAATATCACCACCACCAATACCACCACCACCACCACTACCACCACCAATATAACCACCACCAATACCACCACCACTAACACCACCACCAATACCACCACCACCAATATCAAAACCACCATCAATACCAATACCACCACCAATACCACCACCACCAATAACACCACCACCAGTACCACCACCAATATCACCACCAATACCACCATCAATAATACCACCAATACCATCACCAATACCACCACCACCACCAATACCGCCACCACAACCAATACCACCACCACCACCAATGCCACCACCACCAATACCACCACCACCACCACCAATACCACCACCAACAATACCACCATCAATACCAATACCACCACCAATGCCACCACCAATACCACCACCACCAATACCACCATCAATACCAGTACCACCACCATCACCAATACCAATACCACCAACACCAATACCAATACCACCACTAACACCACCACCACCATCACCAATATCATCACCACCACTACCACCACCACCACCAATACCATCTCCACCTCAATACCACCACTACCACCACCAATACCACCACCACCACCACGAATACCAATACCAATACCAATACCACCACCACTAATACCACCACCACCAATACCAATACCACCATCAATACCAATACCACCACCAATACCACCAGCACCACCAATACCATCACCACCAATACCAACAATACCACCACCAATACCACCAATACCATCACCAATACCACCAACACCAATACCACCACCACCACCAATACCACCACCAAAACCAACACCACCACCAATACCACTACCACCAATACCACCACCAATACCACCACCAATACCACCACTAATACCACCACCACCAATACCAATACCACCACCACCACCACCAATACCAATACAACCACCAATACCACCACCACCACCACCACCACAAATACCCCCGCCAATATCACCACCACCAATACCACCACCACCAATACCACCATCACCACACCAATACCACCACCAATACCACCACCAATACCACCAATACAACCACCAATACCACCACCACCAATACCACCACCAATACCACCAGCAATGCCACCACCAATACCACCACCACCAATACCAATACCACCACCAATACCAGCACCACTACCACCAATACCGCCACCAATACCACCACCACCACCAATACCACCAATGCCACCACCACCAATACCACCACTACCACTACCACCAATACCACCACCACCAATACCACCAAAACCAATACCAATACCACCACCAATACCAACAACACCACCACCAATACTGCCACCAATACCACCACCATCACCAATACCACCAATACCACCAATACCACCAATGCCACCACCACCACCAATACCACCACCACCACAAATACCACAACCACCAATACAACCACCAATACCAACAATGCCACCACCAATACCACCATCACCAATACCACCACCAATACCACCACAACCACCACCACCACCAATACCATCACCACCAATACCACCACCACCACCAATACCACCATCACCATGAATAACACCACCACCAATACCACCACCACCACCAATACCACCATGACTACAAATGCCAATACCACCATCACCAATACCACCATCAATACCACCACCACCAATACCAATACCACCACCAATACCAATACAATCACCTATACCACCACCACCACCAATACCTCCACCAATACCACCACCGCCACCAATACCACCACCACCACCACCAATACCACCACCACCAAAACCACCAGCAATACCTCCACCAGCAATACCAGTACCACCACCACCAATACCGCCACCAATACCACCACCACCAATACCACCACCACCAATACCACCACCACCAATACCACCACCAATACCAACACGACCACCTCCAATACTGCCACCAATACCACCACCACCACCAATACCACCAATGCCACCACCACCACCAATACCACCACCACCACGAATACCACAACCACCAATACCACCACCACCATCAATAGCAATACCACCACCAATACCACCACCACCAAAACCAATACCACCACCAATACCATCACCGCCAATACCAGTACCACCACCAATACCACCACCAATACCAATACCACCACCAATACCACCAATACCAATACCACCACCAACACCACCACCAATACCACCACTAATACCACCACCAATACCACCACCACCAATACCACCAGCACCACCAATACCACCACCACCTCAATACCACCACTACCACCACCACCACCAATACCACCACCACCAATACCACCATCAATACCACCACCAATACCACCACCAATACCATCACCACCAATACCACCACCAATATCAACAATACCACCACCACCACCAATACCACCAATACCATCACCAATATCACCAATATCACCAACACCAATATCACCACCACCACCAATACCACCACCACCAATACCAACACCACCACCAATACCACCACCACCTCAATACCACCACTACCACCAACAATACCACCACCACCATTACCATCACCACCAATACCACCACCAATACCGACAATACCACCACCACCAATACCAACACCACCACCAATACCACCACCACCTCAATACCACCACTACCACCACCAATACCACCACCACCACCAATACCATCACCACCAATACCACCACCAATACCGACAATACCACCACCACCAATACCACCAATACCATCACCAATACCACCAATACCACCACCACCAATACCACCACCACCAATACCAACACCACCACCAATACCACCACCACCAATACCACCACAAATACCCCGCCAAAATCACCACCACTAATACCACCACCACCACCAATACCACCACCAATACCACCACCAATACCACCACCACCAATACCACCACCACCACCAATACCACCACCAATACCACCACCAATACCACCACCACCACCAATACCACCACCAATACCACCACTAATGCCACCACCAATACCACCACCACTAATACCACCACCAATACCAACACCACCAATACTGCCACCAATACCACCACCACCACCACCACCAATACCACCAATCCCACCAATGCCACCACCAATACCACCACCACCACTAATACCACCAATACCACCACCACCAATAGCACCACCACCAATACCAATACCAACACCACCACCACCAATACTGCCACCAATACTACCACCAATACCACCAATGCCACCACCACCACCAATACCACCACCACCACGAATACCATAACCACCAATACCACCACCAATACCAACAATACCACCACCACCAATACCACCACCAATACCACCACAACCACCACCACCACCAATACCACCACACCCACCACCACCACCAATACCACCATCACCACCAATAACACCACCACCAATACCACCACCACCACCAATACCACCAATACCACCACCACCATCAATACCAATACCACCACCAATACCACCACCACCAATACCAATACCACCACCAATACCAATACAACCACCTATACCACCAGCACCACCAATACCCCCACCAATACCACCACAACCACCAATACCACCACCACCACCAATACCACCACCACCACCAATACCACCACCAATTCCACCACCAACACCACCAATACCACCAATACCACCACCAATACCATCACTACTACCAATACCACCACCAATACCACCACCACCAAAACCACCAGCAATTCCACCACTACCAATACCTGTACCACCACCACCAATAACACCACCAATACCACCACCACCTCAATACCACCACTACCACCACCACCACCAATACCACCACCACCAATACCACCATCAATACCACCACCAATACCACCACCAATACCAATACCATCACCACCAATACCACCACCAATATCAACAATACCACCACCACCACCAATACCACCAATACCATCACCAATATCACCAATATCACCAACACCAATATCACCACCACCACCAATACCACCACCAATACCAATACCATCACCACCAATACCACCACCAATATCAACAATACCACCACCACCACCAATACCACCAATACCATCACCAATATCACCAATATCACCAACACCAATATCACCACCACCAACAATACCACCACCACCAATACCATCACCACCAATACCACCACCAATACCGACAATACCACCACCACCAATACCAACACCACCACCACCTCAATACCACCACTACCACCACCAATACCACCACCACCACCAATACCATCACCACCAATACCACCACCAATACCGACAATACCACCACCACCAATACCATCACCAATATCACCAATACCACCAACACCAATACCACCACCAATACCACCACCACCAATACCACCAATACCACCACCACCAATACCACCACCACCAATACCAACACCACCACCAATACCACCACCACCAATACCACCACAAATACCCCGCCAAAATCACCACCACTAATACCACCACCACCACCAATACCACCACCAATACCACCACCAATACCACCACCACCAATACCACCACCACCAATACCACCACCACCACCAATACCACCACCAATACCACCACCAATACCACCACCACCACCAATACCACCACCAATACCACCACTAATGCCACCACCAATACCACCACCACTAATACCACCACCAATACCAACACCACCAATACTGCCACCAATACCACCACCACCACCACCACCAATCCCACCAATGCCACCACCAATAGCACCACCACCAATACCAATACCAACACCACCACCACCAATACTGCCACCAATACTACCACCAATACCACCAATGCCACCACCACCACCAATACCACCACCACCACGAATACCACAACCACCAATACCACCACCAATACCAACAATACCACCACCACCAATACCACCACCAATACCACCACAACCACCACCACCACCAATACCACCACACCCACCACCACCACCAATACCACCATCACCACCAATAACACCACCACCAATACCACCACCACCACCAATACCACCAATACCACCACCACCATCAATACCAATACCACCACCAATACCACCACCACCAATACCAATACCAATACAACCACCTATACCACCAGCACCACCAATACCCCCACCAATACCACCACAACCACCAATACCACCACCACCACCAATACCACCACCACCACCAATACCACCACCAATTCCACCACCAACACCACCAATACCACCACCAATACCATCACTACTACCAATACCACCACCAATACCACCACCACCAAAACCACCAGCAATTCCACCACCACCAATACCTGTACCACCACCACCAATAACACCACCAATACCACCACCACCAATACCACCACCACCAATACCACTACCACCAACACCACCACCACCAATAGCCCCACTATCAATACCACCAATACAACCAATACCACCACCTCCACCACCAATACCGCCACCAATACCACCACCACCACCAATACTACCAATGCTACCACCACCACCAATACCACCACCACCACGAATACCACAACCACCAACACCACCAATACCAACAATACCACCACCAATACCACCACCAATACCACCACAACCACCACCAATACCACCATCACCACCAATAACACCACCACCAATACCACCACCAATACCACCACCACCACCAATACCAATACCACCACCACCAATACCAATACCACCACCAATACCACCACCACCAATACCAATACCACCACCAATACCAATACAACCACCTATACCACCACCACCAACACCAATACCCCCACCAATACCACCACCACCACCAATATCACCACCACCAATACCACCACCAATACCACCACCAATATCATCACTACCACCAATACCACCACCACCAAAACCACCAGCAATACCACCACCACCAATATCAATAACACCACCAATACCACCAATACCAATACAGTCACCAATACCACCACCACAAATACCATCACCACCAATACCACCAATGCCACCACCACCACCATCAATACCACCAATACAACCACCACCAATACCAGCACCACCAATACCAATAATACCATCACCAATACCCCTACTACCAATGCCACGAATACCAATACCACCACCCCCACCAATACCACCACCACCAATACCAGTACCACCACCACCAATACCACCATCAATACTGATACCACCACCAATACCACCACCACCACCTATACCACCACCACCAATGCCACCACCAATATCAACAATACCACCACCACCAATACCACCACCACCGGTCAGTAGGCATAATATCGAGTTTTAAATATCGTTGTGCTATGATATGGAGTTTTAAATGTCGAAGGTCAAAAATATCGTTGTTTATAATATCGATGTCAAGAATATCGTTGTTAAAAATATCGATTTTGAAAATATCGTTATTAAATAATATCGATGTTGTAAATGTTGTGAATTTTTTATTATAGTATATATTTGTAAATGTATTATTAATTTTTAATAAATTGGATATATTTTATAGAAAAATTGTTTTAGGAGCGGGATGTTGGGTTTATAGGGGATAAGGGTGGGGAGTGTTTTACATTTTTTTCACATTTTAAAAGTTTAAAAGTAATATTAAAGAAATTTAAAAATCTTTTTTAGGAGCAGGATGTTGGGGTTATAGGGGATACGGGTAGGGAGTGTTTAAAAAAAAAATGTAATAAATTTTTTTTTTAATTAATATTAAAGAAATTTAAAATTGTGTTTTTGGGAGCGGGTTGTTGGGGTTAAAGGGGATAAGGGTGGGGAGTGTTTTATATAAAAATGTAATAATTTAAAAAAATGTAATTATATTTAAAAAAAAAAAAAAAAATTATTTTAGGAGCGGGATGTTGGGGTTATAGGGGATAAGGTTGGGGAGTGTTTTTAAAAAATTCAAAATGTAAAAATAAATATTTTATAATAAATACATTTAAAATTGGATTTTTGGAGCGGGATGTTGTGGTTATAGGGGAAAAGGGTGGGAGTTTTTTCAAAAAATATTTTCATTTCAAATAAAAAATTTAAGTAATAAACAAATTTAAAAACGTTTTTTAGTATTGGGATGTTGGGTTTATAGGTGATGAGGGGGTAGTTTTTAAATAAAAAAATTTACTTTTAAAATTAAAACAAAAAAATTACAAATATTAATTAAAAAAATTATTAATTGTGAAAATAAGTGAAATTTGCAGATAATTTTGTGGAGTAATGTTTAAATTTAAATTGTTTTGGAAAAAGAGAAAATGTGAAATAAAAAAAATATTAATTATGATTTGTTGTTTTTATATGGTATTACAGTAGTGAAAATAAAAATTCAAAATAAATAAATAAATATTTAATGTAGAGGTGTTTTGTGCTGAGATGGTATTATTGTGCTTTTTTAAAATAAAAAATGTGTTAATTATATATTTTTTTAATGTAAAAATTTAATAAAAAATTGGTAAATTGTACATTTTGAAGATGTTTAATGTTTGAGGTTGAAATTATTCATGTTATAAAAATTAAAATTAAGGGGCTGATTACGATGGCGGTCGTAGGCCCTCCTCGGTGCTGGTGGAAAACTTCCATTTAGTTACTCCTGCAGCGGTCCCTGCGTACGCCATATTACAATAGGCAAAGATAGCCCATTTCCCGGCCGTCGCGGACTTTCCGGACCCGCCAGATTTTTTGTTCCGCAACGGTGCCGGAGGGAGCCAATAGAGAAAGACCGCCGTGCAAGATGACCTTCCGACCGCCGGACAAATCACGATGCCTTAGCCAGCCCATCAAAACGCAGTGGAGAAACCAGCCCCTCGGAGACATCGGAAGCAGAACTGCGGAGATAGAAACTCGAGTCCGAGACACCTCCACATGTTCCTGGCCACCATGGATCCTGCTCTACTAGCCCTTCCGCTGCTGTATCTCATCCACTACCAGCAGATAAGACGGCGTCGCGGTCAACACCGCAGGTAAGTCAATGACACATCCCCGCATACAACAACAACACACAACTGTCGCGCAGAAATACATGTCCTGTCTACATCAGACACCCTGGTGGAGACAGGAACATATACCCTAGTCTAAGTACACATGTCTTACACGTCACAAATTGTCACCTCTGCATCTGGGCCACCCATCCCCATAGAAATTATTGCAACTAGCCCAGTCACGCCGGTCATGTCACCGCAGCAGTGAAGCCGCGGGAAAACCTGCCCACAATGTAGTAGGAGTCCAGGACATTGTCCCAGACAAGCAAGACCAACATCACAACATCCACACCACATGTATCATAAAAGAAGCACCACTCAGCACAACATATCTGCTGCAAGAAGTCATGTACAGGGACGCTGTTTATAGTGACATCTCATTAGGATCATCACCAATTGCATAGTAACATGAGTGTGGGGTGAGGCAAGAGTCCCTCCAAAATGACAATAGTCATCATTGTACACAAATAAGGGTCAGTCCAAATACAATGTGGAACAGAGGAGGGCAAACCAAGCAGGGTGCGTATGTGTATTTCACAGTAGTCCAACAAGGTGTTGGAATGAGTCAGTGAGCCCAGGTAGATGACACATCATATTAGACACCACTGCCACACAATCACAGATCACCACAGCCCCAAAGCAGACATTGATAGGCCCATCACATGCAATGGCTGACCATATCACACAATGACAGCCCATACCATGCAACACAGTGAGAAATTCCTGACTCAAACAGCCAACTCAAAGTAAGCACCACTGTGCATTTGACTCACAAGTGTACAGCTGCAATAAATGACACCATGTGAGTATGTCCAGTACATCAACAACACTGACTACACTGCCAACTCACAGAACACCTACACACCATTACTCCACCTCAACAAAGGGAGCACCAACTACAAAGTAGTGAATGAATGCCAAAGTGTCAGGAAGAGTCCATCTTGACAGAAGGAAACTCTGACCTGAGACTCATGACAACCCTCCTCCTCACACCTGCCTTCCACTCATGTGAATTAAAGTGACTAAATCAAGAAATGAAGAGTCACTGTGGAGATTAACAACCTTGGAACTGTTCACACTGCATGTCAAGTCCTTCAGACAGCTCACACACTTAAACTTAGCCTCATACACATACCATAAGTCAGCAGCACTGTATGATAATAACTAAACTAGCCTAAAGTGGAGTGCACAGTGCAGGAAAAGCATGGAGATATTTCAGATACCATTTGTACATGACATGCAAGAGGTACCACATATCACACTACACCTAGGCCATAAAATCATACATGGGTGGCACAGTGATTGAAATTAAACTAAAGTAACATCTGTGCAATATCCCTGTGATACAGCAATGCAAGCAATGCATTGGCCCAGGGATGATAGGAACTGTCATCAGCCATACAGTGACCAGCCCCTCATCTGTGTCAACTATCTTGACATGTGTATGCCACCAGCACAACACTCATGGCTCATTGTGACACTCCCTGACTGTCAAACCCAAGTATGACCTTCACACATACCCCTCATCTACCCATCTCCCACCTTCACTACTCAACACCTGTGAGAAGCACAGATAAAGGTGAAAATAAGGTCCTGTGACTTTCCTGATAACCAATGCCACACCCTGGTGTGTATCTACAAATGTCAGAATCCCACTCAGGGATGTCTGAACCAATGCTGATCCCAAACCAATTGCCAAACACATGTATCACAAACCACATCAAAAGAAGTCCAACAAGCTCAGCCATGTGCAGCCAAACAGTGGATAAGCAATGTGATCCTAGACAGCACCGGAATAGATAACATTTCTACTCTGGCCAACTGCACAGACACCATCATCCAAACCAATCTAAAAATACATGATCAAATGCCAATCATGAACACTAACTGTGTGCAATAAGACAAATCTGCAAACACAGACATAGACACTCCACCAGTTACAAAGTGAGCATGGTGTCAATGTGTAGCACGAGCATGCACATGCACAATCCTGACAAGTGACTGTACAAATATAGGAGGCCATAGCACAATTGTGCACTCAAAACAAGCTAATGAACAAGACTCCACATTGCTGCATGTGACATTCACAAAAGAAATGCACACTACAAATTCAACACACATCTGAATGTATTCCAATACACAAACTCCTCACACACAATGTCAGGCAAAACTAACATTACACACACATGGACCTGTCAGTAGAAAGATCCAACACAGGTCAAAGACTGCATCCCTCAACCACAAATACACAACATATGCACATACAAAAACATTACATAGCAAACTCAGCTGGACATCAGGGGGACTTACACCAGGCAAGGACAATGCAACATACACTGACAGCAGTGCATGCACATTAAGCAGTGTGTGAACACCACCAAAACCTGTATCACACATATCTGAGTGCTCCACCATGAACTTCAACATCACAAATCATCACAGGGCACAGATCACATCACACTCAGGATGGGTAGCATTACCTCAGAAAACAGACCTACACTTTAGCTATCACTTACTGCTGTACAACTCTGGAAAACACAGATGCATGGAACATGACTAGAGGACTGTGCTGGAAAAACATCTGCACTGTACATGAGCAACCATGACTGCAATCAAGTAGAAGAAAGTAGCACATAACAAATTGTGAAACAGTCCTGAGTGGAACATTGGTCCTGGACACAGATCATCCTCACACAGTATAGTGTCACACTATGAAGTGGTGGGGAGGGTCACATACTGGCAAGGCATGGGGTGGAAGATATTAGACTGAAGTGGTGTGTACATTAGTATTGGACAGGTGAGGAGTGTACAGAGCAAAAACACATAGAGGAGTAACTCACAATGTGTAGGCATCAAAAGCCCGTCTTGGGGCTGGTATGACTCTTAATACCACATAGTGGTAAAAAAAATTGTAAAATGACAATGTATGTGAAAAGTCACTTATAATGTTAGTTTGCCTGAGCAGGTCAGCACAGTGAGCACAAACGTAAGCAAGAGCCATGGCTGATCATCAAACCACAACACAGACATTGCGGTGACACACTCTGCATACTCACAAATGACAGTAACAACAAGTAGGTGTACCCCAGGACTGCAAGGTCATACCGACACACTGCACATTGCTCAACCAACAACTCCTACATGTGCCCACAATCTAAAGCAGGTGTCTGATAATGTAAACAAACAGGCACTCATTACCTGGATCATACATGTGTGTAGGTGTCATGTTCAGGGGCACATACACATCAACACTTCAGCCAATGACAGGCCAATCACACTGTATGACTGCTCAAGTGCACACATTCTAATGTACCCATGTGACTATGAAGCCAGGCCTACACAAGATGACTACACATCTGCACTGCTGTGCACACATCAAGATAGATCCCACAGATATGACGGACCCTGTCCACCCCGCAAGTCATCATGTGAATAGAATTCTCTTCTGTTGTGGTACAGCATCCAAATATGACATGTGTACAAAACTGGAGACCTGACAATAGAATGATTAGGATAAGAGTAGATCATCACAGACAACCATCATTGCACCCTCAAACCTCTGACTCAAGAAGCACAAAAGTGGCTGGAACCTCTGGCAACCTCTGAAAAAGAAAATCAAGTATATGCCAATGTGAATGTGGCATACAGAGCATGTATCAGATAAACATATACACATACATTGCACTGCATCATTAGCAAGGGCAGTGACACAGCTCACAACATGAGTAACAGTCTTTATTACATAAACTCTGCATAGGCATCAAAAGTGCAAAACATCAAGGCCATTGGCCAGTCCAAATTTAAAGTCCGCACATGTGTGCATGAAAACTTGCACATCAAATAGGTAACACAGTCCACTGCCATGGGAATCACCACAGGATAGGGGCTTCGACTGGGAAGTCCAGGCACCGCTCAGGGCGAAATGGTGTGGGAAGGGTGACTTGGCTTAAACTCTGGGTCGAAGTTGAACTGGGAGGGGGCTGATTGTCGGGGCCAGTTGGAGGACTGGACCTGGGAGGAAGAGAACTGGCTGAGGTAGAGGGATCTATGGATGTGGGAGCCTAAGGGATGCTTGGACCGGGTGGAGTGGTGGCATGGGGAGGTGGAGACATGCTGTGTGGAGGCTCAGTGGCTGATGGTGAATGTTGAGGGCTGGGTCTCAATTGTTTTGGGATCTGATATCCCACAAGTGTCTTGGCAGGAGTGAGAAGTGAGGTGGGCACAACAGCCTCACTCTTCCACAAAGGTGTAGCATGTGCTGGTGACTCTCCCCGTGGGGATTTGCTGGACCTGGTGGTACACTGGGGGTGGGGTTGCCTTTTCCCATGCATCCCCTGTTGTGGAGGTACACTCCCCACTTTGCTCCCTTGTCCATGCTTCACAGGGGTGTGGGTGGGAGTCGAAGTTTTGGGTGAAACTGCCTTCGGAATGTGTTTGGGCTTAGTTGTGGCAGGCACCAGGTTCACTGCAGACAGGGCAAGTGTTTGTGTGTCTTTGGGATCAGGTGTGGGGATGGGAGTTCCCTTGGATGGTGATGATTCGGAGGAATGTAATGTGGATGCATGCTTTTTTGCCATATGTCGCTGAGTGTCCTGTGATGGGCTTTTCGTCTTGCGGTCATGTGTGCTCTCTTTGTGCTGTGGTGATGGTGTATGGTGTCTGGTACGCTTAGAGTGCTGCTGTTGTGTGCTGCGTGTGGATGACTGGGTGCCTGAGGGCTCTGGTGTGTGTGTACTCTGGTCAGGTGGGGGCACTGGCAGGGTGGTTGCCAAAGGGACAGGAGCTGGACTAGGAGCTTGGGACTGCTGAATGGCTGCCATCACTGTGGAGGACAAAGACTGGACAGTTCGGTGTAGGCCACCCACGTCCGACTGAATGCCCTCCATGAACGCAACAACCTGTGACAACTTGTTGTCATGATCCTGGAGGGCATTCAGGAGAGCAGTCTGACCCCCACACAGCTGCCGCAAAATGTCTATGGCCTCCACACTGAGGGCAGCAGGGGACACAGGGGCAGGGGCAGCGGTGCCTGTGGGGAAGGAGACTCTACCCTTCTTAGGGCTGCGGGCACAGATAGCACTTGGGGGAGCATCCGGGAGGGTGGACACTGGACGAGGTGTGGCGGAAGAAGATGCAGATCTTGAACACCCGGTGCCCACCAACAGCGAGGAGTCACCATTGGACTGGGAAGATGTGGAGGTTGGTGTTTCCGGCCGGGAATCCTCCAGGGCACTTCTGTCCCCCTCCGAGGCGCTGGTCCCCTCAGTGTCACTGAACTCCTGTGTAGCAGTCATGCCAGTAGCTTCCCCAACGGTGTCGGGCCCCTGTCCTTCCCTACCCTCAGTAGATGCTGCAAGAGACAGAGACATAGGTTCAGTATAGTGCCATACTCACAAACATCATATGCAATACAAACTCTAATCCTCGATTGAAACTCCCATGTTTAATTACTCCATGTACTTTCAGCATATGCCACATTTATGCAATCATCAGCTGATGCATGGAAACATGCTTAGTTAATAGTCATGCTCCATGTTGCGTTGACACAGTCAAATAGCTGGGCATGTGCCTACATGTGACCACACCTACGTGCCTGTAGGTAAGATAGCTACACATCCAAACATGTTGTCTCAGTCACATTTGAAGTATATTTCACGGACCACTACCAATACAAAGTCAAATATATCCCTTTGCAAGGGAGATCACCTCCTGAAATCCACAATGTTGGGCATTGAAGCACAACTACAGTTGTATATTGGTGTCAGCTGTGTAGATGCAACAATTTATTTGATGTGCACAGCACACATCTCTAAATGCACACTAACATGATGCTCACTGCTGTTCTCTGCCAGCTGATGTCTCTAACACTCACACTGCAGCGTATGTCACAAGGACACATCTTATTTGTTCATGAAGTGCAAATAAGACCCATGTAACAATGTAGTCACATAGACAATGCACAATAGCATGAGAATGGGAATTTAATACAAGCCCTTCATAGGTTGTGACATGTCACACACCAACATCTCCACAACTGCCTGACAGGCCCTCATTGATCCAAGGCATGATGGTGTCTTCTGTAGATGAGGAAGTCAGTGGCCTCCATTAGGACAGCTAATGTGTGAGAATACCTAGGGTCTGGCATATGACATCCCTATGTTGTTCTGACTGATGACATTGAGGACACATCAATGTGCCACAAATTCACTCACTGATTAAAAGCATTAGCCACAACTTCACCATGCACTGATGCACATGGACACCCCTCCACAATGCACACATACTGAGGACTGACACTCTGAGTAACATTTGCTCCTTATTGTCTTTCAAATTACTGTACAACACATCAGTCACATCACAATTTGCCATACCCACTGATCACATCCAACCATGTCAAGCGATAGTGCCAAAACAATTTCACAACACCCAGGTTCAGCTACATTGCATTTAAATCCCAGAGTCTAACCATTCCAGTCATGTTGCCATGTGCACAAATGGCAAATGCAAATAAGCCAATGCATCACTGCAATCATCACCATCTACCCCATCAATACCTGTGTGCACTTGCTGTCACTTTGGCAGGAAATTACATCATGTTATGCCATGCTGCTGATATCAGGCTAATATGTTTTGCCATGGTGCTGTCATCTCTATCATTGGGAAAAAAGGACCCATGGGACTGGTGGGACCTCTACCAACTCACTGCTCCCTGAGTCCACATCTGTGCATGTCTCTAGCCACTTACACATCATCACATGAGCACACTATTGTGGTAGCCACACAGCACACACAAGCCTGACAAGTGTACTGGGCTACACACTTCACACAAAGAAATTTCCTGTGTAGGAAGGTCTCAGTTCAGACAACATTCACAAAATGTGAGATGAAAACATGGCAAGATGATTTGCAATTACAACTTTCATGGATTTTCCACATGAGAAACAAAATGTTGTACAAATGCAGAACCAAAGCACTCAACACTGAGGCTACTTAGAAGCCATTGCATCACACTAAAGACATCACAGAGGGCCGCACTTGCTCAGGGCTGGGATTCATGCAGTCACTCACACGCAAAGTCACACTTTGCACAATACTCACCCCCAACTTGCTGCTGTTGGGCCCTCAAGCGTCCATCCAGCTCTGGCTGTGTCACTGCCAGGATGCGGGCCATTAGTGGTGTCATGCTCCTGCGCGCCAACCTGCCACTTCGAGGGACCAGCCCCAGCGTCATCTCAGCGACGTTTTTGCTGAGGCGGCAGATGTCATCCCTCCTCTTGTGGCAGTGTGTATGTCATCGGTTTGAGACACCCAGGGACCGCATCTTGCGGGCAATGGCCCTCCATATGGCCTTACGCTGATGGACCTTGAGCTGCAGGCATGGGAGACAAGAAGAGGAAGTTTTTGTAACACTGTGTTGTGTACCACTGTGTGACAGCACAGGAGCATGAAAATACATAGCACACTAATACATCAATGGAGAGCAGAGCCCATACACCATGTCACATAGTACACTTGGATCAACCCATATCATTGCAATGTACACATCTATGATGATGGACACACTACATGCCCATCTCATACACATGTAGAGTGCCAGCACAGAAACTAATGTGAAACTGGGCCTCATCTGTGATGCACTATGTGAGTGAGTATGGCATACGATACACTGGAAATGATGTGTAGTGGTCAGACTCACTGTGTCTTACACTACACACCCCTTAATGTCATTGACCATTGCATAGCTACATGTGTCATGGTGGTCACATTTAGGTCACTGATCTTACATTCTCACTCTCTTGTCACAAGGTGTAGTCCTGTCTTGTGTACTCCTCAGGCCTATGATATCTCATTAAGAAATAGGATGGTGGACAACACATATGTTTATCTAAGTCCTTTTAGTGATGGGTCCTTGTAACATTGTGCAGTCCCTGGGCAGGCCAGAGGGCTTTACACTGAGGATAAACGTGGTCCATCACAGAAATCACATGCATGTACAATGAGAATGGTGAAACAGTGCATACACAGGCGAGACTCTACACATCATGGAATCAATAGAAGGATGACATGTCCACCTTACATTTAGCAGATGTGTCAGAGGTGATTTACCGCCAATAGTAATAGATCTGGGCATTGTACTCCTGTGCAGAATGGACACATCTCCATTGGGTGATTTTGAAAGCAGAACACACATTATTCAGTAGCCTCTGGCCAATCTACAATTGAAATGTCACAAATGAGCCTATGAACATTCAAAGAACTATGACATTAAATGGCACAGGGAATATGTGTTCAGAGTTCAGTTGTCTCTAATCAGCAGTGTAACTGTATAACTGTTAAACCACAGTATGTCCTTTACATCATTAAATGCAGTCAGGGATCTGTGGAAATAAGGCTATACACCCCAGTGACGTGAAGTCAGCATGCTAGGCAGTGTCTCACACATTTACATTACCCAGTCTCAGAACAACATGTGTGTTTTTTTGCTTCAAATGAGCAGCACCAGTGTCTATGTTTCCATCCTCCCCACATACTCAAGTGCAATAAGTTCTAGGTCATGTAAGGACCATGGTGTTGGCAAAATACTAATGCATGAACAATGGCTTGCACTCACAGGCACATACTACTGTTCAGTAATATCATGTGAGCATTCTGAGCACTCTCAAACTTTTACTCATACACTTACCAGTACCTCTGGAGCACCATATAGCCTCCCAAACTGGGCAAGGTCCTCGTCCACCAGGACCTCCAGCTCCTCTGTGGTGAAGGGACGGGCCCTGATGTTCTCTGTTCGAGCCATGACTGGGTTCAGAGTAGAGGTACAGCAGAAGTTGGTGGTGATGAATGGCAGGCAGCAGTGTCTGAATGCAAGTGACATATGTGGCTCTCTCACAGACATTTATAGGCCCCTAGGGTTGTTTCAGTGCTACTCTGCTGATGCAATTGGTCAGCCTGGTTTGCATCTTTCAATTGTATCCAATGCCTGTGACTGCAGTGGCGGAGCACACCTACCACGAGTTTCAAAATTGTATTGCACTACCGCGATGGCGGGTCCCATTGGCTGCAATGACATTGGCATAGGCGGTGTCACACCGCGGGGGCCAGGTGGTCTCTACCGCAATCCGGCATCTTTCAATTGTGTCCAATGACCATGACCGCAGTGGCAGAGCACGCATACCGCAAGTTTCAAAATTGTATTGCACTACCGCGATGGCGGTTCCCATTGGCTGCAATGACATTGGCATAGGCGGTGTCACACCGCGGGGGCCAGGTGGTCTCTACCGCAATCCGGCATCTTTCAATTGTGTCCAATGACCGCAGTGGCAGAGCATGCATACCGCGAGTTTCAAAATTGTATTGCACTACCGCGATGGCGGTTCCCATTGGCTGCAATGACATTGGCATAGGCGGTGTCACACCACGGGGGCCAGGTCGTCTCTACTGCAATCCGGCATCTTTCAATTGTGTCCAATGACCATGACCGCTGTGGTGGAGCACACCTACCACGAGTTTCAAAATTGTATTGCACTACCGCGATGGCGGTTCCCATTGGCTGCAATGACATTGGCATAGGCGGTGTCACACCGCGGAGGCCAGGTGGTCTCTACCGCAATCTGGCATCTTTCGATTGTATCCAATGACCATGACCGCAGTGGCGGAGCACGCCTACCGCACCGATGGACACATTGTGCTATTGCATTGCCACTTGGCAAATTTCATCACTGAGCAACATACATTTACACTATGTTATTGCACCTGTTTGTAAAGAGAAATGAGAGGGTGACATTTAACTCAATGATGCCCACACATGTCATGTCAGTACACATGAGTACATGCATTGGTATGTACTTACTCACATGTAAAATTTGATATTTGTGTGCATGTATACAGATTTGAGGTGTAATGGAGTCTCATTTTTGTGAGCATGCCAATGTGTGATATGGCAACTCATCCCACAGTCATGATGGACTGACCACATAATGTGCCTATATCACTGTATACAGTGCTGTATTTATCTTGATAGTTGTCCAGCTTACACTCACTGTGCTCATTGTGTAATAATTTTGTGCCTAGTGAGACTAAAGCAAGAAGGTTGTGCAGGGACAGCAGCTACGTACAACTCAGCAGTGTTGCTGTTTGCCACATGTGCTGTGTCAGCTACACCCAGGGCTGGTGACGCAAGATGTAGGAGTGTACCATTTACCATTTACATAGTCTGATTCTGATTTGGAAGTAGTTAGTATGTACATACTGACCACATGAATGACTGCATGAGGTCAAGGTGTCTGTGCATGTGACTTGTGCATTAAGCTGTTGTTACAGTCCTGTCAATGTTGGTGCTGGGTTAGTCATTATGTAAGATGTTTGCCACATCTCATCTGTGAATTACATTTACATGTGTCCTCTTTCAGAATACGTAGGAGATGACCAAATGTACATCGGCCTTTCCCAGTGCTGGGGAACATGGAGGATGAGGACATAATAAGGAAATTCCATCTGAATCGCCTTACCCTTCAAGAGCTATGTGCTCAGCTGGAGCCCCATTTGAAGCCTCACAGAACCTATCCAAAAGCTTTGACGTCAACGGTAAAGGTGATGGCCGCCCTGCATTTCTTTGCCACTGGTTTGTTTCAGTACACGGTGGCCATCGCCGGTGGGATGTCTCAACCTATGTTCAGCATGGTGCTGCGTGATGCTGCATTGTTGACCTACAAGGACCGCTACATCCACTTTCCAAGGAGACATGAATTGGCAGATGTGAAGGGTGAATTTTATGACCTTGGACACATACCTAATGTTGTTGGAGCCATTGACTGCACACACGTTGGCCTAGTCCCACCACAGGCATGTGAGCACATCTACCGTAACAAGAAGCATTATCATTCCATTAATGTGCAAGTGGTATGCCAAGTGGATATGATTATCTCCCATGTATGTGCCAAATTTCCGCGTTCTGCACATGACTCCTACATACTGCGTAACAGCATCATCCCACAATTGATGGAAAATCTGCATCCGGAGCGTGCGTGGTTTGTCAGTGAGTATGCTGAGTCAAGTAGTGTGCTGTATGTGTGACATGCTGTTCTCGTCAACTGTTTGTGTTACAAACTTGGTCTGTGTATCTCACACCTAGGTGACTCTGCGTATCCCAACCGGCCTTGGTTGCTGAGCCCACTGAGGAATCCAAGGACCCCGGGGGAAGTCCGCTACAATGATGCACATGGGAGGACACGTCGTGTAGTGGAGCATACTTTTGGGCTTCTGAAGGCTAGATTTCGGTGTCTGGATAAGAGCGGTGGGGCACTACTCTACTCTCCCCAAAAGGTGTGTCAGATCATAGTTGCATGCTGCATGCTCCACAACCTGGCCTTGCGCAAAGAGATCCCCCTGATCCTGGACGATGATGAGCTGCAGATGCCGCCCACTGCAAATCCACACATGCCCAGTGACGATGATAGTGGAGAAGAGGAAGGTGTTGACCTGCGTTAACAGCTCATCGACAACTACTTCCCTTGAGTGTAAGTAACATTGAACAACAATGACATTGTCTGTTGGCTTTGCTGTTAGTGACAAAGCATAGATGAGGCGTTTGGATGCTGGCTATTGTTGGCTCACTGCTAATGGCTGATGTTCGTGTCACAGTGTATTGTTTTCCCCATACCTCATCTCTATAATGATGGTGTTGGTCATTGTTATGTGTGATGAGTCTTGTACGGTGTTGACTAGTGGTGTGTTTTTGCTGCAATGGCATCACCTGACAACTACATTTCATCCTTTTGTGTCTTTCTAGGTTCCTTCACCCCATCATTGCCTCGTCACAATCAGAGTTTGTGGTACATTGGAATCAGAGTTGACATTGTACATACTGTGATAAACATGGAACTGACACAAAGGCATAGGTGTTTAAATAGTGTTTATTTTCAATTAGATTGGGTTAAAATTAAAGTGGATGTAAGGAAATTTGTGCATAGTGAGTGTATGAGTTGTTAGTGATGGTAAAGGAGACCAATAGAGTAGTCCCCACATTAATGGAATCACACAGTCCAACAAACTCCTGCCATAAACATGGCGAGTGGGATTGGATAATCAACAAAGTTAATGTCCAGGCCAACACAGTTGCCATCATGGCTGGCTCAGCGACTTGGCTTTGGTTGGTGCTTTGCCATGTGATCCTCCCGTGGTGTTTCTCGGACGGCCCCTCTTGCGTTTGGCAGGGGGGCCTCTGCTGCAGGCTCATAGGTGTCTGAGGAGTCATTGTCTTGCAACTCACCCATCTCTGTGGCCGCAGCTGAGGTGGTGTGTGTTTCTGCAGGCTGGACACTGGAGGGGGTTGAGCCGTCATTTGAGCAGCATGTATGTCCCTCAGAACACCCACAAGCTGGCCCATGAGATCCACAAGTTGTCCCATTCGTGTGTCCATGGACCTCTGCAGCAGGCGGAGCTCACGCAGTTCTTCAACAACCCGGCCCATCTGTCCCTGGTTCTGTTGGTATGCACCAAGGACTCTTGCAACGGTGGCTAGGGCTTCTGTCTCAGTATCCTCATGTGATTGTTCCCCAGTTGCCCTCCCACCTGCCCTGCTGACTCGGACCTGTGGCGTTGGAAGTCGACGCACACGCACACTCTCTCTGACATCCTCGGCTTGTGTGGTGGTGTTGCTAACCACTGAGCCAGGGACAGTGTTGCAGGCAGCAGTGGTGATGGTGGAGGTGGCTGCAGCACAGGTCGTTGTAGCAGGGGTCAGAGCTGTGGTTGTTGCTGGTGTGTTGATTGTGGTGGTGGTGGTGGTGGGGACAATGAGGCCCTGAGATGGAGTGCGCCCTGGCAGTCCTGAGGGGCCAGGTTGTTGCTCCTCATCCGAGAAACGTAGAGAATCAGCATCAGAGAGTTCACATTCCGGGGGGGGGAAACTGGCTCTGCTGGTTGGTGGTGTTTTCATCAGCTGTTGCTTGGGGAGCTCCTGTTGAACAGAGGTTAGATTGTCAGTTAAGTGCACTCCACAAGCTTGGTGTCAGACTTTTGGATGTAACATTTGATACGCAAAACATTTTACATTGCAATCACTTGGTATAGCTGGAAGATTATGAGCATCATGACATGATGTTGAGGTACATACATTACTTGTCATTAGTGTGACATGTACATTACAACCATGTGACACGTACAGAAAGTGCGTTTACAAGGACATGTCACCATCTACCAACTTGGTGCACATCAACTTTGGTTTATGCGTGGATTTTGTTTACTCTTCAGAGAATCTGTTTCAGCTATGCAAAAACTAGACAATTTAATTATTTAAATGTTCTTTCATATCATGTACTTTTGTTTGTTTGACAGATTGACCGTGCATGTTTTGTGTTCATATGGGCCTTCATGCTCTGAAACCATGGCACTTACACATTGCATTCTGTGCTGTGCATGATTGGGCCCTGAATTGACTTCACATGTGACTTGGTGAGTCAAAGTGTAATTTTTGTGACAGTTACATGCGCTTAGCTGTCTGCACACTGGATGTAACATTTGGATCTATACAGAGTTGGCTGACATGTGAGGGATGTGGTGCTCATATGGCTCCATGCTTTTTGAGAAGGATGACAGGGTGCATGCACTGACTACCTACCTGTTAGGTAACACAGTGAAGGGAAATGGCTACCACATGGTTCTGGGTGGGGGGAGTGTTTCATCCTGCTCAGGGGTGAGACAAGAGTGCCTGATGGGAGTTGCAGTGCTGGCTGCCTATCCACAAACCCCCTTCCCTGTTGAGATGGCTACCTACCTGTAAGTTTGAGGAGAGCAATGAAATGGCTGCCACATGGTTCTGGGTGGGGGGAGTGTTCCATCCTGCTCAGCTGTGAGACAAGGGTGCCTGGTGGGAGTTGTAGTGCTGGCTGCCTAACCACAAACCCCCCTCCCTGTTGAGATGGCTACCTACCTGTAAGTTTGAGGAGAGCAATGAAATGGCTGCCACATGGTTCTGGGTGTGGAGAGTGTTTCATCCTGCTCAGCTGTGGGACAAGGGTGCCCGGTGGGAGTTGTAGTGCTGGCTGCCTATCCACAAACCCCCCTCCCTGTTGAGATGGCTACCTACCTGTAAGTTTGAGGAGAGCAATGAAATGGCTGCCACATGGCTCTGGGTGGGGGGAGTGTTCCATCCTGCTCAACTGCGGGACAAGGGTGCCTGTTGGGAGTTGTAGTGCTGGCTGCCTGTACACATGCTCCCATGGAAATATTGCTAGCTACCTTTGAGGTGATTCAGAGGAAGGAAATGGTAGATATATGTGTTGTATGTAAGTGCATTTAGGTCTAGGAAGTGTAGCTTTATAGTTGTGCAAGACAGTACATGGCAGTGTGATGGGAGACATTTGTTGGTACTTACCAGCCTCCACTCCCCCGACTATTCCTGTGAGACTCTCTGGATGCAGTATGGCAAGCACCTTCTCCTCCCATTCAGTGAATGTTAGTGGTGGAATGGGAGGGCCACCGCCAGTCCTCTGGGCCGCCTCATGGTTCCTGTTGGCACGGTATTTCATACTGGTCTTGAGGTCATGCCACCTCTTCTTAATGTCACGCAGTGTGCGCAGTGTGGTCCCTACTGCATTGACTTTGTTGACTATCCTTTCCCACATTTGATGTTTTCTGACTACTGGTGTCTGTTGGACCATGCTTCCAAACAAATGTGGTTCTACTCTGATCATCTCATCTACCATCACTGACAACTCATTGTCTGTGAATTTTGGCATTTTTTTCTGTGCCATGGTGTGTGATCTGCAAATGGGTGAAAAGTGCAGGTGGGAAGGTGTTGGTGGTGATGTGTGAGGTGTGTGTTGGTGTTGTTGGTGTGGGTGTTTGGGATGGTGTGATGTGTGATGATTTGCCTCTCCTTTCTGCTGTGGTGTTTGGCCCTTCACTTCTGGAGTTGTGCAAAGGATGCTGGCCAGGGAAGGGGTTGGGTTTATACTCAGCTATGTGGGTGTGTCCAATTGGGGTATTCATGCCAGGTGTGTTTTCTGTGTTGACCTGGGATTTGTATTTTTTTTATGCCATGGGGGTGTGTCATTGGGGTGTGTCAAATGTTTTTGAAGGCAGCGGAAAACAATCAGCCACACTTGGTGGCCTTGTTGTGTGGTTGCATTCGACCGCCATTCATCTTTTCGCACGACCGTAGCGGTCTGAACGCAATGATCCTTCCGCCAGCTCTGCCATTCATCTTTTCGCGCGACCGCAGCGGTCTGAACGCAATGATGCTTCCGCCAGCTCTGTCATTCATCTTTTCGCGCGACCGCAGCGGTCAGAAAAGACTGATCGTTCCGCTTGGTCTGCCATCTTAACATAATTTCACTTGCGGTCTTTCCGCTAGTGGATCAGCGTTTTTGGTGCTTTCAGCAGCATTTCCGTCCGCCACGGTCTGATTTTCTGGTTTTCCGGACGTTGCGGGCAGAGTTTTGTGGCATCCGACCGTCGCGGTCGGATTTTTCAGTCATTGCATCGTAATGTGACCGCCGGTTTTGACGTGGAACATGCAGGTGTTTTTTTTCCGCAACCACGGCGGTCGGAGGGCTTTTCCGTCCGCCATCGTAATGGCCCCCTAAGTTTTTTTATGTTTAATATTTTTATATAAAATTAATAGTTATATTAAATGTTTTTAAAAACGTCTTAAATTATTTTTTAACATGTAATTTGTAAATACAAGAAAATTTATAAAATTAATTTAAAAGGTCACATAAATTTGTTCTGGATATGGTTTTATAATTGGGGATAGGTTAATATATATGTATAATGTGTATTATTTTATATGTGTTTATGTAACCTTTTTGGGAATATTACATTTTATGAGTATATTGTTTTGCACTTTCCTTGAGTTAATATAGTTTAGGGTGGGAATGGTAAATTATATATGTTTAATGTCAAGCACCTTCCCTCAGTTAATACAGTTTGGAGTGGGAATAGTAAATTATATATGTTTAGTGTCCAGCACCTTCCCTGAGTTAATACAGTTCGGAGTGGGAATAGTAAATTATATATGTTTAGTGTCCAGCACATTCCCTGAGTTAATACAGTTTGGAGTGGGAATAAAAAATTATATATGTTTAGTATCCAGCACCTTACCTATGTTAATACAGTTTGGAGTGGGAATAGTAAATTATATATGTTTAGTGTCCAGCACCTTCCCTGAGTTAATGCAGTTTGGAGTGGGAATAGTAAATTATGTATGTTTAGTGTCCAGCACCTTCCCTGAGTTAATGCAGTTTGGAGTGGGAATAGTAAATTATATATGTTTAGTGTCCAGCACCTTCCCTGAGTTAATACAGTTTGGAGCGGGAATAGTAAATTATATATCTATAGTGTCCAGCACCTTCCCTGAGTTAATACAGTTTGGAGCAAGAATAGTAAATTATATATGTTTAGTGTCCAGCACCTTCCCTCAGTTAATACAGTTTTGAGTGGGAATAGTAAATTATATATGTTTAGTGTCCAGCACCTTCCCTGACTTTTTTGTAGTTTGGAGTGGGAAGAGTTAATACAGATTGGAGTGGGAATAGTTAATTATATATGTTTAGTGTCCAGCACATTCCCTGAGTTAATACAGTTTGGAGTGGGAATAGTAAATTATATATGTTTTGTGTCCAGCACCTTCCCTGACTTTTTGTAGTTTGGAGTGGGAATAGTAAATTATTTATGTTTAGTGTCCAGCACCTTCCCTGACTTTTTCTAGTTTGGAGTGGGTATAGTAAATTATAGATGTTTAGTGTCCAGCACTTTCCTTGAGTTACTATAGTTGCGGGTGGGAATAGTAAATCATATATGTTTATTGTCAAGCAACTTCCCTGAGTTAATACAGTTTGGAGTGGGAAAAAGTAAATTATATATGTTTAGTGTCCAGCACCTTCCCTGAGTTAATACAGTTTGGAGTGGGAATAGTAAATTATATATGTTTAGTGTCCAGCACCTTCCCTGAGTTAATACAGTTTGGAGTGGGAATAGTAAATTATATATGGTTAGTGTCCAGCACCTTCCCTGAGTTAATACAGTCTGGAGCGGGAATAGTAAATTATATATGTTTGGGGGCCGATTCCGATCTCGGCCGGTAGGGCACCGAATCGGATTCGGCTTAACCGGATACGATTCGGAGCCCTCTTTCCCGACCGATTCGAACGTGCGTCCGGGCGAGCGAGTACTATGCGAGCGCACGCAAAATCGCCGACCGACTCGTTCGCGGGTCCGAACCGCTCTGACCGACTCGCACGGACACGACTCGCACCGCGCAATGGAGATGTTCCCCGGCCGGGCAAGTACGATGCGCGCCTCGAGCATTCCGACCGACTCGCGTCGTCCGGCTCCAAAGGGCAGTCGGAGCCGGACTTTGGGGGTCCGTGTCAGACCCCCCTGTACGCGTAGCCGCGCGAGTCGCACACAGGGGGGACCCATGGGTCCCCCCTACCTGTGCATGTATGGCACGAGTCGCATCGACGCGTAGCTGCTGTAGGGGGCGCCCTTGTTCGCCTCGCACCCATTGAGTCAATGGGAGCCCGCGTACGCGTTGTACGACCGGCTCCCATTGACTTCAATGGGAGTCCGACCGAATCGAGTCCGATTGCATGCGTACGCATCGTACTCGTTCGGTCGGGTTGCTAGAGTCCGATTCGGTCGGAAATCTCTCCGGGTCCGGCTCGGTCGGAGTGATTTCCGGCCTGAATCGGAATCGGCCCCTTAGTGTCCACCACCATCCCTGAGTTAATACAGTTTGGAGCTGGAATAGTAAATTATATATATGTTTAATGTCCAGCACCTTCCCTGAGTTAATACAGTTAATACAGTTTGGAGCGGGAATAGTAAATTATATATGTTTAGTGTCCAGCACCTTCCCTGAGTTAATACAGTTTTGAGTGGGAATAGTAAATTATATATGTTTAGTGTCCAGCACCTTCCCTGACTTTTTGTAGTTTGGAGGGGGAAGAGTTAATACAGTTTGGAGTGAGAATAGAAAATGATGTATGTTTAGTATCCAGCACCTTCCCTGAGTTAATGCAGTTTGGAGTGGGAATAGTAAATTATATATGTTTAGTGTCCAGCACTTTCCTTGAGTTAATATAGCTTGGAGTGGGAATAGTAAATTATATATGTTTAGTGTCCAGCACCTTCCCTGAGTTAATATAGTTTGGAGTGGGAATAGTAAAATATATATGTTTTGTGTCCAGCACCTTCCCTGACTTTTACTAGTTTGGAGTGGGAATAGTAAATTATATATGTTTAGTGTCCAGCACCTTCCTGAGTTAATCTAGTTTGGAGTGGGAATAGTAAATTATATATGTTTAGTGTTCAGCACCTTCCCTGAGTTAATACAGTTTGGAGTGGGAATAGTAAATTATATATGTTTAGTGTCCAGCAGTTTCCCTGAGTTGATATAGTGTAGAGTGGGAATAGTAAAAAATTTGGGGTCCATTACGATGGCGGGCGGACAAAGTCCGCCCGCCATCGCAACGGATCCAGGGACCGACCGCCGAAGTCGCGGCGGTCCCGCAATGCATATTATGATGCGCCCGCCACACTGGCGGGCGCATCCTGGGCCTATTACATTGCGGGTGGATCTGCTGGCAGCAGACCGGACCGCAATGCAATAAGAGTGCGCACATCATTGCCATGCATTACATGGCAGGCACCACGTGGTGCCTGCCACGTCGTGCATTACAATGAGGGGGTACAATAGGTACCCCCCATGTGCACCCCCACCCCCAACACTCTGCGGGCCCGCAACGGGCCCCCAACAGCAAAAACCACATGCCTTTCCATGGCGGCAATGCCGCCATGGAAAGGCTGATCACCGCCAGCATCATAATATGGATGGCGGTGTCTTGCAGACACCGCCACCATATTATGCCCCTTTTCCGCCCGGTCGACGAGTCGACCGGCGGAAAAGCGGCGGATGGTCTTTCCGTCGCCGCGGACCCCCAGCCATACTAATATGGCGGGGGTCAATCTGGCATGGATGGCGGGCGGATCGCCCCCGCCGGGCCAGCGGTGGCTACCGCCGGCCCGGCGGGAGCGATTCGCCCGCCATCCTAATGGGCCCCTTAGTTCTTTATTTTGGAGTAAGGTTAATGATAAAAATGTATGTTTAAGTGGTAATAGTATGTTATATATGTGTATTAAAAAATATATTTATGTCTGACAATTAATTTAAGATAATTATTTTATTGTAAATACAGACAAAAAAATTAATATAGGAATTAAATACAGAACAATATTTATGTTTTATTTATGTCTTTATTTTCATTCAAAGACTCAAGCAAAGAAATAATATGCCTTTTATTTTATTAACATTGTTTGATATATATATTGTTATACAGAGAAATAATAATACATTTTTTATTTTTGGATTCATTGCATATTTAGTACATATTTAAACATAAACATATAATATTTAATATAGTCAGCATGAAACATTTTTATGTTTTATATAATGGAGAAGTAGGTAAATATGTACATTTAAAAAAAAAAAAATGTAGTTGTCCACTGGTTTTTATAAAAAAATGTAATACATATTTTTTGGTAACAGTTATAGAATATTTATTTACATTGTAAATATGCATTACATAATTACATATAGTGTACATTTTTAATAACATACATTTTGTTGTAATTTTTTCATTGTATAACTGTTTTATATTTTTTGCATATATTCTAATAAATAATATTATATTTTGTATAATATTATTTAAATTGTAAATACAAATAAAATTATAAAGGTAAGAAAGCATTTTGAAAAAGAAAAATATTTTTAACATTAATACATTTTTTAACATTTTTAGTAAGCAGTACAATTTTTTTTATTATATTGGTAAGTTAACATTTTTTTTAATGTATAATAATAAATATTATTCTTTTTCTAATATTTACTATTATAATTTAACATTTTTAAACAGCAAAGAAAAAACATTTTGTACATTAGTAATATTAATTAGTATTTTTTTTTTAAATTGTATTGCATTTCTAATGTACATTGAGTTTAATGTAAAAAAGTATTTTTATTATTTCAATTAGGTAGCCATTTTCTAAACTAAGTTGTATTTTGTAAGCTATCTGTGTTGTTTTAGGTAATTTCTGAGGGGAGAATATCACGGTTGAAAGCTGCGTCGCATCGGTTAATTTAGGTGTAGGGCGAAGGTAGTTAGGTAGTCTATAGTGTATGCAATGTTTGTATTTTGTGTTTTTTGTGAGGTTTCGTTTGTAGTTTTGCATGTGCAAAATGCGGTTAGTGCGTTGATAGGTAGGTATTAGGGTTTGCTATATATGTTTAATTATGTTTAGAGTATGGTGTTATTAGTATGTTTATGTGTGTTTTTTAATGATTTTATTGTATATTTGTGCGGGAGGGATTGTGTTGTTTTTCCACAGGTTTTTGTTGTTTGGAAGTTGCCGTTGGGAGTAGTATGCTTTTTTTTTTAAGGAACTGTGTATTAGTTTCTAGTAAACTAATCATTATTTTACAGTTCCTTTATTTTTTGGGTTTTCCTGGAGCGTTTCTTTTTTAATGACATTTTTCTGGTTTTTAATGGATTCAAGTCAATGGATATATTGGCGGCGTATTATGTTTTACACAGTTGTATTTTTCCAAATTTTTGGGGACTTTTAATTAAGTTTTGGGATTTTTCCACGTTTGGATTTATTTATGGCAGTTTGGATTCAATTCTTCAGCTATAAAAAAGTAAGTTATTTTAAATTATTTACAATGGGAGGGTAATGTAATTATTGTAATTGTTATTGATATTTTTTAATATATAAAATATATTTATTATGTCAAATAATTTTTTTAAAAAGTTAAAATTAATTGACATAATATTTATATTGTAGATGTTTGCAAAGAAATATTTATTTAAGAATTCAGTTCACAATTACGATTTTTCTATGTTTCTATATTACTGTTTCAAAGTAGGGATTTAGCTATTGTTTCTAGATATTCTAGCCCTTTAGTGTTTGGGTAGAGTTTTACTTTGTATTGTAAGTGCTCGAACATTGTTTTAGTTTGTTTAGTTAGTTTTGGACCTAGCTGTGTTACAGACTGTTCAAATCTTAGTTGTTGGTAGCTTTGTTCTTTTTGTATTGATTGTAGTAATTTATGTAGGGTTGGTTGGGTTCTGCCTGTTGTGGCTTGGAAAGCATTATGCCATCCTTCCACAGCGTTATTAGTTTTTGCTTCTTTGTTTAGGGTACTGTTTTGTTTTCAGACAAACTTTATTGCCTTTTACATATATCTCTCGCAGCACATTATCAATTTTGCATGTTCACATTTTGCAAATTCAGCTTATCTCACGCCCTTCAGCTCTTGCACATGCAAATTGTTCTTGCATTATTATTGTTACTAGTGCTGTAATGCATTCCCAGGCCTGGCATACCTTCAGTCCCCCTCCCTCCCCTCCCCCCTAAAACTTAAACTTAGATTCCACCCCCTCCCCCCGGCACTGCTGTCTCCTATAGCTACAGGATGTCTCCTTGTGATCACATTTATTATTTCTCGTTGTGTGCAGCTCTATCATTCGGACACTATTATCCAGCTCTAAACCCCCTCGGTTCATGGGCTTCTATGGGTCCGCATCTTGTGGTGCTTGCTCCCCTCTCCCCTCCTTATTCTGTCTCCGGGGACTTCCCTGTCATGACGGTCTTTCAGGGGTGGTGACTTCAGACCCAGAGTCCTCATCCCTCAGCTCCTCCATCAGCACCTCCCATGCCTGCGCCCTTTCCAGCTTTCCCAAGCCCCTTCTCGCATTTCTGAGCAAGATTCTGCCCTCACATCCTGCCCACTTCTCTAATTCTCTCTTCTATCTATGTATGCTGGGGCCAGCCGGGGCTTTCCATCTACTAGTAATCTCTCGTTTTGCCAATGTAAAGGCGAGGTCCTGGAACTTATCGGTGACCTTAGTCTTAGCTGTATGGGGAAACAGGTTAAGTAGGACATATTAGTATATCAACTCGTTGGCCAAATCAGCCAGATTCCATCTCAGCTACCTAAGGAAACTGAAACCCTTCCTCGAGGCTCCTGACCTAAAAATGGCAGTGCAAGCTCTAGTCATCTCCAGAGTGGAATATGGCTGTTCTACCCTCTCGGGTTTACCCAAGATCTCCCTGGCTCCTTTAAAAGCCTGCCTCAACGCGGCAGCCAGACTACTTACCGGCACAAGGAAATTTGACCACATTTCTCCACACCTGAAAGCTTTGAACTGGCTTCCCTTGAGGCAAGAATACAGCTTAAACTAGCATGCATCACACCTAAGGCTCTATACTCGAATTCGCCTACATATCTTGCTGAGAAACTTGTGGTTTCCGGAGGAACTAGAAACTCCCGGTCCGCCAAAGACCTCTTGCTCCAACCTGCACGTTTTCGAAAACAAAAAACCTACAACCGGGCTTTCTCTGGGGCTGCACCAAGAATATGGAACTCTCTCCCGACAGCCATCAGAAGCATCCCTTCTCTGTCACGCTTCAAAAAGGATGCCAAAACCTTCCTTATGGGTAAATTCATCGTTTAAACTCTGCCTTCAACCACCAGTGTTACCTTAATCTACCTCCGACCATTGCCGCCCCTCGAAGTAACTACTCACCCCACCAAGAAACCTGGGGTCTTGCCTGGAGTATTTGTAAATGCAAATCGTACTTACTATCCCCTATGTACCCCGCACGGGGGTCCTATTGTGAGTATTTGTAAATGTAAACTGTACATACATGTTCCTTCCATCCCCCATGTATCCAGCACCCCGCCCTCTCCTAATCGACTGTATAGTCCTTTGTTTCCAAGCCTTTTGTACATTTCCTTGATTCCTGTAAAGCGCTCTGATACCCTAACGGGTCAAGTTCGCGCTCTATAAAACACAAAATAAATAATGTTCTGGTGTGCACTGGACTATTCATTCTGTTATCTTAGCCGTCTCTCTTGTTACTTCCTGTCAATATTGTGTCAGGGCCTGGCAGCTCCATACCATATGTATATAGTTCGCCCCTCGTTCTCTACACCTCGGGCATTCCGCATCCTCTCTGTGAAAGAACCAGTTCTTTGTTTAGGGTACTGTTATATACATTCCACCATCGAATGTGGTATTTGGGCTGTCTTCTATGTCCAGATCTGTGTAGCCTTCCCACCCAGGTATCCTCGAAATAGTCGAGTAGGGGGCTTAGTTTATGTTAATTTGTTAGGTAGTAGGGGCTTTCTATTAATAGATTGTAGTATTCTGCTACATCAGTTATTGGGATGTATGCTTGCGCAATTAGCTTTTTAATTTCATATGCAAAATTGCTATTAGTTGCATATTCTACACTAAGGGCCCGATTCCGATCTCGCTAGGAAAGCCCTCCGTACGACTCGGATCCAGAGGGCTTTCTGAGCGAAACGTGCTCCGAGGATCCGAACTAGCGAGTACGATGCAGCCATATGCTTACGGACTCGGTTCGCTCGGACTCCCATTGAACTCTATGGGAGCCCGTGTACAGATGCGTACACAGGCTCCCATAGCAGAAAAGGGGTGGGTGGGGAAAAGCGTACACCCTTGGCACACACTGTGCATGCCTGGATCGGGAGGACCCATGGGCACCCCCGTGACAGATTCAGAGGGCCCCGGGTGGGGAGCCTGCTACGGCCCCCCGAAGTACGATTCCGACGGCCGTTTCGTCTCGCTGAGACCGAGGCGAAGCGGCTGTCCGAATCGTGCATCGTACTCGCTCGGTCGGAAATCGACTCCATTGCGCGGCACGATTCGTCTACAAACGAGACGTACGGAGCGGTTCGGGTCCAGAAACGATTCAGTCAGCGCTTACACGATCTTCGCATCGTACTTGGTTGTCCGGACCCGTGTACGATTCGGTCGTAAACAAGGGCTACGAATCGGATTCGGTAAAGCCAAATACGATTCGGAGGCCTTCCGAACGACATCGGAATCAGGCCCTAAGCGTAGATTTTTGAAGGTGTCTCCATATGCATTGATTAAAGTGGTAATAGGAACCTTGTATTGCTGCGTGAGGGTAGTTTTTCAGGATGGCTTGTATCATTGACTGTTCAAAGTCTATGATAATTTTTTGAGGATAGTAATTAATAGTTTCTTGCTTTACTTTTGTTAAGAGTTCTATATAGGTAGTGGTTTGTTTGTTTGGTAACAGGGCATATATAAAGGGGATGTTGGTATTGTGATACAGTCCATGGATCGTGTATAATTGCTGAAATGGTTTGGGACATATTTTAAATGTTCCGTCCATCATCCATGTCTCACAATTCTGTAGTTTAAGTAAGTTTGTGGGAGTTGCCTATATTATAATCCTTTTGTCGTTAGATTTATTGTCATAAAGTAGAAATTGCTCTTCATTATGAGTTACAGTGAGTTCAGTTGGTATTTGAATTTCACTGAAAGTTTTAGGGTACATTCCATGGATCGTGTATAATTGCTGAAATGGTTTGGGACATATTTTAAATGTTCCGTCCATCATCCATGTCTCACAATTCTGTAGTTTAAGTAAGTTTGTGGGAGTTGCGTATATTATAATCCTTTTGTCATTAGATTTATTGTCATAAAGTAGAAATTGCTCTTCATTATGAGTTACAGTGAGTTCAGTTGGTATTTGAATTTCACTGAAAGTTTTAGGGGTAGGTGGGGTGGTAGCATTTGATTTTTTGTTCTTGCTATTAGCTTTTTAACGTTGAGACAGAGGGTAATTGGCCAGTTACATGTTCTGGAACTCTGGGGAGTATGTCTTTTAGTATTTCAGTAGTAGGTTTTTGAGAGCTAGTGCTAGCTTCTTTCAGAGGGGCCGATTCCGATTCGGGCCGGAAAACATACCGACCGACTCGGTACGGGAATGTTGTCCGACCGACACGTACCGGCGCTGCCCGATCCGCGTAGTACGATGCAATGCATGTGAATTACGACCGACTCGTACGGAACACAAGCCGAATGACCGAACCGCACGGAAACCAGCTATCCAGCCGGGAAACTACGCAAATAGAACCGACCGACACGCACCAGGAATGAACCCGACAGAAACGTACCCGCGAACTCCGACCCGCGCAGTACAATGCAATGCGTGTAAAACCAGACCGAGTCGCACGGAGCCCAAGCCGTACGACCAACACGCATACAAAACCGAGCCGAAGCAACCCAATACTCCGCGACCGACGCATACGCCGCACATGAAACCCATCAGGAACACAGTTTGAAAGACTCGGAGAAGCCCGCACGAGCCAAATGCAGCGTCCTACTCGGTCAGAAGAACGTCTCCTACATGCCCAAAACCCACAAAGGAAAAATACAAAAAAAGGGCCAAACAAGCAATGACAAAGTCAATAAATACTGGGGAAAAAAACATGGAACAAAGACACACCCACAACTCCACCCATATAAAGGCCACAAATCACTACCATGATCCTTTGCAAATTCAACTGACCTGCCAGCACAGAACACCATCAGACAGCAACCACAGACACACTCACAACTCATCCATCACACAAGCCACACACCATTAGCACCTCCCAAATAGCACCCTCACAAACACCCAGCAAAACCTACACTCACCCACCCTCACTTGCACACTCACACACACATCAATCCCCACCACCACCCATCACCATGCCCCCAAAGAAGAATCCAAAGTTCCTAGACAGTGAATTGGAAGTCCTGGTAGATGAGATCCTCAGGGTAGAGCCACAGTTGTTTGGTACATTGGTCCAACAGACCCCCATGTCGCAGAAAACCAAGATGTGGGAGAGGATCGTGGACAGGGTGAACGCACAATCACCATGTTTGCGCACAAAGGAAGACATCCAGAACAGGTGGTATGATGTGCGCAGAAGGGTCAAGGACCTACTCAAGAAGGATTACGCCTTGAGTAATCGCACCGGCAGTGGCCCTCCTGCCAAACCAGTATACCTCAGGCCCTGGGAGGAGAAGGTGCGGGCCATCCTACCACCAGTGAGCATACATGGACTATCAAACATCCCAGAGCCTGGTGAGTACACAACCAATATACCCAATATTGTGTGACAATACACACACATCACTGTCAAGGGGATAGTCAAACCATGCACCCTTAGCAAATCCACAGCAACCAAAAGATAATCATCCCAAGATGTGTATGTTAGTTAGATAAACACAATACATGCCATCTCATAGTGATGTGTAACTGTGTCATGACATGTACAAACCTAACAACAAATAGAGCAAGGCAGTGGCACAAATCTAACCAACAAACACAGTCAGATATTTTGCCACCACTAGAACACCACCTCACAGGGAAGCTCACTGAAAGGAAGGAATTCTGTGTATGCTGGTGAAGTGAGTGTAGCCAATAGCATGATGGGAGTTGTAGTCACAGATATTGGTCACCCTCACAATTTGCCTATCAACACCACTCTGAACCATGCTCACATCACAGGGAGTGGAAAAGAACTGACAAGATGGCTGACACTGGGTACTGCTGTGGGGAGCACAAGGCCCTGCTGGGAACTGTGCACCAACCAACAGCAGGACACCACTGACTGACATCCTGAAAGCCAACTTGCACTCCCTGCAATGGAAGCACGTTCCATGGTGGGATATCTGGCTGGGTGGGAAGGAGGACTGACAGCTCTGACCATAGTTATAAGCAGCTTTTCTCACCCCCCCCTTAACACAAACTCCACACAACTCACCTGGGACAATGCAATGCCTCACACTCTAATTAAATATCCCACAAAGAAGAACCACACTGGGTTATGCTGTGTGAAGTACAGGGACACTCTTGGGACTTGTAGCCAAACAAACGCCAGGACAACACTGTCAGCCATCCTGTCAGCACAGGCACACTACCCCACAGGGAAGCAGAGTCAAAAGGAAGGAAGTATGGGCATGCTGGGAAGGGGGGTGTAGGCAATAGCATGATGGGAGTGGTAGTCACAGCTCAAGATCCCCCACCCACATGGCCCAGCAAGCTCACACTGAAGCATGCACACCTCACAGGCAGTGAAAAGCCACTTCAAAGATGTCTGACACTGGCCTCAGCTGTGGGGAGCACAAGGCCCTGCTGGGAACTGTGCACCAACAAACAACAGGACCACACTGTCAGCCATCTTGCCATTGCTGTCACACTCACACACAGTGAAGTCGACTCAAAAGGAAGGAAGTATGGGCATGCTGGGAAGGGGGGTGTAGGCAATAGCATGATGGGAGTTGTAGTCACAGAAATTGGTCACCCTCACAATTGGCCCATCAACACCACTCTGAACCATGCTCACATCACAGGGAGTGGAAAAGAACTGACAAGATGGCTGACACTGGGTACTGCTGTGGGGAGCACAAGGCCCTGCTGGGAACTGTGCCCCAACCAACAGCAGGACACCACTGACTGACATCCTGAGAGTTAACCTGCACACACTGCAAGGGTGGCATGCTTCATGGTGGGATAACTGGGCTGGGGGAGAAGGAGGTCCGGATGTCAACCAAATACCACCAATGCTGGTCATGCACACACCTCAACATTCACATTGAAATGCATCAGGTTGGCAGGACAATGAGCCACACCAATATCAACCTCTGACTGTGACAACTTAGGACAATGCAATGTACAGGGCCGCATCCAGAGGCACAGTCACAACTGTCATGTGTTTGAACCATTGATGCCTGCAGAAACATAACATACATTGTGTGTCTCTTCCAAAAACAGGTGATGGGGACACAGCAGCAGATGAGGAGGAGTCCCTGTCCCAGGCTCCGGTGGCCCCTGAGCTCTCTGGTGTGGAACAGCCTCTGCCCTCATCGGATGGCGAAGACCAACCTGGCACCTCCGGTGTGAGTCATCATGCAGCACCAGCAGGACCACCATCTGCACCCCCTGCACCCTTTCCTCCAACATCTGGCAACACACAGACCACCCCCGCCGACACGGACAGACCAAGGACACTGAATGACAACAGCACAGGGACCCCAGCCCACCGTGGAGCAATAAACAACAACCCCAGTACCAACCCCCAAGGGGGCCTAGGGTCACCTGTGCATGCCACCGCAGGTCCCGCACGTGTGGCCAGGGGTGGTGGGAGGGGTGGTAGGCAGAGGTCGCTGTTTGCAGAGGGGTCTGGACTGCATGATGACCCACAACTGGTACGCATTGCTGATGCGTACCAGAATAGCACCGGAGAGGTCAGCCAGGTAGTGGGGATCCTCAAGGACATTCAACAGCAGCAGGCTGCCCATCATGCCCGCTTGGACTCCCACATGTCCCGTGTGGAGACACACATGTCCCGTGTGGAGACACACATGTCTGGCATGGAGTCCAAGTGGGACACATTGGAAGAACTGACAGCGGTGCAGAGGGACATATTGACATGCCTCCGCCAGATTAGCACCAACATGTCCACACCTCCCTGTGTGCCCACAACATCTGGTGCCGCAACAACTGCAACTGCCACAGGGAGGGAGGATGACTCTGGTGGAGAGTCCTCTGCACCGCAGCGGCCTGCACATGAGGGTCCCCCAGAAAGAAGAGGGTCGCCCGAGGAAGGACAACTGAGAGGCCGATGGCCATGTACATCCCCCAGGAACCCAACACCTGTTCTGGAAATTCTCCTTTGTGTGCAAACTGTTCACCCTGTCGAATGCAACCCAACTCTCCCACATGACATGGGAGTTTAAGTTGGACTAATGTATCAGATGACTGTGGAGTTTACTCAGGACATTTCTGCTACCAACACTTCCAACTCATCTGAGAACTTTGGATTCCAATCCCAATGTACAGCACCCACCATCCTGTGCACTATCCTCACACATGTATGTAAATAAACTCACTAATACACCATACTTGCCTCTGTTGTGATTCCAACGTTGTTTTTGTCATGGAGATGATGATCTGCTAAATGACACTGTGCATGCTAACTGCTACAGCAAGTTCAACACCGTCATGTGAGTCATGGCGACGTGACACATATGAGGGAGACACACCACTAGGGCTACACAACACATACACACCGGGGCCATCTGACTCATCGCCTACACTGATGTTTCCAGGAAATACAGTGGAATGCACAGACACCACACCTATTCAGAGTCTGTGTTAACTAGCCTACAGGTGCAATAAGCAAATGTCAGTCAGATGTGTGACCACAGACAACGCACATCCCAAAGTGAAGCACAGGTTTATTACACATTTGCAACATGTTGTTTCCTCTACAGATGCAAGGTAATCCCACGTGGCAGTGGCCACACAGTCAACAAGTGTAGAAGAAATAAAGTCCAGGGGTGTGTGGCACATCACCTGTAGGGAAACGAATGCTTCCACCCTGGAAGTTGAATCATGGTGTCGGGGGATCCGAGTTGACCAAACAACTCTGAAAGTACCCTGTGAAGGACAGACATGACACACAGTCAAAAGCACTGAAGAATAGGACAGAACTGCAATACTCATGCCCAATACATGTCACAAGATACCTACACAAAACCAAGTTAGCATGTCAACACTGTTGGGGAGTACAGACTACCTGTAAGGACACATCGATGCACGCATCCAGTCAAGTAGCACATGGCCACACTCAAAGAGCAACAGAGCACCACCAACACATATCATGCAAACTCAAATCATTGACATGACATCTCTGGATACTCACATTCAGCTGAAGAAGTTGGTGATGAGCTGTGTGCGGACATCACCCTCATCATCATAATCATCAATGGCATCGTGGCCCAGGCCAGGATCCTCCACAGGTGGCGGATGTTGGTCATCGTCATCCAGGATGAGAGGCAACTCCTTCCGCACTGCCAGGTTGTGTAGCATGCAGCAGACGATGAAAATCTTGCACACCTTTGCTGGGGCATATGGGAGGGCCCCACCTGTCTTGTCCAGGCAGCAAAAGCGGCTCTTCAGGAGACCAAATGTCCGCTCGATCACTCTCCTGGTCCGACCATGTGCCTCATTGTAGCGCATCTGGGCTGGTGTCACAGGGTTCCTGAGGGGTGTCAGCAACCACGGCATGTTGGGGTATCCGGAGTCACCTACATACAGACAATTGCACATTAGCTGAGTTGGAAAAGAGGGTGGAATACAACATTGCAGAACACACACAATGGTACAAAGTCAGAACACACCGACAAGCCACGCACACTGGTTCTGCATCTGTGACATCATCCTCGGGATGCGACTACTCCTCATCACGTAGGCATCGTGTGCAGAACCGGGGAAACGTGCACACACATGTGAGATGCTCATATCTGCAAGACATACCACCAGAGCATTGATAGAATGGTAATGTTTCCTGTTCCTGTATGCCTGCTCATGTGCCTGTGGTGGTACCAAAGCCACATGTGTCCCATCAATGGAGCCGATGACATGTGGCATCCTCCCCAGGGCATAGAAGTCACTCTTGACGTCAGTGAGTTGTTGACGTTTAGGGAATAGATGTACTGGTTCAGGTATCTCAACATTGCCTTCAAAACATCGCGTAGCACACGGCTGAACATGGTCTGTGACATCCCACCAGCAGACGCCACAGTGTGTTGAAAGGAACCGGTGGCAAAGAAGTGTAGGGCTGCCATCACCTTCACCTTGGGGGTCAGCGCTGTAGGGTATGGCCGGCCAGGTTGCAAATGTGGGGCCAACCACACCGCCCATTCCTCAATCAGCGGCCTGTTGAAGCGGTACCGTCGGATGCAGTCACGTTCAACCATGGTTGTAAGGTCAGGGAATGGTCTATGGACAGCTGGTGCCCTGCAGTGCATAGGTGAACAAAGAAAGATTGTCAGTCACCCCACATATGTGGCATTGACCATACTCAATATCACATGATACATCATTACGAGACACAATGTTAATGTTAATGTTAATGTTAATGACATTTATAAAGCGCGTCGATTACCCGGAGGTGTCCTGGCGCTAGCTTAATCTTCTGAGGGCCGTAGGCGGAATAAAGAATATCGTGACCGGATTATTGTGAGAAGAGTACTTGATGTGTGTGCCGTTCTGTATGGACATATATGGCACCTACATGGCCAACATCTAACATCACAGTTCAACATGTGTTGACAACAAGTTCCAGGTTGTGCTATGGGAAATCATTAGGCTGTGTCACAGTACCCATGTACTGCTGTCATGTTCCAAACACACACCACAGTGACAAGTGAGGACAGATGTGCCACAGGCATCACAGCTCATTGACAGGTAGATTCCCAGGGACCCTGTATTGCCACATGGACACTGGCATGACATGGCGTATCATGTACACGTCAGCAAAACAACCATGACTCCCACAGGTAGTGGCCCCTGTTGCCTCTGCAGGATAGACATGGACGTCTGTGACACACACACGCACAACATCAAAGTCGATGCACAAACAACGTGGATGTGGAGACTGTCTCCCATTGTGCACATGGAATCAGAAAAGGAAGAGATGGGACTGCGCACACCGATGGTGTGATAATATGTGGGTTTGTTGCGTGCTTCTGGGGTATCACCCTCTGATAAAGGGTGTGACAAGTAACAGCAATCAGCGCCGCCTAGATAGGGGCGTCCCCCTGAGCACAGCGTAAGTCCACGAAAAAGTGGGTAAGTGTTATAACGTATTGAAAGAAGTCAGGTAGTATCACGGTGATCAATATATCCAAAACATTTTAATGTATACTGTTCAAATCTGATATTGAAATCTTCATATCAAAAGAACACTCCATAGGTATACAGGCAATTTTTCCAAACCCAATGCATTTCAGGCCGTGTGGCCCTTCGTCAGGGGCCAAGGTTCTGTAAATAGTAAATAAGGGTACCGTGAGGAAACGTACTCTCCAAGCAACAAGATAAAAATGACACTGTGCCTCCATGCAAAGCATGCCGGTGGCTAAACCATCAAGCTGACGGTAAGTATGCAGTTAACGAATACAGTGTTCCCGGCAGTGCTCAAACTATAAATATGGACGAGCCAAACAAACTAAAAAAAGTGCGTCGTGCGAAAAAGCAAATAAAACGATGAAACAAAGTGAAACGCTAAACGAGTGACTGATTAATTAAAAGCAAACTCTCAGTGCGTCATTTCATCGGTGAAACAAAACAGTGGAAAAAAGCTGGTGGAATGCCAACAAAACCAAGTGAAAGAAGCAAGGAAGTTACGAACGTTAATGCAAATTGCGTGTATAACGTGCAAGAAATCACCAGTATACACTGTGTGTGTTGCATATCGAGTGTATAACATTCAAAAGTCACTTACATGCACTGAGTGTAAAGCAGCGTATCGGTTCCCGAAGTCTGTGAAGCCGCGGGATTGAACCGTGAGGTTATATGAATTTGATGGCAATAAACAAAGGACTTAAACAGAGCCAACAGGCTTGGCGGCCATCTTAAAAAGGTAAAGTGAGCCGGTGCCGGCGTATTTACTAAACTACGTGTACTATAAAAGAAAAAAGAAAAAACGGTACCTATGAAATAGAAAATCATGCATCAAACCCCATGTGAAGAACAAATGGGTGAACAACTCCAACTGCACGCAATATGTGGTACATAATAAGATCGAATAATACAAATAATACAAGTGCCAAGAGGCACCTCTGCAAGGGTAAAGCACGTGATAGGAATAAGCAGAAAGTTGAAACAAAGAATCGAAGCGCAACTTGTCAAACATGGAGATAGAAATATAAGTAGAAAGAGAGAAAAGAAAAAAACAAATAGAATAAGGTAAACATGAAATTAAAATTGAAAGGAGCAATGAGAGAACACCAGTCCAGAAGAAATGTCACGGGTTCAGAGATAACACAAAAACTCCATACGATCGTTCAAGCCGAAAGGTTTCAAGGCGTTGAGGGCTTTGATCCAAAAAATTTCACGTTGTAGAAGAAAGTTGTTGTTGTTACTGCCTTCAATCTTCGTAACAGTTTCCAATATCAAAAATTTGAGTTGACAAATGTTATGATCGTGTTCTGCGAAATGTGTGGCAACTGTAGATTTCAAGTTCCTGGTTCTAATATTGCTTTTATGTTCGTGTTTTAATCTTTCTCTCAGTTTTCCCAACATATGGTAGCCCGCATGGGCATTTCAAAAGGTAAATGACGTTCATGGTGTCACAAGTAGCTGTCACTTGTAAGTTGATACGAGAGCCTTTCATAGGATGGGTCATCCAAGAACCTCTGATAATGTTGTTGCAGTTGCTACAGTTCATGCAGGGTATGGTGCCCTTGTATGTGTTGGCCGGAGTCTTGGTGGAGGGTTTGGTTAGCAGCTCTTTCAGATTTTTCCCTCTTGTGTATGCGAAAATGGGTTGATTTAGAAAAATACCTTTGAAGTCTGGTTCCATGGCCAGAATTGGCCAATGTTTGTAAATGCTGTTCTTGATTCGCTGACTCATAGTCGAAAATTTGGAAACCACAACCATGCAGTTAGAGCTCGTTTTGGCCTTTTTAATCAAAAGTTCAGATCTATTTTTGGTGACACAACGTGCCTTAGCTTGATCCAAAAAATTTTGAGGGTAACCACGATCAGCAAATCGAGAGAGCATGAAATCCATCTGTTGTGTACATCGATCAGGTTGTGACACGATGCGTTTAACTCTCAGCAACTGAGAATAAGGTAGATGATTTTTGAGCGGTTGTTGATGAAAACTTTTGTAATGTAAAAGGTTGTTACGATCAGTCTTTTTACGGTACAAATCGGTTTGTAGCCTGTTGGCCTCTTTCTTGACCATGACGTCCAAAAAAGACATTTGCTCATGATGTACTTCAAAAGTAAACTGAATGCGGTCGTTGATGGTGTTGAGATCGTTGAGAGCTGACATGAGATCATTATACTGGCCATCCCATAGAATAAAAATATCGTCAATGTATCTCAAAAAACTTTGACGTGATTTATCCAAGTAACCTGATTGAGAATGTTGTTTTCTTCAAATTGTTGCATGAAAATATTTGCGTACGATGGGGCGGCACAATTGCCCATGGAAGTTACAGAGAGTTGTAAAAACCACTGATCATTACACTTAAAATAACTCTGGTATAAAGTGAAAGTGAGCAATTCCATGAGAAATAGTTGCAGACTAACATCCAAATCAGAATTCAATAGAACATTCTCTATGGCAGCCATGCCTAGATCGTGAGGTATAGACGTATATAACGATTTGACGTCAATGGTACAGAGCCAAATTTCATCGTCATGTTCAAAGGTGACTTGATCAATTTTGGAAATGAAATCCGTAGTGTCTCTCAGGTATGCTCGCATTTTGGACACAAATGGCTGCAGGTGTTTATCAAGAAATTTACCAATGGGCTCATGCAAACTGCCTCGTGTGGAGACAATCGGTCTGAAAGGAGGTTGTTTGAGACATTTGTGCACTTTGGGTAACAAATAAATGATGGGAGATTTGGGATGAGATTTAGTCAAGTATTTTTGGACTTTTTCAGTGATGACACCATCGTTAACTGCTTTTTTCAACAGACTGTTTAGTATGTGAGCAAATTCATCGGTGGGATTGTGGTCAAGTAAAGCATAGGTGTCGGTGTCCATGACATGGTTGTATACTTGTTGGTTGTAGAAGCTGGTGTCCATGATGACCAAGGTGCCGCCCTTGTCAGCATTTTGACAGGTTATTGCTGAATTATTTGCAAGATTTATAAAAACTTGCTTTTCCTTGATAGAAAGGTTGCGATGCTTGGATTTCTTGTTGTAATTGAAAGACTGTAGATCATGTTTAACAAGCATCTCAAAAGTGTCAAGACTCTTGTGACTGACAGGAGCCATGTATGTACTTGAAGGACTTAAGCCCATGAGCAGGTTGTCATCTTGAGAGTCAACTTTCTCAACAATGTTTTCGAAGAAGTTCCTAAGGCATAGATTGCGCATGAAACGAAACAAACTGATTTCCAATTCAAGAGCGTTGGTGTGACTAGTAGGTACGAAGGATGTGCCTTTTTGTAATGTTTTGATTTCAAAAGGACTGAGTTGATGGGCTGAAATGTTAATAACAAGGTTATCCAGTTCAACATTAGGTGAAACTAGGTTTTCTTCGTCTTCACTCGTCTGCCAGTGGTTGGAAGGTTCTTTGCTGACGTGTTGTCTTTCTCTTTTTCTATTGCCCCGCCTGGGTCGTCTTTGTCTGATGTGCCTTCCTCTAAAAAAGGCACATTGATAGGTGGAAGAGCATCGATGCCAGCTATATGGTTTAGCCACCGGCATGCTTTGCATGGAGGCACAGTGTCATTTTTATCTTGTTGCTTGGAGAGTATGCTTCCTCACGGTACCCTTATTTACTATTTACAGAACCTTGGCCCCTGACGAAGGGCCACACGGCCCGAAATGCATTGGGTTTGGAAAAATTGCCTGCATACCTATGGAGTGTTCCTTTGATATGAAGATTTCAATATCAGATTTGAACAGTATACATTAAAATGTTTTGGATATATTGATCACCGTGATACTACCTGACTTCTTTCAATACCTTTTAACACTTACCCACTTTTTCGTGGACTTACGCTGTGCTCAGGGGGACGCCCCTATCTAGGCGGCGCTGCTTGCTGTCACATGGAATCAGAGACATCTGAAACACAACATGCACACAGACTGTGGAGGGCCATCACTATTGTGGCAATGGGTCACCCTGTGACGTACATACCTTCCCACATGGGACTCAGGGTGTATGTGACATGACATACACATACACAACCTGGAAATGTGACCATGCCACATGCTCTGAACTGAACAGTTGCACATCACAGTGGTCATGTGCACAACACACAAAGGATTCTGTCCCCATGAACACGTGCACAGCCTGGGAGTGGCTGCCCCCAAGTGCCACCAAAAAACACACATGTTGACCCCCATACACACACAGTTAATGCAGCCTTACATGCCTTAGGATACAGTGTGGCAGGCTGTGGTTTTGTAGGTGTGCCCCTGAGTCCCTGGCAAGTAATTGTGGCTGGCATACGTTCACCAGTGACAACCATGGTGACATATGCGAGTGACTTGTACAGGGACGCGTCGTACAGCAATGGACCGATCGGTGCGCACGCATTGGCCATTGCATATGATGTGGACGGATGCGTGTTGTCATCCGAAATACGCGTTGTACAGCAATGGACCGATCGGTGCGCACGCATTGGCCATTGCATATGATGTGGACGGATGCGTGTTGTCATCCGAAATACGCGTTGTACAGCAATGGACCGATCGGTGCGCACGCATTGGCCATTGCATATGATGTGGACGGATGCGTGTTGTCATCCGAAATACGCGTTGTACAGCAATGGACCGATCGGTGCGCACGCATTGGCCATTGCATATGATGTGGACGGATGCGTGTCGCTTTTCGAAATACGCGTCGTACAGCAATGGTCCGATCGGTGCGCACGCATTGGCTATGGCCTGACATGGTAACGGACGCGTTTTCGAAGCTTTAACGAGTCGGATGCAGTGAATTCAGTTGGCCACCCACAACAATGTTGCAAATTCATGGGTGTCATGAAGTTGAACTTTTGAAGGATGCTGTGGGCGTGTATAAGTGGTGCAATTCCATGGATTGGCCAGATTCAGAAGATGCAAACGACTTGGACCTATCACTTTGGACACATGGGACAGTATCTGCCTCTGCAGCACACATATAATGCTGGCTGTTCCCCTGAGAGCTCACTTGCCTGCACTACATGCTCCAGGACGACATCTGCCACCACCACTGCTGCTGTCTCTGCATCCTCTGGCTACTGCAATGGCACGTACTGTGGATAGAGCCCCAGCCTTCAGCACTGAGGAGAACCAAGCCCTGCTGGACAGCCTCCTTCCACAGTACAGCAAGCTGTATGGGAAACCAGGGGAGCAGGTGAGTGTGCTGTCCACTGCCTTACTAATTGTGCATGTTGTCTGACTAGCAAGACTTACAGTGTGTACACCAGTGGCTAGCATGCTCACTGAGTAGTTGTCACCCCCAAAGTGTGTAGTCACATGCACTGAACAGGTATAGTGCAGTAACAGTGCATTCCAACAAGGTTTGACTTCCCAGGCAATGATACCATTTAGTAACTGCTGGCAAACTGTTCATAGCCATAGTTGCACTACCTGTGTACATCATATGCCCCTGTGATTGAGACATGTATATCCAACTGAGTGATGCACGGAAATGTTGCATGTGTAGTAATGGCCTTTTCACTTTGTTATCCTCACAGGTTGATGCCCACCAGAAGCAGGAGATCTGGCTGACCATCGTCCGGGCAGTACGATCTGTGGGGATCTACAGGCGCAGGATCCGCAACTGCCAGAAGAGGTGGCAGGACCTTCGGGGCTGGACCCGGAGGATCGCAAGGGTCCAGCTGAAGCTGTCGCCTCCTCGCAGGAGGGGCGGACACCGGACCCTGACCCTCCACATGCTCCGGATCCTGGCGGTGGTCTTCCCTGACCTGGATGGGCAGCTGAAGGCCAGACAGCAGCAAGGAGGGGGTAAGTGCTAGCCTTAACTGTGTACTATGACTAACATGCTCTATGCACTCCTTTAGCCTGGTTCCACTTCCACAGTACAACTGTCATGTCGTCCTGGACTCATGTCCCTCACTTGTGTCATGCCCCCTCCTCATCTGATACACAGGTGTGGCCCTTACAGTCTGTGACTTAGGTCACTTGGGTACTGTGTACTTGCAGTTACCTGTGGTTCAAGTTGGGGACAGCATCAGTTACAGGAACTTTGTGGTGGGCTGCATGGGTGGTACAATTGCTCACAATGCCTGTGATCTGACATGTACTCTGGGTATGGCTTTAATATGTGTTCCAATTGCTGCTCTGACTCACCACATGTCTGGGGTATGTGCCACACACCCATGCTGCTGCAGAGACCAAGGTAGGAGCCTCAGAAGTATGTACATCATGTGTGTGACACATGCATAGCCACCTGCCTAGTGTTCAGGGTAATACCATGTTGCACATGGACCAGGACTGTAATGCCTACTCCGTACATCGAAGGCACTCTGTTCTCCCACTCCCATGTGTCAGCATACATATTGGGCATTGTGAAGAGTGCACTCAGGTGTATGCCTCTGTGTCACCGTGGTGTGGCCTTGCTTTTTGGACTCCTGGAGTGTTTAACAATTTGGGGTGGCCAGCCATCTGAGTTGTGACTATGGGATCTGCAAATAGGTTAATGCATAGGTCTCTGATCCCTTGACTGTGCACAATGTTGTATGAAACATTGAGGTGCAGGCAGCTTTGGTTCATTCTCATCAGACGGTGAAGTGCTCATGTGTATGGATTTGTGTTTGCAGTCACTCAAATGTCTCATTTGATTGACGTGGGATCATCTCAGTCCTCATGATGTGGGTGGCCAGGGGTGCACATGTGCACCTGTCAGCTACAGGGCTTACATTCCAAAAACTTCCATGATTGTGACACAGTGCAGACTGGTGTTGTGTGTATGCACTGCCCCTGTGACAGGAGACAGTTATGACTGACTTGCCAGACAGGCCTGTGCCATGACATTCCAATCGCAAAGGGTGATCCAGCAGTGGTGTGATATGTCCTGCATGCACACCATTGTCGCATTGTCTATCAGGACATGAGGACATCATTGTGTCTGGTGATGGAAGCAAAACCCGCATATCAACAGAGACTTTGCCCATCACTTTTCCTGACACATGTACTGAGTCAGTGGCAGGAGATGGCATGTGTTTGGAGTGACACATTTCCATATGTTCTCTTGGATGTCCAACAACTGTGTATGTGGTGCATGTGTGCACATATGATTAGTCGCATACAACAGGCAGCAGACAGATGGGTGCATGGACAGGTAGGATATGTGTGGCATGACTGACTGTCAGGCAGACAATGGGCTTCTTCAAATCAGTGTCAGCACTTATTGCAATGTCTAGCAAATTATGGCAGGGCTTGCTCTGTGATGTGCTGTACTTACTGTGGTGTGTGTGGTCAGTACAGGTGACTAATGTTGCTCTATTTATCCTGATTGTTTGCAGATACATCCACGGCCACAGGAGGAGACAGCTCCACGGACCAAGAGGAGCGGCAGAGCCAGACTGGGTCCACTGCAGGGGAGAGCGAGGGACCCAGTGGCACGGAGGGTGAGAGGAGCCACACTGAGGAGACCTCAGCTCCGACCACCTCGGCTGGGGAAAACAGCACTTCCAGTGAGGACTCCCTTGTGGAGGCGGGTGTCAGCAGACCAGAGGCAACGTCAAGCAAGTCTGTCCCGCCACCACCACCATCTCCACCCTCCCATCTGCTCCCATCCCACATGTCCGTGGAGGCTCCCGTGTAGGGGAGCGTGTCTCCTTCATGCCAGGCACCGCACCCCTGCCTCTGTCCCCCTGCTGCCCTGAGTGTGGAGTCTGTGGACTTGCTGAAACAGATCCATGTAGGGCAGACATCAATGCTGAGTGTCCTCCATGCACACACGGGTCGGTTGACACAACTGGTGTCATTCATGGAGGGCATGTCATCTGGCATGTCTGCCCTACATCGGACCAATCAGTCCATGGCCTCCTCACTGACGGCAGCAGTGTCCCTCCTGCAACAGTCCCTCACCCCTCCTACCTCTGCCCCATCCACAATCCCCAGCACCCTACCTGTCCCAAGCACACACACACCGGCACAGGCACACACCAGCACAGACACAAGCAGCACACAGACACACAAGCCAAAATCCAGACGCACACGCACGCACAGTCAGGGGACTGATACCTCACTCACAGGGGATGGGGCCCAGACACACACACACGCATCCACGAGCACTCCGCAGTCCTCAGATACCTCTCCCTCCAAAACCCCTTCCCTTGCCTCACCTGCAACCCCCCTCCCAGAAGCTCTTCCTCTGTGAGCTTGGCCTCTTCCCCACAGATCCATCTGACACGAAGTCCAGGCGGAAGAGGCGACCACCACACACAGAGGGGAGTGCCCCTCACACCCGGACACCCTCCCCAGGCACAGGCAGACTGAGGACCCCATTCGAAAGTCCCCCGGACCAGGAAGGGCAAGACCCCACCACCACCACCATGCAGCTCCACCACACAGTCTCTCTCCTCCATCCCCCAGGCCACCACTCCACAGGTTCCACCGCCACACCCTGCCCCAGGTTCCCCCACACACCGATACCACATTCCCAAACTGCTTAGGCCCTCCCACCTACCACTTGCTCTTCCACCCCCAAACCAGACGCTCTGCCTGTTTGTGCCACTGGTGTGGAGACCGGGTCCCCCCTCTGTCCTGCCCACCTCATCTGCCCCCCTTCCACTCCCTTGGAGTTATGCACTGCAGTGGAGTCCACAACCACCCCGTCTGACTCGGGCACTGCAGTGGGGACCCAGTCCACTCCATCTGACCGGCCCACTGCAGTGGTTGCAGCACCCACACCATCTGACTTGTGCCCTACAGTGGTGCCGGCCCCCACTGAGTCAGACACCTCCACTGCAGTTGCCGGTGACACTCCTGCACCCACCACCCCTTCACTGCCTCCTTCTGGCATCCCCTGATCCTGTCCCTGCGGTGCCTGGCCTGCCCCTTGTATGCCCCTCCGAGGGGATGTCCCCTGTCCGTACCAGTGCAGGCAAGCAATGGGTGACAAGTTGTCACATATCACCCTGTTGGGACTGTGTATTTGGACTGGCCATTGGCCTTAGTTTCTTTTGGACTTAAAATTTTAGTTTAACATTTGCTGAATAAAGCCTTGTTTTGTTTACTTGTGGTTTTTCTTTGGATGTACATGAAGTAGATGAGTATCATCATGCATTTGCAGTTGTAATAGTGTTCAGATCAGGAAAATGAAGTGTTGCTGTGATGGACTCCATGTGGTCCATGGGATATGTGTCCTAATGTAGTCTGGATCTATAGCATCCTTTGCTGCAGTCTGAGGGTGTAATGTTCAGCATTTGACACAGGGATGTACGTTTTGCATTTGTAAATTAACATCTTTGGCTTACACTGATGCACATCTGGTGGGCTTACCACTGTTCAATGTTTCTATTTCCCTGACTGTGTGCCCATCTCCACTGGACATGCAGTTTAGCACATCAATGTTGAAGGACTCATCTGTGTATACAGTGCAACTTGCTTGACACGTGTTTTGGATGTATGCAGATGACTGACGTGACACTCCCGTACCCAGGCTGATGTAAGCAGAGCCTTCAGTGTGCTGTAGTTGTTGACTCACTGAGCGAGTGTTCTGCTGACATGTTTGAGTCGTGCACAGACAAGGTTTGGCACAGCGGACCTTCCACAGGAGTGGAGTGCCCTCATGGCAGTGTGTAATCCTGTGACATTGCCTGGGCCCGTGTTGTGTGTTGTGTGAGCATGTCTGTGTGTGTTCACTTCCCTTTTCCTACACAGGCTGTGTCCCTAGGGATGTTCCTGTTTGTGATGCTTGCTGAGTTATCCTGTGTTCATCCAGCATCTTGGACCTGGTTTCTCTGGGATGTGGGTGCATGGCAAACTAATGTTCATCAGGTTGTCATCCCTACTTGTCTTTGTTGTCAGGGCTGGGGATGTGGGCAAACGCAGATGGGACACAGTCAGGATTCCCCTTGGCACTTGTTGGTTACACAAGTCATATAATTTACAGTTTGTGGTAGCTTTCAGTGATTGTGACACGTTGTGTGTGTGACTGCTGCCACTCCTCAGGGTCAGAGCTGCAATGTTGGAAGTTGTCTATGTGTGTTCTTTGTGGGTCACCATGGCTTCTTCATTGGTGTGTGACTGTGGCCGGGATCCCATTGACTGGGGTGGATTTCACGTCATACCCATGTACGGCGTACTGTGCAGTGTGTCAGACATTCACGAGTCTTGTTGACTGGCCATGTGTGATGGGTTTCTGCACCTTAGTTCCCACCACCACCCCTGGGATTGTCATGGGTGCATGTGCAATGTCACCAGTCCATGTGAGCTTCACTGCTGCACATTGGTGGAGATCAAGGTGTGTGCTGTTGAGTGTGTGCAAATGTGAGTTGTTGCACGGCTAGACCCCTACCTCCATATTGGCCTTGGCTGACAGGCCGTGCTGAATGATTTGTGCTTGTGTAGGTGTGATGGTAGTTAGTTGCTCAGGACACATGGCTGTGGTTCACAGTGTGAACGACATCTACCTTTGTCATCACAGTGGGATTATCATGCAGGCTAGTGTCACCACAATGTGGAGTCCCTGGGGGTAGTGCTGTGGTGGGTCTGTCTCTTGCTGTGTTAGTTGCTGTTCCTACAAGCTTGTGTGACATGTGTAATTTGGGCTCCCTCTCATCTAACAATGCCTGATTGCCCACTTAGGGGAATCCGATCCATGAGTTACTTTTGTGTGGCACTGTATACACATCTGTGTAATTGGGATTCAGGCCTCCTCATGTGTTGTGTGGTTGCCTGGGGACACTGGCACACCCCCCATCACCTGTTGTGTTTGATATGCAGTGTGAGGCTGCCTGTTTGTGTTTGTGCATCTGCACCACTGCATTGGCATATCTTTAGTGTGCCATTGGCTGTATGTTGTTTGGTGGATTTCCCCTGCTGTCCCTGGGACTCCTAGGTCATCAGTCAGCACAATAATCATGGTTTGTATGTCCCATTGCTGCCATGGTATGGTATTTGTTCACCTCACATCTACAGTCTCCACAGGATATCTACATTTGTGTGTCCATTGGTGCAGATATGTGGGTCTGCATTATGATGGTCACTTCTGTCATTGTGTAATTGATAAATGTTGACAATGTCAGCCCCCATGGGTGATGTTTGTCTGCACATGGCCAAAGGTATGTTTTATTTGCACTGCACTGTTTGCCTCACCCAATCTATGTTGCTATGGGACACAACCACTACTTTGCCACTGATGTGTTTGTTGTTGTGTGACCAGGAATCATCCATGCTGTTTGGCAGTTGCAGCTTTTTCCATGACAACACTTACCTTTTGGTCACTGTGATGATGGGGGTTTAGACCCCATTGCCACAATGTTCAAAATGTGCTTCAGCTATGGACTCCACACTTACATTTTGGTCACTGTGATGATGGGGGTTTAGACCCCATTGCCACAATGTTCAAAATGTGCTTCAGCTATGGACCCCACACTTACCTTTTGGTCACTGTGATGATGGGGGTTTAGACCCCATTGCCACAATGTTCAATTGGGCTTCAGCTATGGACCCCACACTTACCTTTTGGTCACTGTGATGATGGGGGTTTAGACCCCATTGCCACAATGTTCAATTGGGCTTCAGCTATGGACCCCACACTTACCTTTTGGTAACTGTGATGATGGGGGTTTAGACCCCATTGCCACAATGTTCAATTGGGCTTCAGCTATGGACCCCACACTTACCTTTTGGTCACTGTGATGATGGGGGTTTAGACCCCATTGCCACAATGTTCAATTGGGCTCCAGCTATGGACCCCACACTTACATTTTGGTCACTCTGATGATGGGGGTTTAGACCCCATTCCCACAGTGGTCATGGTCTGCTTGCATTGTGGAGGCCACACACATTTATGTGTGACACATGTGATAGGGGTCACATTGTATGCTCAATGTCATGTTCAGTGTTGTAGGCATTTGACACAGACTACACACTCTTGTCATGATGTTGGGGGGATGTCTTTTTCTGACATTCCTTATGTTGGAGTATGCTGGTTGTGTCATGCATTACCCGTCCTATGAGTGGGGATGGTAGTAGTGGTAGGCATCCAGGCCCCCATGAGTAGGGGTGGTGGTAGTGGTAGGCATCCAGGCCCCCATGAGTAGGGGTGGTGGTAGTGGTAGGCATCCATCCCCCTATGAGTGGAGATGGTAGTAGTGACAGGCATCCAGGTCCCCATGAGTAGGGGTGGTGGTAGTGGTAGGCATCCAGGCCCCCATGAGTAGGGTGGTGGTAGTGGTAGGCATCCAGGCCCCCATGAGTAGGGGTGGTGTTAGTGGTAGGCATCCATCCCCCTATGAGTGGGGATGGTAGTAGTGACAGGCATCAAGGCCCCCATGAGTAGGGGTGGTGTTAGTGGTAGGCATCCATCCCCCTATGAGTGGGGATGGTAGTAGTGACAGGCATCCAGGCCCACATGAGTTGGGGTGGTGGTAGTGGTAGGCATCCAGGCCCCCCTGAGTAGGGTGGTGGTAGTGGTAGGTATCCATCCCCCTATGAGTGGGGATGGTAGTAGTGACAGGCATCCAGGCCCACATGAGTAGGGGTGGTGGTAGTGGTAGGCATCCAGGCCCCCATGAGTAGGGGTGGTGTTAGTGGTAGGCATCCATCCCCCTATGAGTGGGGATGGTAGTAGTGACAGGCATCCAGGCCCCCATGAGTAGGGGTGGTGTTAGTGGTAGGCATCCATCCCCCTATGAGTGGGGATGGTAGTAGTGACAGGCATCCAGGCCCCCATGAGTAGGGGTGGTGGTAGTGGTAGGCATCCATCCCCCTATGAGTGGGGATGGTAGTAGTGGTAGGCATCCAGGCACCCATGAGTAGGGGTGGTGGTAGTGGTAGGCATCCAGGCCCCCATGAGTAGGGTGGTGGTAGTGGTAGGCATCCATCCCCCTATGAGTGGGGATGGTAGTAGTGACAGGCATCCAGGCCCCCATGAGTAGGGGTGGTGGTTGTGGTAGGCATCCAGGCCCCCATGAGTAGGGGTGGTGTTAGTGGTAGGCATCCATTCCCCTATGAGTGGGGATGGTAGTAGTGACAGGCATCCAGGCCCCCATGAGTACGGGTGGTGGTAGTGGTAGGCATCCATCCCCCTATGAGTGGGGATGGTAGTTGTGACATGCATCCAGGCCCACATGAGTAGGGGTGGTGGTAGTGGTAGGCATCCAGGCCCCCATGAGTAGGGGTGGTGTTAGTGGTAGGCATCCATCCCCCTATGAGTGGGGATGGTAGTAGTGACAGGCATCCAGGCCCCCATGAGTAGGGGTGGTGGTAGTGGTTGGCATCCATCCCCCTATGAGTGGGATGGTAGTAGTGGTAGGCATCCAGGCCCCATGAGTAGGGGTGTTGGTAGTGGTAGGCATCCAGGCCCCCATGAGTAGGGGTGGTGGTAGTGGTAGGCATCCATCCCCCTATGAGTGGGGATGGTAGTAGTGACAGGCATCCAGGCCCCCATGAGTAGGGGTGGTGGTAGTGGTAGGCATCCATCCCCCTATGAGTGGGGATGGTAGTTGTGACAGGCATCCAGGCCCACATGAGTAGGGGTGGTGGTAGTGGTAGGCATCCAGGCCCCCATGAGTAGGGGTGGTGTTAGTGGTAGGCATCCATCCCCCTATGAGTGGGGATGGTAGTAGTGACAGGCATCCAGGCCCCCATGAGTAGGGGTGGTGGTAGTGGTAGGCATCCATCCCCCTATGAGTGGGGATGGTAGTAGTGGTAGGCATCCAGGCCCCCATGAGTAGGGGTGGTGGTAGTGGTAGGCATCCAGGCCTCCATGAGTAGGGGTGGTGGTAGTGGTAGGCATCCATCCCCCTATGAGTGGGGATGGTAGTAGTGACAGGCATCCAGGCCCCCATGAGTAGGGGTGGTGGTAGTGGTAGGCATCCAGGCCCCCATGGGTAGGGTGGTGGTAGTGGTAGGCATCCAGGCCCCCATGAGTAGGGGTGGTGGTAGTGGTAGGCATCCAGGCCCCCATGAGTAGGGGTGGTGGTAGTGGTAGGCATCCAGGCCCCCATGAGTAGGAGTGGTGTTAGTGGTAGGCATCCATCCCCCTATGAGTGGGGATGGTAGTAGTGACAGGCATCCAGGCCCACATGAGTAGGGGTGGTGGTAGTGGTAGGCATCCAGGCCCCCCTGAGTAGGGTGGTGGTAGTGGTAGGCATCCATCCCCCTATGAGTGGGGATGGTAGTAGTGACAGGCATCCAGGCCCACATGAGTAGGGGTGGTGGTAGTGGTAGGCATCCAGGCCCCCATGAGTAGGGGTGGTGTTAGTGGTAGGCATCCATCCCCCTATGAGTGGGGATGGTAGTAGTGACACGCATCCAGGCCCCCATGAGTAGGGGTGGTGTTAGTGGTAGGCATCCTTCCCCCTATGAGTGGGGATGGTAGTAGTGACAGGCATCCAGGCCCCCATGAGTAGGGATGGTGGTAGTGGTAGGCATCCATCCCCCAATGAGTGGGGATGGTAGTAGTGGTAGGCATCCAGGCCCCCATGAATAGGGGTGGTGGTAGTGGAAGGCATCCAGGCCCCAATGAGTATGGTGGTGGTAGTGGTAGGCATCCATCCCCCTATGAGTGGGGATGGTAGTAGTGACAGGCATCCAGGCCCCCATGAGTAGGGGTGGTGGTAGTGGTAGGCATCCAGGCCCCCATGAGTAGGGGTGGTGTTAGTGGTAGGCATCCATCCCCCTATGAGTGGGGATGGTAGTAGTGACAGGCATCCAGGCCCCCATGAGTAGGGGTGGTGGTAGTGGTAGGCATCCATCCCCCTATGAGTGGGGATGGTAGTTGTGGAGAGGCATCCAGGCCCCCATGAGTAGGGGTGGTGGTAGTGGTAGGCATCCATCCCCTATGAGTGGGGATGGTAGTAGTGACAGGCATCCAGGCCCCCATGAGTAGGGGTGGTGGTAGTGGTAGGCATCCATCCCCCTATGAGTGGGGATGGTAGTAGTGGTACCAGGCCCCCATGAGTAGGGGTGGTGGTAGTGGTAGGCATCCAGGCCCCCATGAGTAGGGTGGTGGTAGTGGTAGGCATCCATCCCCCTATGAGTGGGGATGGTAGTAGTGACAGGCATCCAGGCCCCCATGAGTAGGGGTGGTGGTTGTGGTAGGCATCCAGGCCCCCATGAGTAGGGGTGGTGTTAGTGGTAGGCATCCATTCCCCTATGAGTGGGGATGGTAGTAGTGACAGGCATCCAGGCCCCCATGAGTACGGGTGGTGGTAGTGGTAGGCATCCATCCCCCTATGAGTGGGGATGGTAGTTGTGACATGCATCCAGGCCCACATGAGTAGGGGTGGTGGTAGTGGTAGGCATCCAGGCCCCCATGAGTAGGGGTGGTGTTAGTGGTAGGCATCCATCCCCCTATGAGTGGGGATGGTAGTAGTGACAGGCATCCAGGCCCCTATGAGTAGGGGTGGTGGTAGTGGTTGGCATCCATCCCCCTATGAGTGGGGATGGTAGTAGTGGTAGGCATCCAGGCCCCCATGAGTAGGGGTGGTGGTAGTGGTAGGCATCCATCCCCCATGAGTGGGGATGGTAGTAGTGACAGGCATCCAGGCCCCCATGAGTAGGGGTGGTGGTAGTGGTAGGCATCCATCCCCCTATGAGTGGGGATGGTAGTTGTGACAGGCATCCAGGCCCACATGAGTAGGGGTGGTGGTAGTGGTAGGCATCCAGGCCCCCATGAGTAGGGGTGGTGTTAGTGGTAGGCATCCATCCCCCTATGAGTGGGGATGGTAGTAGTGACAGGCATCCAGGCCCCCATGAGTAGGGGTGGTGGTAGTGGTAGGCATCCATCCCCCTATGAGTGGGGATGGTAGTAGTGGTAGGCATCCAGGCCCCCATGAGTAGGGGTGGTGGTAGTGGTAGGCATCCAGGCCTCCATGAGTAGGGGTGGTGGTAGTGGTAGGCATCCATCCCCCTATGAGTGGGGATGGTAGTAGTGACAGGCATCCAGGCCCCCATGAGTAGGGGTGGTGGTAGTGGTAGGCATCCAGGCCCCATGAGTAGAGTGGTGGTAGTGGTAGGCATCCAGGCCCCCATGAGTAGGGGTGGTGGTAGTGGTAGGCATCCAGGCCCCCATGAGTAGGGTGGTGGTAGTGGTAGGCATCCAGGCCCCCATGAGTAGGGGTGGTGTTAGTGGTAGGCATCCATCCCCCTATGAGTGGGGATGGTAGTAGTGACAGGCATCCAGGCCCACATGAGTAGGGGTGGTGGTAGTGGTAGGCATCCAGGCCCCCCTGAGTAGGGTGGTGGTAGTGGTAGGCATCCATCCCCCTATGAGTGGGGATGGTAGTAGTGACAGGCATCCAGGCCCACATGAGTAGGGGTGGTGGTAGTGGTAGGCATCCAGGCCCCCATGAGTAGGGGTGGTGTTAGTGGTAGGCATCCATCCCCCTATGAGTGGGGATGGTAGTAGTGACACGCATCCAGGCCCCCATGAGTAGGGGTGGTGTTAGTGGTAGGCATCCTTCCCCCTATGAGTGGGGATGGTAGTAGTGACAGGCATCCAGGCCCCCATGAGTAGGGATGGTGGTAGTGGTAGGCATCCATCCCCCTATGAGTGGGGATGGTAGTAGTGGTAGGCATCCAGGCCCCCATGAATAGGGGTGGTGGTAGTGGTAGGCATCCAGGCCCCAATGAGTAGGGTGGTGGTAGTGGTAGGCATCCATCCCCCTATGAGTGGGGATGGTAGTAGTGACAGGCATCTAGGCCCCCATGAGTAGGGGTGGTGGTAGTGGTAGGCATCCAGGCCCCCATGAGTAGGGGTGGTGTTAGTGGTAGGCATCCATCCCCCTATGAGTGGGGATGGTAGTAGTGACAGGCATCCAGGCCCCCATGAGTAGGGGTGGTGGTAGTGGTAGGCATCCATCCCCCGATGAGTGGGGATGGTAGTTGTGAGAGGCATCCAGGCCCACATGAGTAGGGGTGGTGGTAGTGGTAGGCATCCAGGCCCCCATGAGTAGGGGTGGTGTTAGTGGTAGGCATCCATCCCCCTATGAGTGGGGATGGTAGTAGTGACAGGCATCCAGGCCCCCATGAGTAGGGGTGGTGGTAGTGGTAGGCATCCAGGCCCCCATGAGTAGGGGTGGTGGTAGTGGTAGGCATCCATCCCCCTATGAGTAGGGATGGTAGTAGTGACAGGCATCCAGGCCAACATGAGTAGGGGTGGTGGTAGTTGTAGGCATCCAGGCCCCCCTGAGTAGGTTGGTGGTAGTGGTAGGCATCCATCCCCCTATGAGTGCGGATGGTAGTAGTGACAGGCATCCAGACCCACATAAGTAGGGGTGGTGGTAGTGGTAGGCATCCAGGCCCCCATGAGTAGGGGTGGTGTTAGTGGTAGGCATCCATCCCCCTATGAGTGGGGATGGTAGTAGTGACAGGCATCCAGGCCCCCATGAGTAGGGGTGGTGTTAGTGGTAGGCATCCATCCCCCTATGAGTGGGGATGGTAGTAGTGACAGGCATCCAGGCCCCCATGAGTAGGGGTGGTGGTAGTGGTAGGCATCCATCCCCCTATGAGTGGGGATGGTAGTAGTGGTAGGCATCCAGGCCCCCATGAGTAGGGTGGTGGTAGTGGTAGGCATCCAGGCCCCCATGAGTAGGGTGGTGGTAGCCATCCATCCCCCTATGAGTGGGGATGGTAGTAGTGACAGGCATCCAGGCCCCCATGAGTAGGGGTGGTGGTAGTGGTAGGCATCCAGGCCCCCATGAGTAGGGGTGGTGTTAGTGGTAGGCATCCATCCCCCTATGAGTGGGGATGGTAGTAGTGACAGGCATCCAGGCCCACATGAGTAGGGGTGGTGGTAGTGGTAGGCATCCAGGCCCCCCTGAGTAGGGTGGTGGTAGTGGTAGGCATCCATGCCCCTATGAGTGGGGATGGTAGTAGTGACAGGCATCCAGGCCCACATGAGATGGGGTGGTGGTAGTGGTAGGCATCCAGGCCCCCATGATTAGGGGTGGTGTTAGTGGTAGGCATCCATCCCCCTATGAGTGGGGATGGTAGTAGTGACAGGCATCCAGGCCCCCATGAGTAGGGGTGGTGTTAGTGGTAGGCATCCATCCCCCTATGAGTGGGGATGGTAGTAGTGACAGGCATCCAGCCCCCCATGAGTAGGGGTGGTGGTCGTGGTAGGCATCCATCCCCCTATGAGTGGGGATGGTAGTAGTGACAGGCATCCAGGCCCCCATGAGTAGGGTGGTGGTAGTGGTAGGCATCCATCCCCCTATGAGTGGGGATGGTAGTAGTGACAGGCATCCAGGCCCCCATGAGTAGGGGTGGTGGTAGTGGTAGGCATCCAGGCCCCCATGAGTAGGGGTGGTGTTAGTGGTAGGCATCCATCCCCCTATGAGTGGGGATGGTAGTAGTGACAGGCATCCAGGCCCCCATGAGTAGGGGTGGTGGTAGTGGTAGGCATCCATCCCCCTATGAGTGGGGATGGTAGTTGTGACAGGCATCCAGGCCCACATGAGTAGGGGTGGTGGTAGTGGTAGGCATCCAGGCCCCCATGAGTAGGGGTGGTGTTAGTGGTAGGCATCCATCCCCCTATGAGTGGGGATGGTAGTAGTGACAGGCATCCAGGCCCCCATGAGTACGGGTGGTGGTAGTGGTAGGCATCCATCTCCCTATGAGTGGGGATGGTAGTAGTGATAGGCATCCAGGCCCCCATGAGTAGGGGTGGTGGTAGTGGTAGGCATCCAGGCCCCCATGAGTAGGGGTGGTGGTAGTGGTAGGCATCCATCCCCCTATGAGTGGAGATGGTAGTAGTGACAGTCATCCAGGCCCCCATGAGTAGGGGTGGTGGTAGTGGTAGGCATCCAGGCCCCCATGAGTATGGTGGTGGTAGGCATCCAGGCCCCCATGAGTAGGGGTGGTGTTAGTGGTAGGCATCCATCCCCCTATGAGTGGGGATGGTAGTAGTGACAGGCATCCAGGCCCCCATGAGTAGGGGTGGTGGTAGTGGTAGGCATCCATCCCCCTATGAGTGGGGATGGTAGTAGTGACAGGCATCCAGGCCCCCATGAGTAGGGGTGGAGTTAGTGGTAGGCATCCATCCCCCTATGAGTGGGGATGGTAGTAGTGACAGGCATCCAGGCCCCCATGAGTAGGGGTGGTGTTAGTGGTAGGCATCCATCCCCCTATGAGTGGCGATGGTAGTAGTGACAGGCATCCAGGCCCACATGAGTTGGGGTGGTGGTAGTGGTAGCCATCAGGCCCCTATGGGTGTGTATGGCATTGGTGATAGCCATCCCGCCCCTATGGTTCGGCTGTTGCTAGTGTACTTCATTTCTGCATCCCTATGTGTGTGTGACATATGTCGGGTATGTGTCGTTTGTTTGTGTAGTGGGTGTTTGACTTACCGTCTGCGCCGTACGCGTCTGTACCGGTTCCGGTAATAGATGTAGAGTATTGGTAGGACCTGCGCGATGGGATTCATGGTTGGGTCGTCTCGTTCGGGTTTCTCGTGGCTTCGACTCGTACTCGTCGCTGGCTTGTTTGTCTCATAGCCGTGGATCGTCTTGTGGCGTGAATCGGAGCTTATGTGCAGCTCTCCCGGATGCTCTGACGTGCCGGACGTAGCGACGGGTTCGGCGCGTACGGAAGGCGCATCGTACTAGTCCGGCCGGTAGGTGCTGTATATTTACTTCCGTGCGACTCGATTCGGCGTTTACGGATCCGGCTCGGGCAGGGAACAGGAGCTGGAATGGGTACGTACGGCTGGGTCGGAATCTGAGCAGTTATGCGCATCGTACTTGCTCGTTCGGACGACTGTTCGAATCGGTCGGGAAACACGCCTTCGGCTTGGTTTTTTTCCGGACGAATAGTGTTAGGTGCGCTTCCGGCCGAGATCGGAATCGGCCCCAGAGTGTCTAAAGCATCTCTCACTTCTATTTCAGCTATGTTAGGAGGGGGTTATGTTCCTTAACATTTAATACAGTAGTTTCTTTTGTTGTTGCACTCCCATAACAAGCATTTGCATAATATTTGCTGCATTTCCAATTAATTATGTCGCCTGTCTGTTTTTCTTGGGTGTACACATACCCCACATAGGTTAATAAAAAAATTCCTTTCTGAGAAGTTAATTTTGCACCTTCAGTCATTCTGATGTTTTAAATGCTATGAGAAATGTATATAAAAAATATTAAATGTATTGTAATTGTTTTTATTGTAATATAGATGTCTATATACAAAATTATACTTACATGCTTGAATACGTTGAACTTTTTTTGATGCTGAGGAGTTTCTGTTAGTGCTTGGCTTTAGTGTTTCTTTTTATTTCCTGCAGGAAAAAAAATAATTTTAATAAATGTGTTTAACAGCATTTTCCGTATTTTGGGGTTTGTGTGGTTAGTGGGCGCTTTGGGTTGGGATTTGTAGTTGTTTTATTAGTTTGAGATTTATACTTACTTTTTTGGCAAGGTGTTTTTTATGATGTTTGTAGTTAGTTGAGTGTCTTTTGGAGTTTCTGTAGAGGAGATATAATTAAAAAAAATACATTAATTATTTAATTATTGCAAAAAGTGCTTTACTATTATTTTATACAGTTGTAACATTAAATATATATTTTACTTACTTTGTGAAGTTGAAATCAAAGCTTTCAATAAGGAAGTCCAATGTTGTAGAAGTAATCTGGCAGAGATTCCCCTTATTCTTGGTTTTGTTGTTGGAGCATAAAATAATGCTAAATTTTATTTAGTTTATATAGTGTTTGTTTATTTGTGCTTTCAATCTTATTGGGTTATTTAAGTTGTAGGTGTTTTTCATTGGTTGTTACTAATGTTTTCAATTAATTTGGCAGTTGTTTCCTTATATGGGAAACGCTAATTAATGTTTAGTTAATCTTTTTTTTATTCTAACTTTATTTAAAAGTATAATAGTATATAATTTGTAATTTATATTGCATTGAATGTATAATAAAAATTATTTATTTTATATATTCTGTTTGTAAGGAGTAATTCATTTTGTGAATTTAATTATGTTAAAGGTATTTTAAAAAAAATTTTTTTATTTAACTTTCATTTTATTTATTTAATATGTTATGTGTGTTTGTGATATTGTTTATATTTTTTTGTTACATATTGTGTTATTAAAAATATTTTTAAGGTGTCGATATTTTGTTTTGGGCGATAATTGTGTAGTCTATATTTTTGTTATCGATATTTGTGTCATTTTGTATGTTTATTTAATGTTTATGATATTAGTTATAACGATATTTTTTTGATCAATGTTAGTGATATTGATGTTAATGTTTGACGATATTTTTGACTGTTTTTGTTTAATTTCTTTTTATTAACTCAATAAACAAGCTTCAGATATAAGCAGTTGACAGTACAATCATAGTAAGCAATTCCCAGATTGACAATACTCAAACAGTATGGCACATGGGCCTACAGGGAGAATGGACGTAAATCCCCCCTCCCCCATCAGCATACGTCTCAAACCCACCCCTGAGGCCTATCAGTGTATCCATGGAACTCCTCACAAACCTCTATACGACGTCCATGGCCCCCAAAGTTTCTCCCACTTGCGAGGGCATCCGCGGCTTTGGTATACCACCCGCTCTGCGCCTTGACACTAATCCATGTCACAGAGCCATGCAACCACAGTCGGAGGTTCTGTCGCTCCCCATGCAGCGCAAAGTTCCTTTTTGCTACCACCCCTGCCAGCGCTAGCCATAATTTGGACCACTTCGGCCACGTAATCTCGCCACTGACGCTGAGGATAAGCCACCAGGGATCCAGCGGGACATGTGCGCCCACCACCGTTTCCATCACACGGGCAATGCCTTTCCAGTATTTCTGAAGCTTGGGGCAAGTCCACAAAATATGAAAGAACGACCCCCTCTCGCCATACCCCCTGACGCATTCCTCAGAGCCTCCGCCCCTAGTATGGACCTGCACCGTTCTGGAGGCATATGATCTATGGAGGATGCAAAGCTGGATCAAACGAAAGCGCGCTCTGATGGCTATTTCTCTAGGGCACTGGAGGGTCTCCGCCCAATCATCATCTACCGGTATACCCACATCCGATTCCCAGGCTCCCCGCAGAGGACCCAGACAGTCCGGAGTATTATTTATAAGTTTTTTGTACGTTAGCGACACTGCCTTCTGAATCATGGGGTCTAGAAGGAGCCTATCTTCCAAGGGGGAATATTCGGGAAGCACAGACCCGTCCTTCACGTGGCAGTACAGAGCCGAGCGCAATTGACAGTAACGAAGGAATTCCCCATCACTCATCTGAAAACACTCGCGCAAACTCTCGAAAGTTACCATTTTACCGCCTTTCCAGACGTCCCCAAGAACATCAATATCGATGAGGCTCCACTTCCGAAACCCCACCAGTCTGTGCATTCCTTCAAGTAGTCCCCTTCCCATAGCGGGGTCTGTTCAGTGAGCTTCCGCTCCCACCCCGTCATTCTAGTTGCTCGGTGCCAAATGTCTACAACTGTTTTAGTATGTGGTGGCAAGTGTGGGGAGCCCCCGCCCCTGCAATATAATTCCCTCAAGTGACTGCCCGGGCATAGTGCCAGTCTGTCCACTATGTAGGCCGGTTCAACAAGTGGGGAGAAGACCCAGCCGTTAATATTAAAAAGTTGGGCAGCCCAGTAATACTTCCTAAGATCTGGGACCGCAAGCCCCCCTTCGTACACCCCCTTCTGTAGTTTCTTGAGCGCAACCCTAGGACTGCCCCCTCCCCACAATAACAGACGGAGCTCGGAGTCGATCGCCCGAAAGATGGAGTCTGGGACGTGATAGGGAGTATTTTGGATGACATACAATAAGCGCGGAAGGGCCATCATCTTGAAGAGGACTGCATGCCCCATAAGGGAAATAGGGAGCCCTTTCCAATGCGCTGCGTCTTCCCGCAGCCTAGAAAGTTGCACCTGGAGATTCAGCTGATGAAATTCCGCGGCGGTCATAGTGATCCAAACGCCCAGGTATTTGAATTTATCCTGGCACACCATCTCCGCACATGCAGACGTGAGGACCGGAGGGGTTGCAACTAGAGAGAGAACCAATGACTTATCCCAATTAACGCGGTAGCCAGAGTAAGACCCAAAGGATCTGATGATGTGAATGAGCCTATGAAATGTTTGGCGGGGTCGGTGTGCGTACAGAAGGATATCATGCGCATAAAGCGAAACGCGCTCTTCCCAACCTCCCCCCAAATCGATCCCCTTCACCACCGGATCCTGTCTTATCCACGCTGCTAAGGGCTCGAGTGCCAGCGCAAAAAGCATCGGGGACAATGGGCACCCCTGACGTGTCCCTCTGTGCAGTGTAAAGGCCCTGGAGATGGCCCCATTGACCCGCACTCTAGCCATCGGGGCAGTGTACAACAATCGTATCCACTGCTGCAGCCGCGGGCCGATGCCCACCTTCCCCAAGACAGCAAATAGGTACGTCCACTCAATACTGTCAAACGCCATCCGCGCATCAAGAGAGAGGAGGGCAGCCGGGACGTCTGGCTGCCTTTGAGTCATATACATGACTCCATATAGATGTCTTAAATTTAACTGTGTGCTCCGATTAGACATAAAGCCCGATTGATCCGGGTGAATCAGGGATTGTAAAACCGGGCCCAACCTGTTCGCAATAATTTTGGCTAAGACCTTAGCTTCGAAGTTTAGGAGGGATTAGTTCCTGTAAAAGCTACAGAGGTCGTGTGGCTTTCCTTTTTTAAGAAGAACGACTATAATTGCCATTCTCAGATCCTCTGGAAGCTGCCCCACTTCGGACGCCTCCTGAAACATGTCAAGCATGTATGGATGGAGCCACCTTGCCCACCACACATTTGAACATCTCAGTAGGTAGCCCATTCGGGCCCGCCACCTTCCCGGATTGTAAATCCCTCATGGCACTCTCAACTTCCTCTAAGTGGAAATCAGAGTCGAGAGCTTCCCTGTCCTCCGACCCCAGAGTTGGAAGAGAAATATCATGAAGAAACTCAATGCAGTCCGAGTTTGACGATATTTTTGTGTCGATATTTGTGTATTTTTAAAAATAAGTATAGAATATAGATATTTATGTTATCAATATTTGTGTGTTGATAATATTGTAGGTCGTTATTATGAGTATCGATTTTATGTCAGTGAGCCACCACCACCACCAATACCACCACCACCACCAATACCACCACCAATACCATCACCACCACCAATACCATCACCACCACCAATACCACCACCACCACCAGTACCAATACCAATACCACCAATACCACCACCAATACCAATACCACCAATACCAATACTACCACCAATACCAATACAACCACCAATACTACCACCACCAATACCACCACCAATACCACAAGCAATACCACCACCACCACCAATACCACCAATACCACCAACAATACCACCACCACCAATACCAGTACAACCACCACCAGTACCAATACCACCACCAATACCAATACCACCACCACCAATACCAATACCGTCACCAATACCACCACCACCAATACCAATACCACCACCACCAATACCACCAATGCTACCACCAATACCACCACTACCACCAACACCAATACCACCACCACCAATACCACCACCAACAATAGTAATACCACCATCAATACCAATACCACCACCAATACCACCAATACCACCACCAATACCACCACCACCACCAATACCACCACCACCAACAATACCACAACCATCAATACCACCACCAATACCAACAATACCACCACCAATACCACCACCACCAATACCACCATCACCACCAATAACACCACCACCAATACCACCACCAATACCACCACACCACCAATACCACCAACACCACCACCAATACCACCAACACCGATACCACCACCAATACCATCACCACCAATACCAATACAACCACCAATACCACCACCACCACCAATACCACCACCAATACCCCTACCAATACAACCACCACCAATACCACCACCAATACCACCACCACCACCAATACCACCACCAATACCACCAATACCACCACCAATACCACCACCACCAAACCCACCACCAATACCAGTACCACCACCACCAATACCACCACCAATACCAATACCACCACCACCAATACCAATACCACCACCTCAGCACCTCTCGCTCACTAGTAATAGCAGGGGCACTGTATGAGGCCGGAGCTGCAGCCGAGACCATCCCTCCCTCCCTCCATGCCTGCCATAAAGCACAGCCCACCCTGCACCAGGCAGTAAAGCCAGGGCCCTACTACAGCTGGAGTGTTTTTTATTAGGCCAAAGATAGCAATAACATTGTGCAATCACCACCAATACCACCACCAATACCACTGCCACCACCACCAATACCACCACCACCAATACCAATACCACCACCACCAATACCACCACCACCAATACCACCATCAATAGTAATACCACCACCAATACCACCACCATCAATACCACCACCACACCAATACCACCAATACCACCACAACCACCTGAAGGAAGTGACTCTATTAGGGTCACCCGGGTCACTCACGACCACCTTTCTGCCTTCCCAATAAATGAAGAGTCGGTCAGACTGTAGAGAATACAAACCCAATACTTTATTAGTAATGCGCTGCATTACTAATTAC